>CM043698.1:66135000-66490000 GCA_023935145.1 Bretschneidera sinensis | reverse complement strand
TCAGGTTTACCGAAGCAGTTCTGGCCAGAAGCAGTCAACACAGCAGCTTACTTGATCAACCGCGGTCCATCGGTTCCATTGAAGCATAGAATACCAGAGGAGGTATGGAGCGGAAAAGAGGTAAAACTATCACATCTAAAAGTTTTCGGTTGTGTAGCATATGTGCATATTAATGATCAAGGCAGAAATAAGCTTGATCTTAAATCCAAGAAATGCACATTTATCGGCTATGGCGAGGATGAGTTCAGCTACCGCATTTGGGATGACGAAAACAATAAGAAGATTCGCAGCAGAGATGTGATCTTCAACGAAATAGTGATGTACAAGGACAGGCACAAAACCGATGCCAGTGGCTCAAAGCAGAGTGGACCAGTATTTGCAGATGCAGATGTAGATGATGTCCCAGATGGTCCCGTGACGGAGCCAATTGTAGCAAGTCCTCAGCTAGAGGAACTTGTTGGACAGAGCAGTGCACAGCAGTCTGACACACCGCAGCCTCCTACTCCAACTCCTGTATTGAGAAAGTCTTCTCAGCCTCATGTGCCAAATAGGAGATACATGAATTATTTGTTGCTGACTAATGGAGGGAAGCCTGAATGCTATGATGAAGTTAGTCAGACTGGAGATGCTAGCGAGTGGGAGCTTGCCATGAAAGACGAGATGAATTCTCTGATCTCCAACCAGACATGGGAACTAGCTGAGTTACCCATGGGGAAGAAGGCACTTCACAACAAATGGGTGTACCGGGTGAAAGAGGAACATGATGCTTCTAAGAGATACAAAGCCCGACTAGTTGTCAAAGGATTCCAGCAGAAGGAAGGAGTTGACTACACCGACATTTTTGCTCCCGTTGTGAAGCTCAATACTATCAGATCAGTGTTGAGTATTGTTGCTGTTGAAGATCTTTATCTTGAACAGTTAGACGTGAAGACTGCATTTCTTCACAGAGACTTAGATGAGGAGATATACATGCACCAACCAGAAGGTTTCTCAGAAAGAGGGAAGGAGAACATGGTGTGCAGACTTAAGAAGAGTTTGTATGGCCTGAAACAAGCCCCAAGACAGTGGTACAGAAAGTTTGACGGCTTCATGCACAAGGAAGGATTCCATAAGTGCAACGCAGACCACTGTTGCTACTTCAAAAGATATCAGTCCAGTTATATTATTTTACTACTTTATGTCGATGATATGTTAGTAGCAGGTTTAGATATGGATGATATCATAAGATTGAAGCAGCAATTGTCAAAGGAGTTTGACATGAAGACTTGGGTCCAGCAAAGAAGATTCTTGGAATGCAAATCACAAGAGATAAGCAAAGAGGGATTTTGCAGTTATCTCAGGCAAAGTACATCGACCGTGTTTTGCAGAGATTCAACATGAGCAACGCCAAGCCAGTCAGCACACCCTTAGCAAGTCACTTCGCTTATCCAAGAATTAGTCCCCTCAGACAGAGAAAGAGAGAGATTTCATGGCTAAGGTTCCTTACACCTCAACCATTGGGAGTTTAATGTACGCAATGGTCTGTACGAGACCAGACATTGGCCATGCAGTGGGAGTTGTTAGCAGGTTTATGTCAAATCCAGGGAAAGCTCATTGGGAAGCAGTAAAGTGGATTTTGAGGTATCTACAAGGCACCACAAAGAAGTGTTTGTACTTTGGTAAGGGTGAGTTAAAAGTTCAAGGCTATGTAGACGCAAACTTTGGAGGTGAAGTCGATCACCAAAGAAGCACCTCCGGTTATGTATTCACTGTTGCAGCTACAGCTGTTAGTTGAATGTCGCAGTTACAGAAGATTGTCACTCTATCCACTACAGAGGCTGAGTATGTAGCAGTGACTGAAGCCAGTAAAGAGATGATATGGCTTCAAGGTTTATTAACTGAGTTGGGATTCAAACAGGAGAAGAATGTTATGCACAGTGATAGTCAGAGTGCGGTACACTCGGCAAAGAATTCTGCATTTCATTCCAGAACCAAGCATATTGCACTTCGTTATCACTTCATCAGATCTTTATTAGAAGATGAGGTATTAATACTAGAGAAGATCCAAGGAAGCAAGAATCCAACGGATATGTTGACAAAGACAGTGGCTATCGACAAACTGAAGTTGTGTTCAACTTCAGTTGGCCTGCAAGAGTAACAAGACCGGAAAGATCTGCTGCATTGATCGAGGTGTGAAGACAGATTGAAATCAGTCTTCAAGTGGGAGATTGTCAGAGGCAGACAAAATTAATGCAAGTTGGTTGAGACAAAATTAATGCAAGTTGGTGGAGACAAAATTAATGCAAGTTGGTGGAGATAAACTTAAATGCAAGTTGCCAAATTAATTAGGGGGGTGCCAAACTCTCTGGCTTTGTCATATTTTTTCTGCCCGGCCTTGTCAAAGGCTCCATAAATACTGCCATCTACTTATTTGATTTCCTGATGCCTATAAAATCCTTGTTGGCTCTCATTTGTAAATACACCAAGTAGAGAATAGAGAGCTTGAGAGAAAATATTGTGAGAGATATAAGTGTCTCGTACAAACTACAATTGGGTGTGGGTTGTGAGTTGTAAGTATTGCAAACACTTTTTATATTTTCTCCTTTTAGTAAAAACGATCTGCAGCAGGTCCGGAGACGTAGGCACATTTGGCCGAACTCCGTTATCAAATTTGTGTGTGTGTTATTTCCGCTTTTATTTCGCATTCTCACTAATCTGGTTTATAGGAAAATCTGTGTAATTTTCCCAACAAAACCAGTGCATCTCCATCAACTAGTTGATGATCAATGGCAAACCCTCTCCACCCACCACTAAGACCAGTTTTCTGAGCGAGGTATTTCGTTGGGAACTAATCTTCTTCCTCATCCTCGAAAGTCATTGTTTCATCCACTTCTATCCCATATGTTAACAATCAAATTCTACTACAAGCAATGAGAAAACATCCAATAAGACCTCTCTTCTGCTTGAGGAACAGGGAAATCTAGTATTGTACTAATTAAAAACAGCTACCACTAGAACTGTAAACTAGTGTCAAAGTCATAACTTTGGCTTCTCTACCATAAATGGTCTGCTAAAAGGAATGTTACTAGAAAAATTCAAAACTAGTTAAGACTAGCCTGAAGAATACCACTCTAAAGAGAAATGTTGACTCATAATATCATCCATTTTTGTCCGGAAAATAATTCACCTACCAGCCAAAATTCTCCGGTCACATGTGACTGTAGCATTGGCTTAATAAAACTTGGGAATTCAGGTTCTAGACCTGACTGAACCTGTTCTGCCCTTTCGATTGCATACGTCCTTGTTTAATCTGAAGCATAAACTCTGTTCAACAAATCTCTCCTTTGGTAGCTCCTACAAGTGAACACATATGATAACATAAAAAATAAAGCAACTGCAAAGTATAAACTACTTGTTAAGCAATTAATTTTTTTTTTGATAACCCATATTCTTCCAAGACCAAGCCCACTTGGGACCTAGCCCTACCAGCACAAACTGAGGAGAGGATAGCACGCCAACCCCTTAACATGGCCTCTCACTTAAATCATAAGTTTGATCCCGGGGGAATCGAACCCAGAGCCGTATACCAACCACAGCCCCAAATTCGCCTTTTATCACAGAGCTACCCTGGGGTTTAAGCAATTAAAATTTTAAAACCTTCTAGGCCTCTCCAAAGGTTCAAGTAGCGCCTGAAAGGAATAAAGAAATCTGTGGATTAAACCATTTTGTAACAACAGGATTCAAAGCAAAGTAATAAATGCTGTATCTATACAATTTTTGTGATACATTATATGAACAACTAATATCAAAACACTATCATTAATTAAGAAGAATGCAAAAATAGAGAAGAAAAAAAGCAATCTATTTCCTAAAGTAATCAATCTGTGTTTAAGCTAACTCTATTGAATCCAAACTTAATCAATGATCATGAATAAAGGACCATAAATATTCGGCGGTGAAGTTATAAAGCAAACTGAGCTATTGACGGTAAAATAATCAATAATTAGAAATAATTATTATTTTCTAAAATAATTAATCTGTAGTTTATACCAAGAAGTCGTAAAGAAAAACATCTATTTCAGTGGTTTTAACCTCTAAAATAGATGGCCAAGGAAAACCCATGAAACAGAACTATGTGGTACATAAAAGCAAGCGAGCAGAGTCCACAACATGAATCATATTGATTGTACAATAAACACGAAAATGATCAAACAGAACACAGTTATTGATTATAACAATGTCCAACAACGAGACATATGTAATAAAAGATTATTACTTTTTCTTTAAACATTGCCTTTGATTTATCTTAATTTAGTCAAAGAAAATAAAGTAAAAAGCAAAGATCTCTAAAAATAACGTGTGACCAGTTTTAAAAAAATTCAAAAAAGCAAAGATACTTCGACAATGCATTGTGACCGTTTCAAATGTCCAAAATTCAAAAAAGCAAAAATGCTTCGACAATGCATCGTGACCACTTCAAAAATCCAAAAGTAAACAGTAAAATGGCTGACAACGCATCTTATCTACGTCTAAAGGATAAAAACAAGCGGTAAAAAGCTCGACAACGCATTTAACCGCCTCAAAAGTCCAAAAGTAAACAAAAAGATGCCCGACTACGCATTTTATCCGCAAGCAATCATGACTCCAGATTTCAAGCCATTTGAAGTCCGCACAATTTCTATAAATATGTAAATAATCAAATTAGTGAGCAGAATACTTTTGGCCAGTGAAAAAAACTTGTTATCAAACGTGTAAGGATCCCTTCCTGCTTTCATACTTTGTAAGTTTTTTATCTCGAGCAAATTTCAAATAAATATTTCAAAACAAGTTTATTCAATTTCATGTTGTGTAATTAGGAGGTGGATTGTTGGCGACACGGCCTGACCTTCTAACCACTGTTAAGTCCACTGGCTGCCGTGGTGTCCGGGGCTTCACTTGCTTCACCTGCGTGCAATAACAAACTCCTATTTATGTTTTAGGCACCCATCAAATATTATATGTATTATACATATAAATAGGAGTAATTGTTTTATATAAATGAAGTACAGGAGATGGCTTAGGAGAGGATTAATGAAGATCCTGAGAGAGCTTGTTGAGATTCAGCTCTTCCATTCTTTTCTTGTTCTCTTCCAATCTCTTTCGGCGAATTTCTTCACAAGTCAGCTTTGATTCCACCATCTTTCTGGGGTTTTTTTCTTTTGCCTTTTGGGTTCTCTTTGATTCAAACAATGGACAGTTTTTTTTTTCTTCTTACAGAGAGATAATCAGAAATTGGAGATGAAAACACATGCTAATTAAAAAGGGTACCCGTTGGGTTTTTCCTTGACCATTATAAAGTACTCTTCTTTTATCCATAAGGAGAGTTGTGTGCATTGAGAGTGTGAGAATTTAAGAGAGTAAAGAGATGTGAGAATTTAAGAAAGCAAAGAGATTGTACAAATGTTTACATTAGTTTTATTACAATGATGTAATATATTAAGAGTATATATAAGTTGCTAAAGGAAAAAGACAATCTTTAAAACAATTATGAAAACATGATCTAAAGTAAGCTTTAAAACATGAATGAAAACATGACTTAAAGTAAACCTTAAAACAAAATCTAAAGTAAGTGTTAAAACAAAGATGAAAATATGTTAATAAACATAATAATAAAAATAATTTCTAACAGGGAGGATCAGATAGGATATGTTTGAAAGATTGAATCATAAAGGAGAGTTGTGTGGATTCGGAGGATTAGGTAGGATATGTTTGAAAGATTGAATCCATTGCTATGTTAAAAAAAAAAGGTTCTAACAGATACTAATTGTGGAGGACAGCAGTGCTTTACCTACTACTACAATTTCCAATATAGTTACCGCTTAACCATCCAGAGCGTATGTTTGGATGTACTAATTGGTATCCGACGATCTTTATTCTTCCCCACATTTGGATATTTGTGCAAAGTAAACTAATCATTTTTCGACTTGCGTTGTCATCTTACATTTGGATCCACTTGCAAACTCCATTAACAGATTGCCTGTGATGGGTCGCGGAGTATGAAAGAATGATAAAATCATTTTTCATTAGCTTAAGATTTTGGAATCATTAACCACTCAACTAACTTTCAAATTCACGTTGCATTTGAGACCAACCAGAGACACGAGGGAACACATACCATCAATCTAAAAGTTACAGCTTTATCATTCATTAAACAACTAAAAAACTTACAGTAGAGAAGATAACACATACGATTTCCCTTCTGTTCCATCACTTCCTTTGATGATTATATTTCCGTAACTTACAAAATGAGGTAAAAAACAGCACTGAACAAAATTTCCTCTGCAAAATACTACAAGATAATGAGCGTGGTATCCACAAAACACTATATCCCCCCCAAGGCAAAAACTTCTCATCATCATATACCAGTGACCTTTCCCAGAAACCTAGCCAGCTCAAGTTCCACAACAAAAACTACAAGTCATTAACATAAAACGCTGCTCCTCACCACGGGGCATTAACCACTTCTTGGAACATGCTTTCAAGCCTACGTGCATTTACATCCAATGTCTTAATCTCATCTTCAAGCCTATGCATTCTCTTGTTTACTTCCGAAAGCTTTGCTTCGAGTATTCCCTTTTCCTCCTCCACCTGATCTCGTTCTAATTTGACTTCTTTGTACCTCTTTGACTGCAAAACAAGGTTCAAAAGTTCGTCAAGTCGAGAACATAAGAAGCCAACATTCATGCCCATGCCCTCAAATGCTTTCAAAGTTTTGTCCCAAATCAGAAAATGATCTCGGGAGGTTGTAAGCTTGCAAGCTCTTATGGCATCAGCAATGTTGACGGTTTCAGCAATAATTCCAGCAACCAATCTACAATTAAGACCTTCAAGAAGATGGTCATGAAGAAATGACTTTTGACTGCAACAGAGCTCATAGTACTTGGTCTTAAGCTGTTTGGTGAATGCAGAGTTTATGATCAAACCATTTACAAGAATGGAGAAGTCCTCAATACTTCTCACTTCTTTAAATTTAACAACAGATTCTGACAATTCAATTCCATCCATAACTTCAGAACCAAGATCCTCATTTTCATTTTCAGATGGGTCTGATGCGGGCCCCAGGTCAGTACCGCAGACTGTCAGGCAATTCTTTTGAGCATTTTCTTGAGGAATGTCCAGTGTGAGAGGCTCTGAAGACTCATCCGCCTCCTTTTTACAGATCTTGATATCCTTCACTGCATGATTTTCATCATTTATGATAAAATATCAAGAAATTAAAGGAAAATACTTAACATTTTAAGAGCGAATCGTATGAGAAAGGAGAAGAAACAGCAAGTGAACCTGAACCCTGAAATAACTCACCAATATCAATTTGTCTAGTACTACCTTCCAGTTTTAGAAGACCAAGAGCACCATCCACTTCATCTGAACCATTTGATCTCACAATATACACCTAAAAAGATGCAGGTAACAATCAACAACATGGGAGGACAAAAGATGTGATGGCATCATGACCAAGACATATAAACTCATACTTTACAGCACCCTATCCCTCTTTTTTAATGTTCTTTTTATGGTATTGCAGGTCCAGAAAAAATTACCTTAAATTTCGAGGGCTTGACTAAATGGAAAACCACGACATCTCCCTCCACTAATTTGTGTGCAATGGAGAACCCTCTCCATCCACCACTCAGGCCAACCTTTCCCACAAGATACTTAGCTTCAAACTCTTTCCCACTTTCATCCTCCAAAACCATCATTGTATCCTGCTTCGGCAAATGCTCATTGCAAAATTTCTTAGCAAGACCCTGCCATCCAAAGCACACATAAAAATCAGGCTAGTAACAAAAAGCTTGTTGAAAATGCGAAAGCAAGAATAAAATGGAAGGCTTACCAGCCAAAAGCCTCCAGTAACATGTGATGGAAGCATACACTTAATCGTACTAGGGAATTCAGGTGCCAGATTAGCTTGAACCTCTTTTGCTCGCTCCATGACAGCACACTTGGTTTCAACATTATCATATATTGTAACTCTCTTTCGTTTATCACTGAAAGTAAACATTGTAGGAAGCACTGTTAAAAGATTATTCAATCTCCAACTTGTGCATACAACATTGAAATACCACTGCAATAAATTCACTCACCACATAGACTTCCCTGGATTTTCACATTTTACCTGTCCAAGAATTTACAATTTTTTCCCATTAATTTAATACTATCATTCGCCACAATCAAGAAGTCGAGATACTAGATAGTGCACAAGAATTAATATCTTGATTTTATTGTAAAGACAATGCAGAACACAGATTTGAAAATTCCAGTAGAAAGAACTACACATGTTCACTAATCTTTTCTGTTGGGATTTTACCTCTAAAGTCCACTTATTTAAATTTTAGGCAATAAACAAACAAATATCAAGCACAAAAGTATTTAATGTGGTTCGACAACCCCTTGTCTGTGCCACCAACAAACTCACAATTTTATTAATCCTTAACAACTTTAGGAAAAACAAAATTATTACCCTCATAACTTCACAACCCAAAATTCTCAATACATCCAAAACTCACCATCTAACTCTAGTTATAATATTGGAATTATGAGTATGTCTCAAACCTTCTCTAAGCTCTCTTTATATAGAGAATATTTTACTAATACTATTAGGGAAAAAATAACAATAACATAATAAACTACTCCTACTACTCCTACTAGAATAAACAACTATAAAATAGGAAACCATTTTCCCCAAACCAATTAGAAGTCCTCCTTGCGGGGAATTGAGCCAAAATCCTAACAAATCTCCACCTTGACTCAAATTCTCCACACTTCATCAACAAATCTAACTTTCTTCTTGGTTAGTGCGATCCTTTTTTTTGGTTCATCCATATCTCCTCCACCAAATTTTCTAAGCAAAATCTTCCCATCCAACACATATAAGCCCTTCTTGTTCATAATAGCGTTCAACACTACATTTGATCCGTTAAGAACTTGCACCTCTCCATTGCCCGCAGTCCATGTGTACCCCAAAGAGATGGTATTTGTAGTGAGAGTGGAAACAAACTTTACCTTTTTCAAGTGTCTTCACGCTTTCATCATGGAGCTTCAACCTTAGTTTCATTCACGATCAATTGTTTTGTGTTCCCTACATGCGGTAGCAACTTTGACATGAGTAGGTTCCTTCATACAATCAAAGTACTTCTTCTTATTGAATATGTGAATGGAGGACACTGAATCAAATAGCATCATATTATTCTCATCAACTTTTTCTTCAATGTGCTCAATAACTAGCACATCTTCATCACTTCCCTCAGTGATATTAGCACTTTCGCTACTATTTCCACCATCACTCTTTTTCCCACTCATCCTTCTCAAATCTTCTAAATCATTCTTCATGGCCCTACAATAATATTGTATGTGTCTTATTTCTTCACAATAGAAACACTCCTTCTCACTGTCATCTCTACGCCTAGATTTGGATCTCCACCTTGAGCCATTGTTTGCTCTCCATTAGCTCCTCCCTCGATTAGAACTCTCCACAGCAAACGCTTGACTACCACTAGACAAGCTCTACGCGACCACATCATCTAAGCTCAATGTCGACTTGTCCACCAATAATGTTTGCACCAATGGTTTGTAAGATTTTGGTAAAGATGATAACAAGAGCAATAATTTCTCCTCAACCTTCAATGTTACTTCTGCATTCAAAAATTGAGACATTAACTTGTTAAATTCATTCAAGTGATCATGAAGACTTGTACCTTCTTCCATCTTTAGAGAACAGAGGTCTATCTTGAGACTGAATCTATTGGTCAAAGACTTTGACGCATAAATACTCTCGAGATTTTTCCACAAACCAGTGGGTGTAGTTTACTTCAACACAGTATACTTGATCTCGAGAGCAAGAGCCAACCTGATTGTACTTACAACCTTCCTCTGAATTAATTGCCACTTTCTATCAGTCACATTTCTGGCCTTTCCTTCTCTAAATCATGATCAAGATCTTGTTGCACTAGAAGATCTTGAACTGTACTTTGCCACAGAGTAAAATTATTGCTTCCATTAAATAAAAGAATCTCAGATTTAGGTTTACTTGTTGATATGGTGGCGTAAACGTAACAAATAGCAGCAAACATCTTCGTCAAATAGCTCTGATACCACTTGTTAGGATTTGATAGGTGCTTAAATATTCATATTTAAGCCCCCTTATTTACATTTGTTAGGTCCTTAATTACGTTAATTTTATCTCTTTTACTCCATTTGTGTGTTTCACATGTGTTTTTATAGGTTTTGGAAGAAAAGAATCAATTTTGGCACTTAAAGGAAGAAGTCTGGAAATCCTGGAGTAGTCACTGGTCAATCTGCGATCGATCGCACCATGCAATGCGATCGAGTGCACATTGCGATCGTGCGCATAGAAGAGGGATCGAGCGCAGCACTGCAATTGAGCGCAAGACGTCTGCGATCGAGCGCAAGACGTCTGCGATCGAGCGCACATATATGGGCGTGAACAGTAAATTTTTGTCGGTTTAGGAAATTTAGGGTTTCCTGCACCTCTCAAGACTTCTCAAAGACCTATAAATACACCTGTAAAGTACACACAACATACACCACAACTTAGAGAACACTTCTCTTAGCTTTTACTTGGAGTTGTAAGCTTTGGGAGAGAATTGACGCCTCTTCTCTCGGGTTTATTCTTCCCTTTATGTTTAGTTTATATATGATGTTTTTAGACAGCATGTGTAACTAACTTTCTTATAGGGCTCGATTGAAGCCCTAGTTATGCTTTTTCATATATTTATGCATTTATAAATCTTTGCCAATAGCCTTTATTATGTTGCTTAACTTGATTAACGCCTGTGCTTATTTAAGTTCCTCATATGTATGTGTATGGTCAGCGTATGCATGTGGTATGGACCTGTTAGTTAGATCAATTTGGATGACCGAGTCCTGGGTCTAACATTAGTAACAAGGGATATCTTATCCGGATACCTGGGTTAATCAACATGGAAAACCGGGAGTAGATACCATGCCCTAGGTCTCATGTGGTTGTCGATTTCCATAGTACTTATGTTTTCTTAACGAACAACTCAAACAGATACCATGTTGAATCCCTTAAGGAAGAAAAGAGTTAGAGTAGATACCATGCCTAACTCGTTGCTTAGGGAAATCAATAGCATAAGGAGTAGATACCATGCCCTTAGGTTGGCGACCATTAGGTATACATGATAAGGCTAGTGCACTGATACATTATACAATTGGAAAAGTATGACTAGTGGTGGATATCAAAGCCCTATGTCTTTATTATTATCAAATCACATTCAACAGTTATTTTATTTCTTTTTACTTTAAAGAAACTAATTCTAAAAAATGAACTTTACCAATCCCTGTGGAGATGACCTTGCTTTCGCACACTACACTACACTACACTGTTGATCTTGTGTACTTGCAAGTAAAACGAGTGCGATTATCAGCTTAATTATTTAGGTATATAATCGCGCAACAAGTTTTTGGCACTGTTGCCGGGGATTGCACTAAATTTCATTTTAGGATTACTTTCGTTTAGTTTAATCATCATTTTTTTTATTTACCATCTTTATTTCTACTTTTCATCAAACCCTAATCGATTTCTTTTTTGTTTCAGGTACATCAAACCCTAATTAGTGGTTCTGTAATACTTGCGATCGATCGCAAACTTCTGTGCAATCGAGCGCAAATAGGACAGCGAGTTACCCGAGCAACTGAGTTGAACTACTGCACTGAAGTTGTTTTACCTGATTCATGCACGGACTTCGATCCCGACATCCAACAGTCTTTCCCCTTGATCCCGAGCTTGAGCGGACCATCCGACAAAATCTTAGAGACAACTTTGAGGAGAAAGAAGAGGAATTCACGGAATAAGCACTAATGGCGGAACAGCTAGAAATCCAGCAACCACCTGCACGAAGACCGATGAAGCAATCCTTCATCCCATAAAGCCTCAACCATCCTTCATGCATTGCATATCAACCTGAAGCAGAGGGTAACTATTACATATCCCCGCAGATACTCAATGCTTTGACTCACTTTAGGGGTACACCGGTAGAGGATCCACACTTGCACCTTCGGGAATTCTTTGATCTCTGCAAATTCCAGCACATCCAGGGCCTAGACTAAGAAGGAATAAGGTTAATTCTATTTCCCTTTTCCTTAAAAGATAATGCTAAGCTATGGTACAATTCTTTGCCTGCAGTTTCAATCCACACTTGGGAGGAGTTGGCTGGCAAATTCCTAAGGAAGTTCTTCCCAGCCCAAAAGATGAGGCAAATAAGGAAAAAGATCCAATCCTTCCAACAAAGGGATGGAGATTTGTTCTTTGAGGCATGAGGACACTTCAACGAGCTACTACTCAAATGCCCACACCACAACCTACCTCAAGATGACCTGGTACTATCCTTTTATGATGGTCTATGGAGATGTTTGAGGCATTGAGTGAGCATACCCAACAATTCTCCTCTAGAGGTAGACAATGAGTCAAGAGCAAAGGTATATATGAGGTTACTCTGAATGGTGGACCCTCTGCCCAAATAGCTGCTTTGGAGAGGAAGCTAGATATGAGGCTAGATATGATTGTAAAAGCCATGTCTATTCAAAACATCTCTCCTCGACCACAAGCTACACAAAGCCAAGTATGTGCTTTATGTTCTCAATTTGATCACACTACTGAGACCTACCATTTGTATTCATCTACAGATCCTGTGCAAGCAAATTACGTGGGACCGAACAATGCATATGCAAATACATACAACCCTGGATGGCGAGACCACCCCAACCTCTCATGGAACAATAATCAAAACACCTTGAACCTTCAAAGGCAACAAAGGAACTTCCATAAAGTAGCCCAACCAGTTCCAGAACCCAAGAAGGATGATCTAGAAAGTCTTGTAAAGCAATTAGCCACTCAACAACAGTAACTAATGACAACATTGATGACTTCATTAGATCAGCAAAAACAAACACATGAGCAAGCAATTCAAAGGTTAGAGGTACAAATGGGGCAATTTGCTAAGGAGCTAAGCGAAAGAAAGCAAGGTGAACTCCCTGCACAAACACTACCAAATCCAAGAGGACATCAGCAGCTAAAAGCCGTTACAACTCTCCGAAATGGTAAAATCATAGGAGTTAATGAGCCAGCTCAAGCATCTCAAGCTAAGCCATCCGTATCCAAGGTAAGTGAAGTAGAGAAGTGGAATGCACCACCCTTCCCTCAAAGGTTAGTAACACCAAAGAAAGATAAATTGCTTGATATTTTTGAAACTTTGAGAAAAGTAGAAATTAACATTCCCTTATTAGATGCAATTAAACAAATTCCTACTTATGCTAAATTTTTAAAAGATTGTTGCACTAATAAAAGAAAGTTTCAAGAACATGAAACAGTGGCTCTAACTGAAGAGGTAAGTGCGGTATTGTTAAGAAAACTACCACCAAAAATAAAAAATCCGGGTAGTTTTACTATTCCATGTAGGATAGGTAATCAGTTGTTTGAGCGAGCATTACTAGATTTAGGAGCAAGTGTCAATTTGCTATCATACACAGTAGTTGAAAAGCTAGGTTTGGGGGAGCTTCAACCAACCTCCATCACTTTGCAATTGGCACATAGAAGCATCAAAAGACCTAGAGGTATACTTGAAAATGTCTTGGTCAAGGTAGGTGAGTTTATTTTGCCTGCTGACTTCATTGTATTAGATATGGAAGAATGCTCTATGCCATTACCTCTACCCATCATCTTAGGAAGACCCTTTATGAGAACTGCTGATACAATAATTAATGTGAAAAAAGGGTATTGTAAGTATGACGGTAAATGGAGAGACAATAGAGTTTAAGATATTTGATGCAATGAAATTACCCCAAGATGATAATGATGATGAATGTTTTAATGAATGTATGATGCAAGGTGTTGTCAAGCAAGTTTTTCAGGTCCATCACACTGATCTATTAGAGGCCGCCCTCACCCATAGCTTTAAAAGATCGGATATTGAGCCTGCATCAGAAACTGTCCCTGATAACATTTTGGAAGCTATGCACCTCCCTAAAGTCTATCCTATGCATCCAAGACCGGGTGATAAGAAGAAATCACATTTGAATACACTGAAAGGATTGAGTCATGATGAATGTGCAACACCACCAAGAGCACTTGAGCCACATGAAGTGAACTTTAAGTACTCTCTGCCAAAAGACTAAAGTTGAGAGAATACCCCGTCTAGCTGAAGACGTTAAACTTAGCGCTCATGGGAGGCACCCCAAAGCATATCCTTTTCATAGTTTATTATTATTATTTCATAGTTTACTTTTCTATTGTTGTTTATTACTTGTTTTCCATTTTATGTCTGTTTTTCTTTCTTTTTCGAGGACAGTGTGAGTGCATCCAGTTGAAGTTTGGGGGCGTGCTACGAGCCATGTCAGCCATCAGTTCTCCATCTCCCAGGTCAGCTTCTTCCATGCTATTCACACATTGGGGACAATGTGAAATTTAAGTTTGGGGGTATGGGGACACATTCACACACTCACTATGTCCCACATTTTTTGTTGTTTTGTTGCTATTTTCATAGATAAATGCATGTTCATTCTGTCCAATAAACTTTTTTGTGATCTCAACAAAACTTTATGATTTGACTTCATCAGTGAGCTTAACACTTTGAACATATAGGCCAATAATCATGTTTTGAACCTAGATCACTGCTTTTTTGACATTTAAGGATTCACAAGTTTGACCTAAACTATCACAAGCACACTAGCACATAACTGTGTGGGGTATGACATGTTATTTGGATTGGTATGTTTCTTTTGCTTAACTATGAACTAAATGACCTATTAGATTGACATTTTGGCATATGAAAATAGAAAATATTGATTCGTGCTCAAAAAGAAAAAAAAATGCTCCTAATGATCAATAAAAACAAATCTTCCGCTGAGTAACTGGCCCTCTTGCCTCAGTAAGCATTGAGCGTCACGTCAAAAGGTGAAAAATTCTAAGTGATCATTAAAAAGAACTTTCCGCTGAGCAACTGGCCCTTTTGTCTCAGTAAGCATTGAGTGTCACGTCAAAAGATGAAAAATTCTAAGTGGTAGCATAAAAATCAGTTAGTTTCGTAGCCTTGTTGACTCGAGCTAGTAAGTCCTTAGGGGTGTCGTTTCACCTAATGCCCTAAAACCATCTGGTTTGGGAGTCATTGGCTAAACGCTCGTTACACGAGTCAATAAGAAAGCTTAAGGGAACTAACTTGGCAAAAATCTCACAAATAAAAGTCTATACCATATTCGTTCACTCTAATAGGAAGTTTGGTGAATCTTGAGTCATCGAAATACTACACGTTTGAATTTCTTGGAAACCCAATCTTTTATGTGCTAGTTCACCACACACCAAAGTCGAACTTGTGATGTCTTAAATTGCTTCATGAAAGTGATTTGCGTTCAAAGCTCTTATTCATTGCAAAAATATGTTTGTATCTGTTAAGATTGCTCATGAATGCGCATCATAGTTTTGTAAGATTTAAAATTTTGTTGGACACCATGAACGTTGGATTTATCTGTTTTTTTTTGTTTTAGTTTTTAATTTAATATTGCTAAGGGACTAGCAATATGTAAGTTTGAGGGTGTGATAGGTGCTTAAATATTCATATTTAAGCCCCCTTATTTACATTTGTTAGGTCATTAATTACGTTAATTTTATCTCTTTTACTCCATTTGTGTGTTTCACATGTGTTTTATAGGTTTTGGAAGAAAAAAAGCAGTTTTGGCACTTAAAGGAAGAAGCCTGGAAATCCTGGAGAAGTCACTGGTCAATCTGCGATCGATCGCACCATGCAATGCGATCGAGCGCACATTGCGATCGTGCGCACAGAAAAGGGATCGAGCGCAAGACGTGTGCGATCGAGCGCACATATACGGGCGTGAACAGTAAACTACAGAACCCTGTTTTGAAAATAAAGAGTTTTTGTCGGTTTAGGAAATTTAGGGTTTCCTGCACCTCTTAGGACTTCTCAAAGACCTATAAATACACCTGTAAAGCACACACAACATACACCACAACTTAGAGAACACTTCTCTTAGCTTTTACTTGGAGTTGTAAGCTTTGGGAGAGAATTGACGCCTCTTCTCTCGGGTTTATTCTATCAATGGATGGCAAGGTCCATATTCTTTTCTTTAATTAGGGTCACTAACTATTCCACTTCACCCACACTTGCCATATATTCATCTTTGTTTTAAGGCTTACTTTAGGCCATGTTTCCTTCCTTGTTTTAAGGCTTACTTTAGGCCATGTTTTCTTCCTTGTTTTAAGGCTTACTTTAGACCATGTTTCCTTCCTTGTTTTAAGGAATGTCTTTTTCCTTTAACAACCTATATATACTCTTAATTGTATTCTCAATAATATGAATTCAAATAAGTATTTGTACAATCTCTTTACTCTCTTAAATTCTAACATGGTATCAGAGCAGGTTGCTTAGGTTCTTCTCTCGTTTGTAATTTTTTTCAGTTTTGTGTTTCGGCATGTTCTGTGTTGTTCTCGGTGAACCCGTCGTGAAAGTTTTTTTTTTGTTGTTTTTCGGTCTTCTCTTTCTGGGTTGGTGTTGTCGGAACCTCCTATTTTTTTTGGTTTGAGCAGTTTCAGCATTCACAACATCCTCTATTTTCAGAGAGGTGTTTTGTGGCTTTGGGTCTTAGATTTCTCGGTGTTTTTTTTTGTTCTCAGATCTCTTTGGCAGTTTGTTTTTTTCTGCTTTGGGTGGTTTCAGCATTTTTTTTGGTCGGGCTATTTTTTTTGCACTTATTTGCAATGGACTCTGCACTTGTGTGTGTCAAATTTACGGGCAAAAATTACTCTACATGAACTTTTCAGTTTGAAATTTTCCTCAAGGGAAAAGAACTTTGGGGCCATATCGATGGCACGGATGTCGCACAAGCATCCAATACAGACCAATCGAAGGATGTTGGGTCTTCTCCTTCTTGGACTGTGCTTGATGCTCGGATCATGTCTTGGCTTCTTGGTTCGGTGGAGCCATATATTGTCATTAACTTGCGTACTCATCGCTCTGCTTAATCCATGTGGACTTATCTGAAGAAGGTTTATCATCAAGATAATGATGCTTATCGCTTTCAGTTAAAGCATGCAATTGCCACCTTTCAATATGGCAGTCTTTCTATCCAAGACTATTACTCGGCCTTTCTGATTCATTGGATTGACTATACTGATCTTGTTACAGCAGCTGTTCCTGTTGCCACTCTTTCGACTATTCAGCAACTCCACGAGACTAGATGGCGTGATCAATTTCTTATGAAACTACGCCCGGAATATGAATCTATTCGCTCCTCTCTGCTGAATAGATCTCCTGTTCCTTCTCTTGATGTTTGTTCCAGTGCCTACCCAGTTCCTGCACCTCCTGCAGCGAATTACTGCACACCCGAAATGGTGCAACAGATGCTAATTTCAGCATTATCTGCAATGGGGTTTCAAGGTAAAAATTCTACCAAACTCTGGTACGTAGACTCGGGGGCCTCTAATCACATGATGAATACTCCCACCGCTTTGTGTCATGTTCGACCCTATGTTAGTCCATCTGCCATTCAGACTGCCAATGGCAGTTCTTTACCAATTGCTGCTGTCGAAGATGCCTCTTCTAAATTCACTGATGTGTTTCTTGCTCCTCAACTTTCCACGAATCTTATTTCTGTTGGTCAATTAGTTGATAACAGTTGTGTTGTTAACTTTTCTGGTGATGGTTGTGTTGTACAGGACCAGGTAACGGGAGAGCTGATCGAGAAGGGACCTAAAGTGGGGCGCTTGTTTCCACTATTTTTATCTGTCCCAGTAATTTCTCCAGTTTCGTCTATTAAGTCTCTTGCTTGCAATAATGTTCCAAATCTTATGGTGTGGCATCGTCGTTTAAGCCATCTCAATACTTAGATCTTATCTCATGTATTGCACTCTGGTTTTCTTGATAATGAAGAACGTTCTTCTTTATCTCTTAAGTGTGATTCTTGCAAACTTGGTAAAAGCAAAATTATTCCCTTTCCTTTACATGCTAGCAGAGCTTCTCACTGCTTTGATCTTATCCATAGTGATGTTTGGGGACCTTCCCCCGTTAGTTCACATGAAAAATTTAAATATTATGTGACTTTCATTGATGATTATAGCAGATTCACTTGGGTTTATTTTCTTCGCTCTAAATCTGAGGTTTTTTCGTACTTTCACTAATTTTTTAGCGTATATTGACAATCAATTTTCTGCGACTATTAAGACATTACGCACAGATTCTGGTGGTGAATATTTGTCTACTGAGTTTCAGGAATTCTTGGCTTCTAAAGGTATTATTCATCAACGTTCATGTCCTGCTACTCCCCAACAGAATGAAGTAGCCGAACGCAAAAATCACCATCTTCTTGATGTGGTACGTACTCTCTTGTTAGAATCATATGTTCCATCAATGTTCTGGGTCGAGGCTTTGAAAACTGCTACTCACTTGATTAATCATTTACCTTCCCAAATCTTACACGTGGAGTCTCCCTATTTCCGCTTGTTTGCTAAACAACCTAGTTATGATAATCTCTGTATCTTTGGTTGTGTATGTTTTGTCCATTTATCTCCCCATGAGCGACATAAATTATCTGCTCAATCTGTTAGATGTGCATTCTTGGGATATAATGTGTGTCAAAAGGGATTTGTTTGTTATGATCCTACCTTACATCGTACACGTATTTCTAAGAATGTTATTTTCTTTGAAAATCAACCTTTCTTTCCTATGTCCTCTGAGCTCTCTTCTTCTACGGTGGTCCTCCCCTCCTTTGAGCAACAATTTTCAGATCTTCATCAAGTCAGCTCTCGCTTTAAACCAGGTATTGTATATACGAGACGCTCCCGCCCACAGTCTCTTCCGATGGCTCAACCGATATCTGATCCTACCATGCTCTAGTCAGTTGCAGCACCTTCAGAACACTTGGTACGTCGCTCTTCTCGATTATCTTTACCTCCGGATAAGTATGGGTGGTTTGCTTCTGCTCTTACTGCTGCATTGTCAAATTTTGATATTCCCACATGCTACTCACATGCTGTCAAGCATGATTGTTGGCGATAAGCTATGCAGGAAGAAATTACTGCTTTAGAGGCTAATCACACCTGGGACATTGCACCTTGTCCTTCCACTATATTCCCCCTGGGTTGCAAATGGGTTTACTCCGTCAAGGTTCGATCTGATGGAAGTTTGTATCGTTATAAAGCTCGGCTTGTTGCACTTGGAAATAAACAGGAATATGGTGTTAATTATGAAGAAACCTTTGCTCCTGTGGCTAAGATGACCACTGTTCGTATGATTCTAGCTCTTGCTGCTTCCAATGATTGGCCACTACATCAGATGGATGTCAAGAATGCTTTTCTACATAAGGATCTTAAAGAGTGTATTTATATGAAGCCACCCCCGGGATTGTTTCCTTCTCCAAACTCACATGTGTGTAAGCTTCGTCGCTCCCTTTATGGTCTCAAACAAGCTCCAAGGGCTTGGTTTGATAAATTTTGAACTAATTTATTACAATTCTCATTCAAGCAGAGCAAGTATGATACTTCCTTGTTTCTTCGAAAATCAGACATGGGTATTGTTGTTCTTTTAGTTTATGTTGATGATATTGTGATTACTAGTTCCGATTCAGTTTTACTTGGCCGGCTCAAAACCCATCTCTCCGAGTCCTTTCATATGAAAGATCTTGGGTCTCTTACATATTTTCTCAGTCTTGAGGTGCATCGTAGTCCGTCGGGTATTTCACTCAATCAACATAAGTATGCTAATGACCTGGTGGCTACAGCAGGCCTACAGGAGGCCACTTATGTTGATACTCCCATGAAATTGAATGTCAAGCTTCGCAAAGAGGAGGGTGATTTACTTGCTGATCCTAGTTTATACCAAAAGTTGGTGGGCAGTCTTGTCTACCTCACTATTACTAGACCGGACATTTCCTTTGCAGTACAACAAGTCAGCCAGTTTCTTCAGACCCCTCGTCACCTTCATTCGGTTACTGTCCGTAGGATCATACGCTATTGTTCAGGGCATTTTTGCCCATGGCTTATTCTTTCCTGCAGGCAATTCTCCTCGACTTACTGCTTATAGCGACGCTGATTGGGCTGGTTGTGCTGATACACGTCGCTCCATTACTGGTTGGTGTGTGTTCTTAGGTGATGCATTGATCTCATAGAAGAGTAAGAAGCAAGACAGAGTATCGGGCGATGTCTCTTGCTTGTTCCAAATTATTTGGCTTCGAGGTTTGCTTGCTGAGCTAGATTTTTCTGCAACTGATCCTACACCTCTACATGCTAATAATACAAGTGCTATTCAGATCACGGCCAATCCTGTCTATCATGAGCGCACGAAGTGTATTGAAGTCGACTGTCACTCTATCCGCGAAGCATTTGAAGCTTGTGTTATCACTCTTCCACATGTTTCCACTGACCTACAAATTGCTGATATCTTCACCAAAGCGCTCACTCGCCATCGACATTGCTTCTTAAGCAGCAAATTGATGCTTATTGATCAACCTGCATCAATTTGAGGGGGGCTGTCAATGGACGGCAAAGTCCATATTCTTTTCTTTAATTAGGGTCACTAACTATTCCACTTCACCCACACTTGCCATATATTCATCCTTGTTTTAAGACTTACTTTAGGCCATGTTTCCTTCCTTGTTTTAAGGCTTATTTTAGGCCATGTTTCCTTCTTTGTTTTAAGGCTTACTTTAGACCATGTTTCTTTCCTTGTTTTAAGGAATGTCTTTTTCCTTTAACAACCTATATATACTATTAATTGTATTCTCAATAATATGAACTCAAGTAAGCATTTGTACAATCTCTTTACTCTCTTCAATTCTCACATCTCTTTACTTTCTTAAATTCTAACATATTCTTCCCTTTATGTTTAGTTTATATATGATGTTTTTAGACAGCATGTGTAACTAACTTTCTTATAGGGCTCGATTGAAGCCCTAGTTATGTTTTCTCATATATTTATGCATTTATAAATCTTTGCCAATAGCCTTTATTATGTTGCTTAACTTGATTAATGTCTGTGCTTATTTAAGTTCCTCATATGTATGTGTATGGCCAGCGTATGCATGTGGTATGGACCTGTTAGTTAGATCAATTTGGATGACTGAGTCCTGGGTCTAACATTAGTAACAAGGGATATCTTATCCGGATACCCGGGTTAATCAACATGAGAAATCGGAAGTAGATACCATGCCCTAGGTCTCATGTGGTTGTCGATTTCCATAGTACTTATGTTTTCTTAAGGAACAACTAAAGCAGATACCATGCTGAATCCCTTAAGGAAGAAAAGAGTTAGAGTAGATACCATGCCTAACTCGTTGCTTAGGGAAATCAATAGCATAAGGAGTAGATACCATGCCCTTAGGTTGGCGACCATTAGGTATACATGATAAGGCTAGTGCACTGATACATTATACAATTAGGAAAGTATAACTAGTGGTGGATATCAAAGCCCTATGTCTTTATTATTATCAAATCACGTTCAACAGTTATTTTATTTCTTTTTACTTTAAAGAAACTAATTCTAAAAACTGAACTTTACCAATCCCTGTGTAGATGACCTTGCTTTCGCACACTACACTACACTGTTGACCTTGTGCACTTGCAAGTAAAACGAGTGCGATTATCTGCTTAATTATTTAGGTATATAATCGCGCAACAGGATTTTACCTCTAAAATCCACTTATTCAAATTTTAAGCAATAAACAAACAAATATCAAACAAAAAATTATTTAATGTTGTTCGGCAACCTCCTTGCTTATGCCACCAACAAACTCACAATTATATTAATCAATAACAATAACTTTAGGAAAAACAAAATTATTACCCTCACAACCCAAAATCTCCAATATACCCAAAGCTCTCCATTTAGCTCTAGTTATAATATTGGAATTATGAGTGTCTCAAACCTTCTCTAAGGCTCATTTATATAGAGGATATTTTCCTAATACTATTAAGAAAAGAATAACAACAACATAATAAACTACTACTACTCCTACTAGAATAAGCAACTATAAAATAGAAACCACTTTTCCCAAACCAATTAAAAGTTCTCCTTGCGGAGAATTGAGCCAAAATCCTAACATTTTTCAAACAAAGAAGAATTGAGAAACTTTTCGGTTTGCACTTTTGAATTTGATACCAACCTTTTATTATCAAAATGTAGAAATCAGAAAACTGTTTCATAAACAATATCCTTATAACAATTGAAAACTGACCTCAAAACAGTGAAAGTTTATTGCTTTTGAACCATTGCTGAAAATATTTTCTCACAAAAACCCCTTTTGAGTAACCAACATAATGGGATTACTTAAAATTTGCACAAACTCTTTATTTTACCCTTCAGTACCTGTGTTACACACTACACTCTAAATACAAGTATGACTCACACTCCAAATTAATGGAATACCGAATGAATATTCGTATTCTACACCCTAACTGAGTCCGGGTAATACAGGCAATTTCTGATAAACTGCTTTCAATTACAAAGCTAGAAGTTTTATAATTTCGATTAAAAACATGTCATTTATAGTTTTTAAAGGACCCATGTGTACAAAATGCATCTTTCTTCAAAAAGGAGCTCTCATAAAGCAGCTCTCCCAGCTAAAGCAAACCTTCTTTTCATTTTATTTTCATGCTTTCCGGTCTCAAACAGTAAGCATAAGCAACATAGATATACTGTACTTCCCTGAAATACCACTCCGATCTCTGTTGAAAACAAGGCAATAAACTGAAAATAACCAAGTTCCTCAACTTTTACTCTGCTTTCTTCCCTATTTTAGCTCCCCCCCTCCTCTTCCAAATTTTCAAAAACCCATATGGGCTTAACAAATTTCTCAACAGCTCAATGAGTTTTCTTTTATCTTTTTGTTTCCTTATAGTGGGTAATGATCAATGTGATACCACGAGATAACACTTTTTAAGTCTAAGCACTAATCTAAAAATCGCAAAAACAAATAAAAACTCAAAAAATAAACGAGCAAAAAGGGGGAAAAGAAAGAGGACAATGGTTCTCACTTTCTTGTTGTTCATTTGGTTAAAACCAGAAGGCTTTTCCTTCTCCTTCGCTGGCTTTCCCCGCTTCTGCATTCGCAAAACAAATTCAGAATCATCACACGCAAGAATCATATACTCTGTAATATTTTGCATTTGTATGTATAGGTGTATATATGAGAGAGAAGGAGAGGGACCTCGGGAAGAGAATGAACAACAGCCATAGTTTCTTGGTGAATAGAAGAGTTCCCTGTATTCAAAATGACCAATGAGTTCAATTACTGAAAGAAAGAGAGTAGTGTAATAGTAATTAACTGAGTGTATATATATATATATATATATATATATTAAAAAATATTTAGTGAGATGTTAGAGGAGAAAACGAAAAGACCGTTTAATTCAAAATTTTGATAATTAGAATAAGTAAAAGGTCACCTCACTCCTTTCCTAAATGGGAGCCAATTTTCAAATATCACTCCTACCCTATGATAAGGGTCGATTTGAGAATTCCAAGAAATTTTTTCATTTTTTTTTTTAAAAATCAGATTAATTATATTCCGTCACATGAACTGAGTAATCATCAATAAAATTTATTCTCTCCATCTCGTTAATTTTTTAAATATAAAAAACTCAATTTTTAAAAAAAATATAATAATCATTGCTGCGGCTTATTAAGTTTTAAATAATTTAAAAAAATACTAATTAAGTAATACTTCACTTAAATGTAAATGGTAAAGTTTTTAAAAAACTTAAACTTAAAAGTAGAAAGCTTAATTAATGTGAATATTATTTTTTTAAATGAACAAACAATATGAAGTATCTTAAAAAGAAATACTTGTCAAAATATATATTGACGAACCAATTATAATTGATTGGGCTTACTAACGTAATTGGTGGATATAAAGTGTCGACAAATAAACGGGTTGAGTCAGGTTACGTGAATCAAGAGCAAAATACTTTAATCTTATACAAATCGTAAATCAAAACTCATGTCCAATCCATTTATAGTGAATTTATACAAGTAAACCTAAAGTACATCTTTGATTAATTTTAATACACTATCATTTCAATAAAGTTACACCATAGACTCAAACTTGTTTATAAAGCCTAAAAATGTCAAGTGGGCAATAACATTTGTATATATGGATGATTTGATCCTTACAATGGAGATGAAACTCATCCAACAAAACAACTTTTTTAAATTCGCTTCCGAATGAAGAGGTTGGTGAAAAACATTTTCTTGAGCTCGATGCAAATCAAAAAAGAAAGTCTTGTTTCTACGCCAACATATATATTGCAAAAATATGGAATACGCAATTACAAGCCTATTTCGATATCAATGGATATTAATGTCAAGCTGTGCTCAGATGTAGCTGCAGTTGCTAGATAGTATAATTTACGATGACACGACTTGATATTGACAAATCTATTCATACAAAATTTTAAGAAGCTAAGCTTCACTCGAAAGCAATTCAACGAATTCTAAAGTACTTGAACGGAACACTTGATTACGGACTATTATACAACAAAGATGAACAATGCGACGGATCGGACACTGTGACGCTTGATAACCATGACACACGTAAATCAACTGCTGTGTGTTTAACCTTGGCTCAACGGTAGTTTCTTGGCGTGATAAAAGAACCAACAATGCCATTATCAACAAATAGTGTACATTACCCAAGGACCTCGAATAAAATCTCATCTTCACTTGAGATTTGGGTTACTTGGGATAAGGAGGGCTACCTTGTTGCGTAGCTTAGCCATTAAAAAAAAAAAAAAAAAAAAAACCCGAAAAACCCCACACTTATGGTTTTAACTTGGATTGGTCAATAGCACGTTTTCATCAGCAGGCCAAGATACACCACTCTTCAATTATGAATGTGTCATTTGTTTGTGAGAGAGAGATCATTCTATAAAATTTTCCAATGCGTTACAACTCTAATACAAAGTTGGTATTCAAAAGCTTAGCCAAAAATATTACTGATACACAGTATTTTCCTCTGCAAAATAGAACAGTAAAAACATGAATACAGTTACAAAAAGAAGAAGAAATTATTACAGTTCTCTCATAGCTAAATCAAAACTTAAATTTATAATATTTCAAATTCTATATTCTCTGCAAACTACTACACCTGGGGCAACGGAACCCCTAAAACCTACATGTTAGTAACAAGAAGATAAGTATCAACTGCTTCCTGGAACAGAAGTTTTGAGTTTCAAAGAAACCCATATACTCTCTTTTTTGGGTACATTGCCTGACGGGTAAGGGGATCGAACCTGAGTCTCCTAGATCCAGAGGTAACCATTGGGCCAAGAGGCACAGGTCAACCCATGTACTCTTTAACAGAAGATGACTAAATCACCATGGGGCATTAACCTCCTCCTGAAACCTAAGTATATGCCTCTCAGCATTCACCTTCAGGGACTCTATCTCGGCATCAAGCCTTCCCTTTGCCTCTTTTAATTTTAAAAGCTTCGATTCAACCATTTTCATATCCTCTTTTGCTCGAGCTTGTTTTAGGCTAATCTCTCTGTACCTCTGTGATTCCACAGCCTCTTCTGATTCAAATGCGAGGTTTATTAGCCTGTTCAACCGAGCACGTATAAATCCAGTATTCATGCCCAACAACTCAAAGCCTTTCAATGTTTTATCCCAAAGCACATAATCGGCTTGAGAGGTGGAAAGTTTGCTTGCTTTAATGGCCTCCGCGATGTTAACAGTCTGGGTAATTATTTCTGCAGCCAACTTATTTTTTATACTCTTGAGAAGATCTTCGTGCAGAAATGAGTTCTGGCTACAGCAGAGCTCGTAGTATTTGGTCCTATGGTGATCAGAGAGGTCAGAGTCAATACTCAAACCATCCACAAGAATGGTGAAACCATCTATGCCTCCGATGCCTTCAAAAGTATTATCCGGTGAAAGGGCTAGTGGAAGAGGCTCCAAATGCTTAGCCCTTTTACTGGTCTTGGTATCAGTATTCTTCTCCATGGGAACTTTGGATTGTATTTCCAAGTTCAAGGTAAAGGTGAATAGATTAAACATGTTTGTTGAACCGTTTTACAAATTAGCATAAAGAAACAAACATAAACAAAATAACATACCAGAACTTAGTGGTTTCGCATGAGGGATAAAATTTATTAAGGGAAAACCCCCATCAGCTTCATTTGAATCACATGCTCTCACCATGTACACCTACAAGAACAGAATAAGAAGCAACAATTAAATCAAATACCGGTAGAAAAGATCTGGTATTGCAGTATAAATTTTGGAGAACAGACTCGACCATTTATATGCAACGAGGGGAAAAGAAAGCCCTTTCTGAAGAGAAGATCTTTCAGATCCAATATGTCCAAATAGATTAATTATTTTCTGAGTGCTACGAGCTACTTCTACTACTATTAATTCTTCAAAACATGGGCTGGAAATCCTTATCTATGATACCTTCACCAGCAACCTATTCTCTAAGCCAAAAATCGCATATCACACCCTCTTTATGAAATTTGTTTCGGGAAGAAATCTCAAGAATTTTTGTTGCTTCTTCATCATTATTCCTAATGAGCACTACTGAAACAAGTAATAATCAAGAATTTATGAGAAGAACATGAAAACATTATTGAAGGGTACCTTAAACTTTGTATGACTGACTAAATGGAAAACTAGAACATCATCCTCAAGTAATTCATGTGCAGCAGAGAATTTTTTCCATCCAGCACTCAATGCAGTTCTTCTTGCAATATAATTTGTTTTGTACTCTTCCCCACTTTCATCTTCCAAAATAACCATGGTGTCGTGCTTTGGCAAATGCAATTTGCAGAATTTCATGGGAAGATGCTGTAATCAGAGAAGTTAGAACATAATGTACAGCACAGAAGATATTATCGCATTCTTGAATTTAAAACAGAATTTCAGGCTTACCAGCCAAAATACACAAGAAACATTTGATTTGACCATAGTTTTTAAAAAGCTAGGGAATCTCTCAGAAAGATTTGCTTGAAGCTCTTCTGCTCTCTCCATCACGAAAGACTTTTCTTGAACATGACCATAGAATTTGTCGACTATGGCTCTCTTATGCCTACAGCTGTGTAAGTATAATGAAATGAGAGTTGATATAACAAAAAAATTCAGCTTCTTACTCATTAAAACTAAGTGAAAAGGAATTAAGATAAAACCACTGACCTCCTAGTTTCTCCTGGATCATCACATACTACCTGCTCAAAGAAGTCACAAGATTTTCCCATCAATTCATCATATTTGGATTTGTAAATCAATGACATCATCTAAATTGATTAAGGAACAGGGAAATTCAGACAACCCAGTTAAACACACACTAAGCTGATTGGAAAAGGGTCCAATTAATTCTTTATACTTTAAATGGATCGGGAAAGAACTGGGTCAAATATTAAATAAAAGGGGTATCCCCATAGTCGAAACCACAGCCTGGAGCTCTTATACCGTATCAAGAATAATTGTGTTACTGATTATCCCAAAAGCTTGTGATGGAAAAGGCCAATTAATTCTTTCTACTTTTACAAAATGTTCTTGATCACCCGTATGAAGAATGGAGGGTTAACTAACAGAGTCCAAAATGGTATCAGGCTGCACCCACTTGAACCCTAAAACATATTATAGAGGCACGAAAGCAACAGAAGAACACAGCAAAAATTCTGTATTTGTATCATTAATCAGAAAAACAAAAATGGCTCAAAAAATTTAAGGAATCTAGAGGAAAAACGAAGAGCTGAAACAAGCAGGACTAATAAAGAAAACCCAACAAAAACTCAGCTTTTATCTCCAAGAAAAAAAACATTTAGTAACGAATCTTCAATGAGGCAAGGGTATTAGAGAACAATAATCTCAAGTTACTGTCTGAATTTCAATTTTAAGGAAACATAAAGGGTAAAACAACAAAGAAGAATATTCTCACTAGTTGAGCTTCATTTTCAGGATCCAATGGCTCCTCACCAATCTGGGACAGGTTTATCTTGGCTTCCAATGATTCCCTCTGCTGAATCTAGCAGTGAAACAAACAGATTCACAGTGCTCAATAGGCGGAAATGAAAAGATAGAGACAGAGAGAGAGAAACAGACCATGGGGCAAGAATCAGGGGTGGTTTGGTTGGGGAGTTGATGTTGTTTGTCGTGGATGTAACGCTGTCTGGATGGCTCTCCTCCTCTGAAGTTCGCTGTTTTTCTGTAACTTCGTTTACCTTTCCTGTTTCTCTTCATCTTATCATGCGGAATGACATTAATAAGAAATGTTCGAATGGCATTTAGAAACAATATATACGTGTTGATAGGCTTGGTGAATTTTTAATATCGACAGACCTAAATTCTCCACCAAAAGATAAACAAAGTGGGACACTCAAATTTAACCTTCATTTACATTCCATTTATTATAGTGAAAAATAATGATTAATCTAACCTCATTTAATAACTAGTCATTAATTAAGTATTGTATTAATTTAACTTCTGTAATTACATGTAATCCAAATCGATAATCTAAATACGTGATTTATATGACATTGCTCATTTCTTAAATATCCATTATATAAAACCCAAAAATTTATATGTAATTTTTTAAAATTTAAATTAAATTGTGTAAACTATAAGTTTAATACAACAATTATATCTTTTTACTTTTAAGTTTCTATTTAAGTTATTATCATCGTTTCAATAAAAAAAAAATTATAACAGACGAAGTTATGGACTTTTGATTTAACCATAATCAATTAGATGGTTGGATGTTTCACTGTTAGACTAATAGGTAATATGGTGTTTGGGCTGATATTTCACAAAGAACTAAAAAAATTTATGTTAAGCGGCTACAATTTGATATGGAGATAAAATTCCTCAATAATTGAATGACAAATATTATTTTCTAGAAGAATATTGTGCTTAGAAATAGCTTTTTAAGATTTCCTTGATGGGTTTATTAAGTAGTAATTATTATAAATTACAGAAAATAACAATTTAATTTCCTTGATATTAATGATGCTTGTTAAAATCCATGTCTCAGATGAATTTGTAAATCTTATTCAGTGTAAGATTATAGAAGTGAGAGAGATTTAAATCAATTCTTTCTGCACTGCCTAGAGATGGAGAGTGTGTTAAATCAATTCTTTCTCCATTGCCTAGAGATGGATATAGTTGAAGGACCTACAAACAGAAGATAACCATACTGAAATATAATATTTGTTCTGCAACTTTCAATCAATTTTTCCAGTGCTTACAGCTCTATCATATTCATAGATAATTCCAAAACTAACAGAAAATTCTAGCACTGAAATCTAATATGTTTCCTATGTTAGCCAACAGATGTATGTCAAATGCTAATCGATAAGTCTATATGATCAACCAAATATAATATTTGTTCTGCAACTTTCAATCAATTTTTCCAGTGCTTACAGCTCTATCATATTCATAGATAATTCCAAAACTAACAGAAAATTCTAGCACTGAAATCTAATATGTTTCCTATGTTAGCCAACAGATGTATGTCAAATGCTAATCGATAAGTCTATATGATCAACCATTAACCAAAATGTTATCCACCAACAGTGTTCAAAGGGTTTCTCATCACCATGGAGCATTGACCTCTTCTTCAAACATAAGCTTATGCCTCTCAGCATTTACTTTCAGATCCTCCATCTCATCCCCAAGCTTTGCGCCATCACTTCTAATTTCACAAGCTTTGATTCAAGAATTCTCATCTTCTTTATGGCATGAGCTCGCTCAAATTTAGCTTCTTTGTACCTCTTTGATTCCATAGCACCTTCTGACTCGAAAGCAAGCCTTTGAAGCTGGTTCACCCTAGCACGCAAAAACCTGACATTCATACCCAAGAGCTCAAAGGCACTCAAAGTTTTGTCCCAAGCCACATAACTGCCTGGAGTAGTGGAAAAATTGCAAGTTTTAATGGCATCTGCAATGCTAATGGTGTCGGAAATTATTTCAGCGGCCAACTTACCATCAACATTCTTGAGAAGGTGGCCATGCAGATTTGATCTCTGTGAGCATCAAAGATCATAGTACTTTGTCCTAAGCTGCTCAGAGAGCTCAGAATCTACAGCAAACCCATTCCCGACAAAACTGAATTTCTCAAAACTTGCCAGTGGATTGAAACTTGCAGCAATTTTTTTGTAACGATTTGATGTGTTCCACATTGTTAGAACCAAGACCCTCATCCCCTGGCTGATTTTCTTCAGCCCTAATACGAGAGCTGGATAAAATAGATCTCCTTCCAACATTATCCCAATGAATATCTAGTGGAAGAGACCGTGGATGCCTATTTCCTGCATTTTCTTCAAGTTCAATAGTTAAGAGAAACCCTGAAAGGATCAAAGAGAATACTTTGCAGACCTACTGTTTAAACAGTTAAGCAGCAAAAGGGCTAAGCAAATTGACTTACCAAGACCTGTTTGTTTTGCATGAACATCTAAATTCAGAAGACCTAGAGCCCCATCTACTTCACCTAAGTCATTAGCTCTCACTATATACACCTGTAAAATTAGGAAGATGGATAACAAGCAATTATAAAAAGTTGGAAAAACAAATAGATTTCAACAATAGAAATCTAGGAATTTGACCCCTGGGAAAGAGGATTAGATTTTCTTTTTCTATTGGAATATTGGGTTTCCATTACGCTACTCGATAAATCCAGAAAAATCAAAGTCCCAACTTGAAAAACTAAAACTGACCATTGTAATCCATTTATTTTATGTTTCTTTTTCCATTCAGACAAACTAAAATCATATGATAAAAACAAATAAAAGCATATAATAAAACAACCATGCAAAGCCTCTTTCTCCATTCTTTTTCACACCACTCACAGTACTCCACTTGTATAAACAAAACTTAGTTCTGTAAAGCCATCGCAAAATTTTTGTATTCCCCGAATTCCTCTTCTCAGTTATCTTAGCTAGTTCCTAGCACAAACAAAAAGGTCCAAAAGGGTACCTTAAACTTGGAAGGCATGACCAAATGGAAAACTAGAACATCATCAGTGAGTAATTTGTGATCTTCAGAGAACTTCTTCCATCCACCACTGAGTGACCTTCTTTCTGGAAGAAAATTTGTTCTATATTCTTTTCCGCTTTCATCCACCAAGATTATTGTTGTCTTATGCTCCGGTATATTCAAATTGCAAAATTGTCTTGGTAATGTCTACCAACAAAGAAACTAGTTCATCCAAAAACCTATCCAGGATTTCAAACCTAGTCAGATTCTTAGCTCAAGACACAATTTTGGGCTTAACGGTTGAAAGCCATGAGTAGCATTGGAATGTAGCATAAGCTTAACAAAGCTAGGGAATTCAGCTGCTAGATTTGCCTGAACTTCTTTTGCTCTTTCCATGACAGAAGACTTTGCTTTAACCTCTTCTGCCAGCCTCATGACAGAAGACTTGGCCCTTTTGCTTTTACAGCTTAAAACACGAACTGGGTCAGATTTACTTCAAGATACATTAATTTCTTTTGAATTGAAACAAATTAGAAAGGCATTCCATAAAAAATAACAAAGCTTACAAAGTTCAGAGGATTATCACAAATTTCCAGTTCAAAAAATTACAAACATCTCTCAATATTTCATCATCGAGTCAGCAAACAATAATATAGCATCATAGGCACTCAAAGAATTGGATATATAGATCATGCAACCGAATAAGCACTAGACATATACAAGGAAAAAAAAGGGTATAGCTAGAATCTCTATAAAAATTCTAGGATATACAAACCCAGCAGGCGAAAACAAGCATAAGTTGGTCTAAAATTTTGGGTTACAAGGCACCAATTTTCCATATAAAACTCGAAAATAATCAGTGTGGAGCGTGGATATTACCAAACATGAAAATAAGAACACAGACTAAATCTGTTCTTGGCTCGGCCCGCAAACGCTAAGCAGACAAAAGAATTTGGCAATCAGTCGAATGTTTACAACCAAACATCAAAGAGAAAGTCAAAAGTAAAACAGAGCAAAAGGAATCTCAAGCGCATTGAGCTTATTGGCTTAGTCAGCTCAACTCCTCACAAACAAAGATTTTTAATTGATTTCATAAAAAGTGGCTGTTTTGCTTATTTTAACAAGAGTAATAGTAGTTTGTTGTGATATTATTTTTTTAATAGTATTAAAAAGTATTATATGAAGAGAGCTCTGAGTGTATTGAGAATTTGAGGTTGTTAGGTAATAATTTTGTTTTTCTTAAAATTGTTAAGAATTAATAAAATTGTGAGTTTGTTGGTGGTATAAACAAGAAGGTTGTTGAACCTCATTAAAGTGTTGTGTTTAATGTTTAATGTTTATTTGTTTATTTGCCTGTTTATTATTATAAGTTTGATTATGTGGATTTTAAGAGTAAAATTCTAACAAGTGGTATCAGAGTCTGATCATCTATTTGAAGAAGTTGTTTGCTGCTATTTGTTGCGTCTACGCTACCATGTCGACAGCTATACCTAAATTTAATATTATTTTATTTAATAGAAGCAATAATTTTACTCTGTGGTAGAGTATATTTCAAGATCTTTTACTACAACAAGATCTTGATCAGACTTTAGAGGAAGAAAAGTCAGAAGAGGTGATTGATAGAAAGTGGCAATCGATTCAGAAGAAGCTGTGAGCACAATCAGGTTAGCTCTTGCTTCCGAGATCAAGTATATTGTGTTGAAGGAAACTACACTCAAATGTTTGTGGGATAAGCTCGAGAGCATCAATGCATCAAAGTCTTTGACCAACAAATTGTGTCTCAAGATTGACCTCTATTCTCTAAAGATGGAAGAAGGTATAAGTCTTAATGATCACTTGAATGAATTTAACAAGTTAATGTCTCAATTGTTGAATGCTGAAGAAACATTGAGGGATGAAGAGAATGCATTGCTCTTGTTATAATCTTTACCAAAATCTTACAAACTATTGGTGCAAACATTGTTGGTGGGCAAATCGACATTGAACTTAGATAATGTGACTGCACTCTTGCATGAAAGTTGATGGGAAACGAGAGCTTATCCAATGGTAGTCAAGTGCTTGTTGTGGAGAGGTCTAATCGGAGGAGGAGCGAATAGTGGCTCAAGGTAGAGATCCAAATCTAGGCCTTGAGATGATGATGACAATGAGTGCTTCTATTATGGAGAGATATGACATATTCAATATTATTATAAGGCAATGAAGGATGATTTAAAAGAATTGAGAAGGATTAGTGGCAAGAAGAGTCATGATGGTAAGAGTAGTGAAAGTGTTGATATCACCGAGAGAAGTGATGACGAGGTGCTAGCTATTGAGCACATTGAAGAAAAAGTTGATGAGAGTAATATGATGCTACTTGATTCAGCGTCCCTCATGCACATATTCAATAAGAAGAAGTCCTTTGATTGTATGAAGGAACTTACTCATGTCAAAGTTTCTACCGCATATGGAAAACACAAAGTAATTGGTAGTGAATGAAGCTTAAGGTTGAAGCTCCATGATAGAAGCGTGAAAATACTTGAGAAGGTAAAGTTTGCTTCCTCTCTTATTGCAAATATCATCTCTTTGGGGGAGCTTGATAAGATAGGATACACATTGACTACGGGCAATGGAGAGCTGTAAGTTCTTAATTGATCAAATGTAGTGTTGAAGGCTACTATGAAGAAGAATGACTTGTATGTGCTAGATAAGAAAAATTTGCTTGGAAAATTAGATGGAGGGGATATAGAAGAACCAAAAGGAAGGATCGCACCAACCAAGAAGAAAGTTAGATTTTTTGATGAGGTGTGAAGAATTTGAGACAAAGTGGAGATTTGTTAGGATTTTGGCTCAATTCCCCACAAAGAGGACTTCTAATTGATTTGGAAAAAATGGTTTCTTATTTTATAGTTGCTTATTCTAGTAGTACTAGTAGTAATAGTAGTAGTAGTAGTAGTAGTAGTAGTAGTAGTAGTCGCTTATTATGTTGTTGTTCTTTTTCTAATATTGTTAGAAAAATATCCTCTATATAAAAGGGCCTTAGAGAAGATTTGAGGCATACTCATAATTTCAATATTATAACTAAAGCTAGGTGGAAAGCTTTGGGTGTATTGGGGATTTTGGGTAGTGAGGGTAATAATTTTGTTTTTCCTAAAGTAGTTGTTAATGATTAATAAAATTGTGAGTTTGTTGGTGGAATAGACAAGAAGGTTACCGAACCACATTAAATTGTTGTGTGTTGATATTTGTTTGTTTATTTTCTTATTTATTATTATAAGTTTGAGGAGGTGGATTTTAAGGGTAAAATCCCAACCAAAACAATTTGGTAATCTCACAAATTTTACAAGTTTGGTTCAAAAAAATACATTAACTTCCTTGGTTTTATGTGTTGGACCTAAAGGCGTTTTGCCTGCTTGAAGAAACTGCTCTTTCTTGCTCTTTAGTGCCTCTCTCGCCTCAATCTGCCAGTGAACAGAAGTAAACCACAGTCGCAAGTCATTATATGCAAGACCAAAATATGGGTATGCAGAGAAAGAGAGGATTACAAGAGATTGGCATTGAGAAAACTGGGAAATAGTTAAACGGTCATCTCCATTTGAGAAGTCCTCTACTTGTATGAATTCCTCTTTAATCGTCTTCATGCTCTTCATGAATTGCCTCATCTCTTGAACCACTTCCGTTATATAGCTAATACCCATTCAAAAATTCACTAATTACCACATTTGTATACATTTATACCGACACAAATACTACAAATTGGGATAAATGTTCAGTTGTTTGGTAGAAATTTTCTTGCTAAACTATTTGATTGCCTCCATTTGGAAGCATAGAAGAGCTAGATGGAAAGTTTTGTGTTGGGGAGAGCCACAAATAATACAACAAATAAAGTTCCCGATTTTTTTTTCTCTTTTGTGTGATTAAAATAGGATGTGGAAGCAAACCACTAATTGAACAAATCACCACAAGAATAATAGTAAAAAATAATGCCAAATAATTCAACCCACAAGAACATCAAAAAATTTATGTGAAAAACCATTTTGAGAAAAACTGTGAGACCTAGTCTAGTCAAACTTTCACTATGTAAAATAATACAAGTCTTTCTAGCCAAGCTAAAGATCATCAATCACCAATACATCAAGAGTACTAATCTATTGGATAACAATAATATATCATCACCAAAAAGTGGATAACAAGAGATATAGGAAATAGCTAACCAAGTGAGTAGTAAAAACACACGAATAAGAAAGCCAATCAATGATAGAGACCTGTAGAAATGTTCTTGAAAAATCTAATTTAAAAAAAATATAGATATGATCTTTTATCATATAAATCTAATTATATTAATTATAAAGACAAACTTTTTGATAATTACAACATAGATAAATGCAATTTTTTTGCCAATCAACGATCAAAACCTGTAGAAATGTTCTTGACTTTGCTCTCATAGAAATCGGACCACAAATCACCACCGGATCATGCTAGCAAAGTGGTTGTCCTGTTTTGTTCTTTAAACAAAAACACTTTAATTTTTTTTTCTACATATTTCCTTTCTTCTATACGAGCACTTACAGTTGTTCTCAATTTCTCATCTGTGTGCCTTTAAATAACAACCCCCATAATATGTTGTAAATTTCCAATACTACTTGGAAAATTAACTCCTTAATGAGTTTAACAGTTCCAAAGATTTTGAAACAAAAATTCCCCAATGGGATGAACGTTCGTAAGTCTTGGTAAAACAACAAGTTAACATGACTTTAAAATTCCCTTTATTTACTTTCGTCATTCTCTTTCTCTTTTTTTAATTTATTTATTGTGGTCCCCACATACGAGGGACCACCCAACAAAACTCCCTTTCTTGAATCATGTGGGGACCATCACCCCAATGGGTGGCAATATCATGCCCACTTTCTTCTCAAACAACTCATATTTCTCTTTGGGCAAGGTTTTAGTTATCATGTTTGAGCCATTCTTTTCAAGCTGTAGCAACTTCATCTCCAAAGCATCACGAATCCAATGATACCAAAACTCAATATGCTTGGATCTCGAATAAAACGTTGGCTTCTTAGAAAGATGGATGACACTTTGATTGTCACAATTAAGTATATATTTCCCTTGCTCGAGACCCAATTCTTGTAAAAACTTCTTCATCCACAACAACTCTTTAATGGCTTTAGTCACTGCAATGTACTCAGCCTTTATGGTAGAAAAAATAACATTTTTCTGTAACCTAGACTGCCATAACACTGCTCCTCTTGCAAAAGTCATCAAGTACCCCGAAGTGGACTTCCCGAAATCAATATAACCAGTCATGTCTGCATCTATAAATCCATCCAACATAGGTTTGCCATCACCAAAGCACAGACACACCTTAAAAGTACCTCTGAGATACCTTTGTATCAATTTCACTACAGCCCAATGCTCTTTGTCTGGATTAGAAAGGAATCAACTAACGACACCAACAGTATGAGCAACATCTGATCTAATGCATACCATAACATACATCAAATTACCAACAACAGATGCATAAGGTATTTTCTTCATTTTTTCTTTCTCTTTCTCCATAAAAGAATCAAATTTATTATACCATTTTTGAGGTGCTTACTTTAGCCCATATAAGCTATTTTTCATCCTACACACAAAATATTCTTTACTGTTGGTTTCGAATCCCTCTGGCTACTCTATGTAGATTTCTTCCTCTAAGTCACCATGGAGAAAAACAATTTTCACATCAAGCTGTTCAATCTCCAAATTTAATCCAGCAGCTAAACCAAGAACAACACGAATATAAAACATATTAACCACAGGTGAGAAGATTTCTTCAAAATCAACTCCATTTTTCTGACTGAATCCTTTTAAAACCAGTATTGCCTTGTACCTTGGCTGTAAGCTTTTCTATTCAGTCTTTAACCTGTATACCCATTTATTCTTAATTTTTTTCTTTTCCTTAGGCAGTTTCACTAACTCATAAGTGTGATTCTCATCCACTCTTTTTTATGCTCATGCTTTATGACCTCTTGGTAAATGTCTGGCCTTCCCCCATCAGTAAGATCTTATATTCTTTAGGAGAAAACTGTTTGGGAGATCGTCTTATTCTGGTGGATCTTCTCAACTGGAGTTTTGTAGGTGCTTGTTGAACTTCTTGTTCTAACTGACTGTTTTCAAGCACATCAATGACCACGAACTCATCACCATCTATAGGAGCATCACCATCATTAAATGTAAGAGAATCACCATAATCAACTACATTTTTATGATCTTCTTTTACCTCTTCCTTGTGATCATTAAACACTTTAGAAGGGGTAAAAACTGGACCTAAGTCAACATGCACTTTATTGGAGAACTTGGGCTTTTCTATCTTCTCTAAGTCTTCAATGGTTTCATCTTCACAAAAAACTACGTCTTTGCTTCTGAAAATATTCTTGTTTATTGGATCCCACATTTTTTAACCACTTTATATGCATAACCTACGAAGATACACTGTTTTGTCTTAGTATCAAGCTTGGACCTCTAATATTTGGGAACATGAACAAATGTTTTGCATCCAAACACCCTCAAATGCTTGTAAGAGACATCTTTCCCAGTCCATACTATTTTTGGCACCTCACCATTCAAAGAAACTGAAGGAGAAAGGTTGATCAAATCCATAATAGTCCTCATTGCCTCACCCTAAAATGATTTAGGCAATTTTTCATGAAATAGCATATACCTGATTCTTTCACAAATTGTTCTGTTCATTCTCTCTTCCACTTCATTCTGTTAAAGTGTTTTAGGAATTGTTTTCTCAAGCCGGATATCATGTCTTTTGTAGTAATACTCAAACGGATCCTTGTATTCACCTTCATTATCTGTTTGAACATATTTTAGCTGCTTTCCCATTTCTCCTTTATCTTTCACATGGAAATGCTTGAACACTTCGAGCACCTGGTCTTTAGTTTTCAAAGGAAATGCCCACACTTTTCTATAGTGATCATCAATAAAGGTAACAAAGTAGATAGCATCATTAATACTTCTATCTTTCATATAACAAACATTAGTATGAACCAGTATGTCTAGATGGAGAAGTTCTACGAAATAAAACTCTACTTTGCTTACCAACTAAACAGTGAGAACAAGTCTTGATGGGTGTACCTTGCATGGATGGTAGATGTTGCTTCTTTGTTAGTATTAAAAGTCTCTTCTCATTTATATGGCCAAAAGACTTATGCCAGAGTTCAATGGAATCATCCTGAGAAATATTCATTTGACCTTGACTCACCTTTGCTTGTAGTTTGTACAGAGTCTCACATTTCTTTCCTCTGGCCATAATCAAAGAACCTCTAGAGAGCTTCCATTTTTCACAACCCAATTCATTGTGATAGCCTTCATTATCAAGTTGACTAGTGGAGATCAACTTGCACTTAACATTAGTTTATAACCAGATATCTCCCATGCCCATAATTTTATACGAAGCACCATTTCCCATCTTCACATAAAGAAAGTCACCACTATTGTAAGATGAGAAGAAATCTCAACAAGAAGTGACATGGAATGAAGTTCTAGTGTCAGAAACCCAGATAAAATCCTGGCATGTGAGGCTCACACAAGCATCATCACAGATAATTATAACATTCTCATCAGATGCAATTGTAGCAATGCCTCTGTCTTCCTTTTGCTCTCCACCTTTGTTATTATTTTTCTCTCTTTTCTATTTTCTACATTCCTTCTTATAATGTCCCAGCTTGCCATAATGATGATAACTAATTCCCTTTTTCCTTGTCTTTAATCTTTCCCTTAACCTGTCTCTTGACTTGTCACAATTATAAGGAGACTTTCTGCTTTTACTTCTCCATCGATTCTTTGTAACAAGTGTTTGAGCCTCAAAAGAGATTTCTTGCTCATTTCTTTTGATTTCCTCATTAAACATGTTGTATTTCACTCTTGCCAATGTCAATGTTTGTTTTTGCGATTATCTATCTAAAAATAACTAAGTAAATAATCATACAGTTTTACTTGCAAATGCACAAGGTCCATGGTAGCATAGTGTGTAAGTGCGAAATCGTTTCCACAGGGACTGGTGAATTTCATTTTTAGAATCAGTTTCTCAAGATAAAAAGATAGCAATAACAGTTTAGTGTGATTTAATAATAATAAGAATATAAGGCTTTGATATCCACCTCTAATTATACTTTCCCAATAAGTAATATGTCAATGTACTAGCCTTACTATGAATACCTAATGGTTGCCAACCTAAGGGCATGGAATCTACTCTTTAAGCTATTGATTTTCCTAAGCACCGAGTTAGGCATGGTATCTACTTTGACTCTTTTCTTTCTTAAGAGATTCAACATGGTATCTACTGAGTTGTTCCTTAAGAAAACATAAGATTTATGGAAATCGACAACCACATGAGACCTAGGGCATGATATCTACACCCGGTTTCCCATGTTGATTAATCCAAGAATCCGATGTGGATATCTTTTATTATCATTGTCAGACCCAGGACTCGGTCATCCAAATTAGTCTAACTAACTAATCCATACCACATGCACATATTGATCAGACATACACGTATGAGGAATTTAAATAAACACAGGCATTAATTAAGTTAAGCATCATAATCAAGGCTATTGCAAAGATAATCAATGAATGTATATATGGGAAAGCATAACTAGGGCTTCAATCGAGCCCTATAAAGAGTTAGTTACACATACTGTCTATGATAAGCATCATAACATAAACTAAACATAAAATATAAAACCCGAAAAATACTGTGGAGACGAGTTGTCAATCCTCTCCAAAGCTTACAACTCCGAGCCAAACAAAAGATAAAAAGAAGGGATGTTCTTTTGTGTGTGTTTACAATTGTATTTATAGGGGTTGAATAACCCTAGAAGACTCTGAAAACCCTAAACTTCCTAAAACGCAAAACCTCCTTTATTTTCGAAACTAGTTCTGTCGTTTTACTGTTCACGCTCGTACATGTTCACTCGATCACATTCGTTGTGTGCTAGATCGCAAGGCTACTCTAGATCCTTCTTTGTGTGTGCACGAGCGCTGATGCGCTCGATCGTACCAGATAGTGCGCTCGATCGCATTTTAGCTAGCAGCTGCTCTAGAATTTCTAGATTTCTAGATTTCATCCTTTGAGTGCCAAAGCTGCTTCTTTTTTCTCAAAAGACCCTATAAAAACATGTGAAACACAAAAGTGAAGTAAAATGGACTAAATTAACATAACTAAGGACTTAATAAATGTAAATAAAAGGGGCTTAAATATGAATATTTAAGCACATATCACACCCTCAAACTTACATATTGCTAGTCCCTTAGCAATACAAAACTAAAATAAAAAATAATGACACACAAATAAATCCAATATTCATAGTGTCCACAAAAGTTTAGGTCTCACACAAACTATGATGCGCATTCATGAGCAAGTTTAACAAATATAAACACATCTTTACAATGAATAAGAGTTTTTAACGCAAATCACTTTCATGAGGCAGTTTAAGATATCACAAGTTTGACTTTAATGTGTGGTGAACTAGCACATAAAAGATTAGGTTTCCAAATAATTCTAATGTGTAGTGTTTCGATGTCTCAAGATTCAACAAATTTCCTATTAGAATCAATAAAGATGGCATAATTTTTCTTCTTTTCTTTTATTTGTGAGATTTTTGTCAAGTTTAGTTCCCTTAAGCTTTCTATTTGACTCACGTAGCGAGTGTTTAGCCAGTAACTCCCAAACCAGATGTTTTTAGGGCATTAAGTGTAAAAACACCCCTAAGGACTTACTAACTCGCGTAAAAAAATGCTATAAAACTAACTGGTCTTAATGTTACCAATCAGAATTTCCACCTTTTGACGTGACACTCACTGCTTACTGAGGCAAGATGGCCAGTTACTCGGTGGAAAGTTCTTTTTAATGATCATTGTGAGCAAAATTTCAACCTTTTGACGTAACATTCACTACTTACTGAGGCAAGAGGGTCAGTTACTCAATGAAAAGTTTGTTTAATGATCATTAGGAGCACTTTTCTTTTTTAAAGAAATGGTTATTATCACTGAATACCCTTATATTTTGTCATATGTTTTAATGTTCCATTTACATTTTAAAAACGATTAATTTACTCCTTGCATTTTAGGTATGTGTTCAATAAACTTTTCTAGTGATAATTCTGACGAAATTGATACCAACGCACACCAAAATCTTGACTATTAAACAAAGAAAAATTTTGGTCAAGATTTTTGTGTTCAGCGATATTAACTTTGATCAATATTTTTGTGTGTGTTAATATAAATTTTACTGAAATCATCACTAAAATGTTTTAATAGACGCATATTTAAATTGCAAGAGGTAAATTAATCGTTTTTAAATACAATGAAGATATTAAAACACATGACAAAATATAATAATAACCTTAATATAAATACAAATGTTTAAACACTAATTAGTAAGGGCTTCCCAATTAAACTCTACATGGTATCAAAGCTAACCTTGAAAAGCTAATTTGTTCTTCTAAAGTCTCTAACCGTCAGTCTAAACTTCCATCATCAGTTGAAAAGAAATATAAGAAGACATAAAAGTGAGATAAAAAATAAGAAGATGTTATAATTTCTTACAGATATATATATATATATATTGAATAGGTTTTTTTTAATCTTTTATCTCAATACTTTTCATTCGCGGTGGAAAGTAAAAATGATGGAAGCCACCCTACTAAACATTTAAAATATTTAAGTGTTTTTTTTATTAAATGTATGATATTTATTTTTAGTTTTAGAGAGCAAAAAATAATTTAACACATTCATTTTACAAAAAAAAATGTGACAAAAAGATTTTATTTTTATTTGTTTGAATGTAATTAATGCATTTTTTAAATCTGAGTTTTATTAAAGATGACACTTATTATGAGACGGTGAAAGCAAAAGACTTTTCTTTCAATGCAATTTATCAATGAACTTTTTTTAAAATTCCCAGCGAACTTTCCTACCACTTTCGAGTCGTCCAAATCGACTAACAAAATATCAACACTCATTTTTTTTCCTTCTTGAAAAATGCAAGATATTCGTATTCTAATTTTAGAGATTGACAAATAATTTCAGATATTCATTTTGCCAAAAAAAAGAGTAACACATAAAATGAAACAAACGGGTATTTATCGTTATTTGTTTGAATCTAATTACTGTACTTTTTAAATATGTAAGTAAAGATGATATGGGAAGAGTAAAATGTTTTTCTTCCACTGCAATTAGCAATGAACTTTCTTGAAAATTACCGGCGAACTTTCCTATTACTTTCGAGTTATCCAAATGAGTGACAAAATGTCAACACTCATTTTTCACCCAATAATTTCTCCTCCCTCTATTCCATATTGTAGATATGAATTTAGGTTTATTTTGTATTTTATTATCAGATTTATATTTATTAATTTCAAATTTATTATCAAGTTTGTATTTGTTAATTTTTTAGAAATTTGTTTAATATTAATTTTATTTTTTTCATAAGTACGTGGATCACATGCTTCTCACACACGTGTGTGTATATATATATATATATTATGTTAAAATTATTGGTAATTTTAGATAGAATGCCCTACTTAAGTTTTTTTTTTTTCATAAGAAATGTTCCATTGGATATTGACCCGATATTAAGTGTTCAATTGATTGATTAGCTAGAAGGGTTATATTTATTTTTGATACGTTGACAAGAAACGAATCGGACAGTTTTCAACGTAGAAGTCATGGAGATATCATTAGACCAAGACTCGGATTAAGAGAGTTGATTGTAATATTCCCAAAAGGGAAACTTAAGACCAAGCCCATCGCACACGGTCAGAAAAGGCCCAAACAAATTACGTCTTAGACTAATGTAACCATAATTATTTTTGTATTTTAAAAGTAAGGTGTTCCATGAAATCTAGACCTATACATATATGAATATACAGTATGCTCCTAACTCTGGAAGGATTCATTGTAGTTTCAGCACTTACAAATTAGGATGGCAATTGAAAGGTTAACAGAACCTAATAGTATTGATTTAAACGGATATGAATAAAAATTAATATATTTTTTATGATTATAAATAATATTTTATAATTTTTAACGATTACGAATTCAAATTTAAATAATAAAATAACTAAACAAATACTGTCAAATTTAAGCAGGTTACCTAAAAACAAGAGCTTCAAAAGAAAAACATACTTAAAGGATTCACATGGACATACGTGGACATAGAATTTGCATTGATGTTCAAAATTACCCCTTTTATCACAACCTACAATATATATAAAGAAATTAAATAAAAAAAAACAACGAATGTTTTTAATAAGTACATAAAATGGTAGCTAGCTTTGGAAATAAGTACATAAAAGGTGTCAGATTAAAAAAAAATAGAGAAAAGGAAATAGAAGCAAGAAATTAGCAAAAAGTGAAACAAAACAAGTCCACATCAATTGGCAAAAAGGAAATAGGAGCTTAGCCTCCTCCTCAAAAATGGACAGCGCTGGGCTGGAAAATTATTCAATAATATGCTCTCGCATTATGAAAGAGATCTGCACATACATAATTATTGACATACGGTGCTCCCCAACTCATGTCCCATTGGCAGACCATATATCACTGGTTTAGCCATCAAAGGCTAAAGCTCTACCGGTGATAGTGTTTTAAAGTGCGTTTTCTGGGCGCGTCGAGAGGCACACAAAACGCCTCAAGCGTCAAAATTAAGACGTTTCATTGCAAAGGCATACGTACTTTGAGTTGGGGTGTACGCTCCGATCCGAGACATATGTATTTCATTCCTAGGACTGTGAGGCGTACGCCTCATAGTATTTTTTTTTTGCAGGTGACGAAGTCGAGAACGAACGCTTGAAAAACCGCTTAGGGTGTCGAATTGGAGCTCGTATTTGCTGGAGATCTCGCTAGAGACTTCTTTGAGAAGAAATAGTGAGTTGAACTCAGACTGTAGAACGGGAAAAACGACGATTTCCTTCCTTCAGTGTTGCTATTACTGCTGTTGTTTTCCTTGTTGTTGGTGTTTTCTTTGCTTTGACAGTTACAACTAAGAATTTACCCATTGAGAGTTTTGACTTTTGCTTTCGCCTCTCCAACAGAGAGTTTAAGGGTAATTTAAATATTTTTGGCCAAATCATTGTGGAAATTGAGCTTTATCTGTGGAGGATTGAGGTTTGTCTGTGGCGATCCAAAGGGTCAAAAAGAAAATGGGGATACGGATTTACAAATGGTGATAAAAGGGGGGAAACGTTGCGTTCACTATTTTTTATTTTTGAAAAACTACACACAAAACTTTCTAATAGCTTCTTTTTCTTTGCCTATGTCAGTGTAGGGTCGGATAAATGGTGATCTTGTGTTGTTAATATGTTTATAGATGGCTTGTAGATAAGTCTGTTGATTTTTGCTTATTAAACTATGGAGTTTTAAACTTCTATACACACTATATTTGATCTTAATAATGTGTAATACTTAACACGGTATTTTTGTGAAGTTTTGTGAATTTGTAATAAATGTTCATTTTTAAGTTCTAAATTATTAAAACTGATTTGTTATTTATTTATTTATTATTTTCATCAATTTGTTTATTTAATTGTTATTATTTTATTTAAAATGCCTCAACACTTCAAAAGACTTACACTCTGGCGCCTAAAAGTTTACGTCTCACCTAATTGAAACAAAACATCTCGTTCAACGCCCTCGCCTTTTAAAACACTAAATTAAATACTACTCGTAAAGCATCAACTGACCACCCATAAAATTTCATAGCCCATCAGACATGCAAATGGAGTCTTAACTCTTTAAGCATAACTTCATTATACACGACATATTCCCTCTTTCCTCCTGTACACTTCATCCCAGATGATTAACCAACAAACTGAAGGTAACTAACCTGGTTTTCTTAAAAAAAAAAAAATGTCCAAAAAGACCTCATTTCACGTACTTGTCTTGCAAACTGTTCCTCCATTCCATCTTATAGCGAGCAAGCTTGCTTACGATTTCTTACAAGCTTCTGAACAGATGCAAAGCAGATTGCAGACTTTCCCTCAAAATCTAGTCCCTTGGATGTTATAGTCTTGAACGGCGATTGAATTTTATAACTTGAAAAGGAGAATGCCTACGAGCAGAAGCAAATGGCTGCTTATTCAGAGAACCATTAAATCTAATATCCCAACCTTCAACGTTCTTTGGAACACAAACATCAAATAGGATTTGGCCGAGAACACTGTGTGCATTGATGCTTGATGGTTGAGGCAGACAGATTGATCTTTCCTTGTGTTCATCTTGTAAAGATGCAGATTCTCCAGCACTGTGATGCTCAGCTGAACTTGGCAAGAAAAAGTGGTCATTAGGCCCAAGAGCAACTCTTCTTAGGCTTTGGTTCGAGTTGACTGCTGCCTTCTGGAGGTCGCAGATTAACTCAGAGATCTCATCATGCATACCAGCTCTTTCTCCAAGTTCTCGGATTCTGTGGGAATAGACTGAAGCTGCCTTTTCAAGCAAATTGATCACAGCAGCCCTGTATTGGATTGGATAATGTTTGTAGTGTCCTGAAGCAGCACAGAACCAACATTGGTTCAGATTTTAGTATGCCATAGAGATGGAACTATCAGAATGCCTAAAAACAACAGAGAAATGGTTCTTTTGAGTGAAAGTCTGACTAACACATCTAATTTTCCCACATTTAGATGACAAAAGCATAAACAACTTAATTGATGAATACACCTGAAAGAGATGATCTTTCCTTCCTTTCTTTCTTTCTTTCATTCACTTATTAATTCTCTCCATGTTATAGAGTTGGGACTTGGTCTAGGTAGAAAAATCCTCCACAACTATAGTAACAAATAGGTTTCATATGTCTGCTCATCGTTATAAACACCCCCTCCCAATAAAAGGAGAGAGAGAGAGAGAGAATACAAAAAAGCCAAAGCACGAGATAAAACACATTTGACCATAAGAGTGGTCCATCACTTATTGGCAATAAACGTAGCACATGTAGGAATAATTCGATGGTCTTTCATTACAGATTGCAAATTCTCAAAATTTAAAAAAAAAATGGAAAATTAGATTCTAGTACCACTGATCGTATTTTTCATTGCACACTCCAAATATCTAAATTATCTAATTAATTCTAGTTTTTACCATGCATATTGTTAGATGCAACACAGATTTCTCAGATACATTAGAATAAGAAAATAAGGTGCTTATAGAGGTGCTAGACCTTGGAAATAAAACCTCAGTAAAATTTTCCAGAAAAATCATATTATCTATAAGGTCTTACTTCAGAACTAATCATGGATCAGTATGTAGTGTGCCAGACGTTGTCTCCACTATATGGCATAAATGCCCTCGATATGGGGCTAGTATGACTTTTCATTTTCTTGATTATTTATATCTAGAAGAATGACTGGAACATAGTAATATTATCAATCCTTCACATTGCTTGAGTAGATATGTATAACTCAATTACAATATAAAGAAAAATAAAAAAACAATCAACACTTGATATTCAACACTACTGCTTGCTGATGAATTTGTGCTAAAACTTTTGATGGTTTACTAACACTGTAAATTAGCAGCCATATGGCTGATAACCTATGTGAGAAGATTATCAATAGGATAGGATGCAGGATATGAAAAATATTTATAATGCTCAGATATGGTATATCAGATAATAATAATTTGAGAGAACATTACGTGATATAGTATCCAAAGTCAATTGCAATCAAAAGAATGATTGTAACATAGTGAAATTATCAATCCCCCACATCGGATGAGCATATATGTATAACAACTGCTAATAGTCAATTGCAATCAAAGCAACAAACAATCAACACTACTGTTTGCTGATGGATTTGTGCTGAACTTTTGATGGTTTGCTAACACTATAACTTTAGCAGCCATTAGGCTGATAACCTAGGTGAGAAGTTTATTAATAGTTAGAGATCACATTACGTGATATAGTATCAAAAGATAAAGGTTTGGAACAAACCTATGTGAGGAGAGCCGTTCCACTTCACAACCTTAACATTTCCGCCAAGATCCTGTAAACGTTGAGCAAAACTGCAGATAACTTGATAAGGTGCACGGTCATCATTCTCTGAGCATAAAATGAGAAATGGAGCCTCAAGGTCCTATAGAAGAGAGGAAAGTGCTAGATTAACTGATGGACAACAATCAAAAGCAACTTAAAAGGGGCTACAGAAAAGATTAAAACTCACAACTGAGGAGTAAAGCGTCTGCCAGTACTCGGCACGTTGGGATTCAAATCTAGTAAGATATAAACCATCAAGACCAGAAGCAAGGCCTTTTGCTATCCAAGAAACTAGTTTTGACGGCCCAGACATTCTCATTATGGTGGGGTGTAGAGCAAATTGTGCAGTCAATTCACTGGTAAAATCTAGCGGACCAGAATCATAGATGTGTCCAGAAACACAATTTCTAACCAATCGGCTTTCATCCTTCATGAAATTAAAAAGGAAAAAAATACAGAGAGAAAATCTCAGGAATGAAGTCCTCAGTAGAATAGACGTTAAAGAGAAAGATTACAAGACTGACAAAGTAAGACTCCATACTAACTAACACTGTAAGATAAACAACTCATACCAGACTAAGATGACCTTCACATGTTCCCTGAATAATCTGCACCACACACGGTTACATTATTTCTAATGCCACAGTTCAAAGGAAGGTACAAAGTTTCCAACCATTAGGAAAATATAATAAGAACTTGATCTCTAACTTATCCACTTCACTAAATTTACCTGAAAAACCTTGTACATGCAAGCTTTTGGACCACCGGAGAAAGCTACAAAAACTATAGGACGTGGTCTGATCTTCAGCTCCTGCATATCCAGAACCAAAGGGATTTTAATCTATTCATCAATCTATCAAAGTTCGCAGCCATAAAAATGACATATATCTCAGACTGCAAAGAATACATTGACGAAATTGTCTGCTATAAAACCCTAAACTATAGTGAAGTTAAAACTGCTTTAGTTTAATCTTATAGTTCATCATTGTAGGAATCCACACAAACATAGCTAAGCATCTGAACAATCCATTCAATTTATTGGAGTACCAATTGAAATCTCAAAAGACACTTAAAAATTGCAAACTTTTGTGGAACTGACCTCAACAAGCTCATCGAGAAGAACAAATGCTAGCGATGTAGCCTGATCAGGATAAAATCTGCACATATTGTGTGAAATGAACTTTAAAACACACAAGAGGAAGTAAAAAGTTCTTGTTAAGAAAACAACAAAGACACAACCAATTCTGAGATTTTCATATTGAAAGAACACCAACCAAAGCTCTCATGCCTCTGATGACTGATCTATAAACAACCCTTAAACCTTTCCCCGAAAAACAGACTCAAATTTTGATTCATTCATTTATATTTTAGGGTCTGGTCAATCAAGCATCTGAATCTATTTAAAATCAACCTACAAATGAGAAGTCTCGTCTCATCCTTCTTGATTTATTCTCCATAAGAGAAAAATAATCTTTCTCAAAGCAAATTGGAAACATCTAAAAGTTGAGGACTAAAAGACCATTTACCAAGGACATTTATTAAAAAAAAACAGCCCAAAATTTTCTTTTTCATTGCGTTAACCAACATCTTTTAACCATTATCTTTGTAGCAGATCAACCCAAATACACCAGTACCTACTGCTTTCATCATAAATCTTCACACATTCTCACTCATTAATGCATTTGTTACTAAGTACATTTCTTCTCAATCACTCATTTTCCCACAAATAGAAAGACCTCCCAACCCCTCATTACTGCAGTTGTTACTAAGTACCTTTCTTTTTGTCCTGCCAATTATCAATCTCAATCATCTTCATTTCATCCTTGTATTTTTATGTAGTAGAACACAAGGTTAATCTGATAGATTCCTTCCTTAGAAATATGATATGAAATCACACATCAGAAAAACACTTCAAAGGACTTCTCCACCTCATGCATTCCATGTGTGGAGTCCTCTGTCCTCTACAATCTTCCCTTCCTAATACCTGAGATATGTAAAGAATTTCTTCCCAGATGAGAGATAATTGGGACCAATTCCAATACCACCTAAATATCTGCCAGTGGCTATGGAACAGTCCTACTCACATGAAAAGAATTAAAAGAGAAATCAACCATCAGCCAATTGAAGATGGATTTCATAATGATAAAACATGTAGGGAACGCATGATGCACCTCCTGTCCACATCAGCAAACTTAGGTTGGCAACAATAAATACCAGCGTGTAAATGTCACACCAGAATAAGAACCCCATCCATTCCTTTCTTTCCTTTTTTCTTTTTGGTTTCCTGTTGACTTACACGGCACACCCAGAAGACCCCCTGAACCAAATCCCACACAAACTCCCATCAACGCATCACAAAGCATAAAAACCTTACAGGCCTCCTTAGCTACAACTAAGAGCACAATCGACCTTGCCATAATCCTTAATTGAAGAGGAGTATTTCTAAACCTATCATAGGTACAAAGTTCGTACTTATTAACTTGATCAGTTGATCTCCCAAAAGAAGCACATCCTCACCAACAAAGACCAATCAATTTATGAGAATACTGGATCACAGAGCCACCCAAAAAAACAAATCATAGACATTCATTGTACAAATCCCTAATACTCCCTTGATTACTGAAACAATCAAGAACCTATAAATCTATATAAAATTTACATTGATCTGGAAACACATCGCTGCTGGTCAATCGGGGAAATCTAAGCTATTTTGAGCTCATATTTTTTTATCCCAGCGAACAGTAGACTTCCAAAATTTCCATTTTCTTGCATTTTCTGTTTCTCGAGAACCAAGCAAAGGGTAATAATTATGAAAAGTGAGGGGAACTTACGCGTTGAGGAAATCAGCATGGGAAACAAGGGAATTCCATCCGAGGGAGGAATACAAATCCACGTAATTCCTCAAGTGCTTCTCATGTATCGAACTCCAAGCGAAAATCACCACAATCCCCTCTAAGTCCTCCACCTCCTCCTTCCTCCCCCAATATACACTACCACCGCCCATCATGTCTTGGTTTTGTTTATCTATTTTGGCGAATTCAGGTGAGGAATTGAATTCTCGGGATTTGGAAGTTGGGCAGCAGCGATAGATAATAGTACTTGGATGATAATTTGCGTTTGTTTTTGGGGCCACTCGCGTGTTGGGGTTTGGTGATGGGTTCTCTCCATCACAAACACAATCAATTGCCGGTGATGTTGATCTTTGAAAGTGCCACGTAGATGCTACGCACCACGCGCACTTTAGGATAAGTTCCTCATCCTCCACTTAGTCCTTGAAAGCAACGACGCTGGATCGCCATTGCTCGTCGCGTAACGGAATGGTATAGTGGACTGATATAAATTAATAATAAATCCAAGATATGGTTGGTCTGAGATTAACTTGGAAGAATGGGTCTTCGTTTTTTATTCCTTTTTCTGTTTATTTTAACATGTGAGTGCATAGGATAACTTCAAAAGTAAAAACCGAGATTAAAATAAAATTTGTTACATCAGCTTTAGCTTAGACCAATTGCCTCTAAAAGTTTATATAAGCTGTTCTTTTGTGTCTTCTTTTTGTCCATGATGAAAGAAGACATAAGGGCAAATGATAATTGAGAAGGAAAAAGTATGGTTCGAACAAGCATTTGGTTAAAATATTTGAGTTTGAGTCTTTATTAATGTTAAACTTATATTTTATCGCACTGAATACAAAATGAGTTTTAGTTTTAGTTTCGATGTCAGTGTAGTAAATGCTTTTTAATTAAAAAGCATGTTAATAATTTTTTAGCCCATTCATGTTATTGGTAGATTTTCTTGATATTATTAATAAAGATTAAAAGAATAATCAATGAATCTCTTGGGCAAAAAAATGTCAAAAACTGTTGTCTTCACCCATTGTACCTCTATCACCGAAGCACAAATCAAACAAACTATCAATCCATTGGGAGCCCCAAATGTCAGTAAACTGTTTTTTTAGCCCATTCGAATTATTAGTGGATTTTCTTGACGTTACTAATTAATATTAAAACAATTACTAATGGATTTCTTGGACAGAAAAATGTCAAAATCTATTGTGACCACCCGTTGTACCTCTATCACCGAAGCACAAATCAAACAAACTGTAGTCCATTGGGAGCCCCAAATGCCACATGTAGAGGTGTAAATTGTTTTTTGAGCCCATGCCTATTATTAGATGGATTTTTTTAATGTTACTAATAAAGATTAAAACAATTATCAATAGATTTTTTGGGACCCGTTTTACTTCTATCACTGAAACACAAAACAAACAAATTGCAAGTCCAATGGGAACCCCAAATGTCACACATATACATAATAATGAATTTGGATCAATTCTGATATTATTTGTAACTCCAAAGAACATTAACTCAAATAAATTTTGAAATCAAACAAGTTTTAATATATAATATAATTTTTTTTATTACATACTAATATGGGACGTGGATATATCACAATTTTGTCATTATTAGTGTTGAGCTAGTAAGCTCTTTCTTGTATTCCATGCAGTGTTGTGAAGGGCGTTTTCTGGGCACACCCGGAGGCATTTTCAGCTCAAAACACCCTAAAGCATGAATCCTTGGACGAACCTTTCACAGGGCGGTGGTTTTTTGGGTATGGGCGAACGTACGCCCCAGACACTCGGGGTGTCTGGGCTTACGCCCAATGCATTAAATCTTCTTCCCTGCTGAAATCATGTCTCTGACTCTAAGAAAACTCTCACCTCTCTGCTCTCGGGCAGCAATGCCGCCTCCATATGGCACGCGAACCTTCCCTTCGGTGACTATGATGACTACAACCGTCGACTTAAGCGACTTCAGTAGAGGAAAGGGGAGGGCTCGTGGAATGTCGCATGGGACGCACAGCCAGCTCGCTGGCTCCACCGGCTTGACTTTGCTTGGTTGTTGTTTGGCGTTTGTGCCTACCTCGTGCCAATCAGCTTGGTCGATGGACTCGATGTGAATCTTGAAGCACCAGCTACTGAGGAGAAAATCGACGGTAGAGATTTGAATGGCTCGTGCTCTGATGAAAGAAATTATGAGATCTCTCGGGTGGATAAGAGTTCGCCCTCCCTATTTTGAGTGGGTGTTTGCAAGGTCAAAGAAAAAAATTTATTTTTTAATTAATACAGGGGTAGGGCCTAAGGAGAATAAATAGTTTAAGAGTGATTACAGGGTCACATGTTAGTTACACTGTGTAACTAAATTCGTTTATCCTTTACTTTTTCCCTTAAATATTTGTATTTTATTTTCTCTTTTTTTTTTCTTCTTTTTTTGTTGTTTATAGTTGCGTGTAATTGAGAAAATCGATATTCTAATTCCGTTTATGTCAGATGATTATGTTTGTGTAAAATAATTTCAGTTTGATTATTACTTTAATAATAAATATTTATTCATAAGTCTTAAGTTAGTAAAGTTTATTGATAATTAATTAATTTATATTATTTTAATTTTTTAATATTTTTATAATTTAATTAATATTATTTTATTCAAAACGTCCAAACGTTTCAAAAAACTTACGCTTCAATGCTCGAGGCTTCAATGCTCGAGGTTTACGCATCGCCTCATCAAACGCCCTTGTTTTAAAACATTGATTCCATGTATCTTAATTTGTACCGTTCTTTTGCTTTATGTTTTATTGTTTTTAAAGTAGTTGAAACTTCACTTTAAAAAAAAACTAAGCTAGTTAGCTCTTCACATAACATGTGGAATGTACTACATTGATTGGTTGCCAGATTCATTGATCTAAAGGTACTAGAGGTACTTATTTTGACAAGCATTCCAAGTTTCAGACAAAATATGAGTCATTTTTGTATACAAAAATATTTTTAAAAAATGGTGCTTCTTCAATGCTGACCAACAAGGGACTTAATAAGTTTTGTGTCAATTACTCATGAAAATATATATTTTTTATTATTAAAAAGTTTGTATAAATACTTTGCTCATGTATTTTTTAAAAATAAAATTTACGTATCAAATTCAAAATTAATGATGTTTAAATACATTTTAAATATAATTTTAATTGAAAATAATATCATTCTTCCTTGAATAATTATGAAGTTACCAAAAGAAAAATTGCAAAAAAGATATATTTTTTCACTGTAAAAAGAATTATAAAATAAAACATACAATACATATCAATTTTAATTATAAAATAATTTATCATCAAAATTGAAATATCGCATGCATCCAATCCTCTAATGCTGCGAATAGCTCGTACCCTTGAGTATCAATAAAAATATGACGAGATTTGGACTTCTGCATCAACTTGTCTTTTCCACTGTCTTCTCTGCAGGAAGGAAGGCTGAAATAATTTTTCGGGTACCTCCTGAAGTTCCAAGAATACAGTCTAGCAACCTAGTCTTACCAGCATTTAAATGACCCGTTATGCAACATGCACAGGAAAGAAGGCCATACGTGCAGCAAGTTTTGCATTTTCATCCCACTATATATCGTTGTTTGTAAGTTCAAACTTCAAAATGGCAATGGTCTTCCATTGACCATTTATGGTGGGATTATTAATGATTATATCCAAGGATAAAACAGCGGTTCCTTCAGCTGCTAACTGCTCTTTCACATCACAAGAAGGGTGTGGCATGGAGCGTTTGGCATCTTCACAACCATAGGAAGAATGTGCATTTAGTGTTATTCAAATAGTAGTTTAAAATATTTAAAATAAACATTTTGAAATTTACCATTTAATTTTTTGATTAATTATTATTTAAATATATTTTTTTAAAGTTTGTGGGGGAGGTAAACAAATCATTATTCATAAGCAAAGGCTCTGTACATGGCAATCCCCTTGCCAAAATTAGCAAAAAAAATCAACAAAACCTTGAAAAAAGAAAGGCACACATTAATTCCTTGAAAGCATTATGATCAGTTTCGTAAAGAGAGAAAAGAAACATCAAAATCGAAACTAAACCCTTAATTAATACGCAACATATATTCTATCCCCTTCCACCAGATCCAAAGCAAGTCACCATAACACGTGCAACCCCCAACTTTCTATCATTGCGGAGTTTGTTTTAACTTTTAAGAACCCTTTTTCCCCCTTTCTCCTCGTTTATTTATTCATTAAATTAAGTTCTTTTTTTTTTGTTGCTAAATACCATTAAATTAAGATTCTTGCGCACTAGAAAGGTAAAAGGCCTACAACTTTGACACGTGGGTATTAAGTCAATGTGCATGCAACTGTTCCCATGGTTCCGGACAATGCTCTTCTGCTACCTTTTCGTTATGTCTGGCTTTGCGATCATGTGTCGAGCAGCGTTAAAGGAACCTTCGAACTGAGCGCACATTTGCAGCATCGCGTTACCGACTAGTATTTGAACGATATTTATTTATAGAGGTTTGATAAAAAAAAAAAATTATTATTTTAATTTTTAAAAAATATTATTTAATATTACCACAAATGAAAAAAAATATATATTTTCATTCATTAATGATCAGAATGAGTGTTAAGATTAGGTGTTTCTAATACTTATACCAATACCCGTAAAATCCAAATGAAAAAATAACTACAAGTATCTGAAAGTTCAACGAAATATGTCAAATAATAATAATTATGAAAAAGGGGTATTTTCAATGCTCGAAAATATTTAAAATATGAAACTGTAATATTATATTAAAAAATAATTAAATTACAAATTATCTTAAAATTTCAAACTTACAAAAAAAAATATCAAATTAATTATTTATATTTTAATAATGTTATGTGTGAAAAAGAAAAATGTTGTGTGTGAGGAAGAGAAAGATGTTTAATTTCCAACTGTTACAAGGAGTGCATAAGAATAGCTCAATCCTATCATGGGTGTCATGGCCGGCCGGAGCAAAACAGCACCCCCACCTTGCATGTCAGCTTTTAAAAGGAATATTTATCCGAACAGAAAACGCAATGATGACAAATAGTAGATAGCTAGTAAACATGTCACTTTCTTTATGCAAAAAGGCACACGCTTTTAGGTTGCAAATAATTGAAGAACTCAAAATTCAGATTCTGAAACTAATTAATAGAAAGAGGAATGTAATTTAGGCTTAATATGATTAGTTCGATTCGATTCACCAACTCAATTTGATTCTCATATTGCATGCTGAAAATTGTAATTCTAGCCCTTTTTTTGCCTACTTTTGAAGGAAAAGCCCTTTGTACTGCTTCTTTTTCTTTAGTAATTGATGGTATAGGACTACTTTTTAAGTGGCCCTCACTACATAATCGAAATGATAGTATTGCCCAGAAGGAATCAAATCCTGATTTTCGGACGAAAATTCTAAAATGAGGCTCAAAAGATAGGAGCAAGAAAAAGAGCATAGGTAAAGGAAAATGAGTACCAAAAGAAGTTAAAAAGGAGAGAAGGGAGTTTACTGTTAGAGATGGACTTTTAGTTCTTTGTTATTTTGAGATCATCTTAAGGATACTTTTGGCATACAAGAGTTGCAGAACAACTATAAAATTTTGTTTAATAAGTGAAATATATTAGTTGTTCGTTTTAAAATTGGATGGTAAAAGTTGGAGAAGGAGAGAGTTATTGCCAATCATTAGAATTAATCGAGTGCTTAATAGACGGTGGTTTAATTTGTGACGGATGTTAGCAGTTCAAATCCATTTATCTTTAATTCATGAATTTAACAAATATAAAGTTATATGATAGCATTCAATTTTTTTGTTTCGGCAGTTCAATTTATGATTTTTTATTTATGAATGTTGATAAAATATAAAAAAAAATTATTTAAGAGCACCGTCCGTTCAAATATAATTATTAACATGATCGCTGATTAATTATCCATAAAACCAGTGGAAAAAACAAATATTTTAACTGAACCGTTAACTTACTACTAAGTAAGATCCGTCCAATTCCGCTACTGTGAAAAGACACCAGCCCACCAAAACAAGCCAAAAAAGCACAAACAAAAATCACCTTTCAAATATACAACCAAATACCGTCAATGCTACATTTTCTTCTTAAAAAATAAGAAATACACTGACAATTGCTGTGCCCATTAAAACCCAGAAATTTATCAGAAAAAGAAGAAAACAAATCCTGAATGAAATTTTAGGGCCCCAAAATGAAATAACGTAAAGAACTTTTATTTCCAAGTTGGGTTTCATTTCTAAAAGGACTAGCAGAAGAAACTTCTTTGAATGTTGTACAGAAATAGTAGTAGTAAGTAACAGAGTTTCTCAGATATAGATAGAGAAAAAACAGCTGTACAATAGCAAAGTACTAACAAACACCCAAATCCCTCCCCGTCACATTCTCTCCAGTCTCCGTACTCCATTTTCCATGCTACCCCCTTGAAACTTTAACCTCTCTCTCCTCTCTCTCTCTCCATCTTCATGGCTTTAAGCGAACCCACTGGTACCGACCTTCAAGGGGCGAATCCTTGACAATATCATAGTTGTACCTGCATGCCAAAAAAAAATAGGCGAAAAAGTTTGTTAGTTAGTTATGGTTCTCTCTCTCTCTCTCTCCCTCTCCATGAGATTCTACAAATGCTAAAATGAGCCTAAATTTGGTGAGAATCCGTATCCTACGCATTCCTTACACACAAAAATGTTGACGGTACTGAAAACCCAAAACGCTTACTTCTCTATGAATCGCTTTTGCTCGAACTTCTCTGCTACGGAGAAAAAATCATCGATATCCGCTTGAGACGGCATCTTGGACGCTGGCGACTTTCTCGGCTGAGCCCTCGCCGGTACCGTCAGATTCTTAACTGGTGAATCCATTTCTTTCGAATCTCCGCAAATCTCACTCGATGGAGTCGTCTCTCTACTGCGAAATCATATATGGCTAGGAAAATAAGAACGAAATTGAGGGGAAAAAAGGAGCTATATATTCATAGAATCTGAGAAACGTAAAGGAGATGATGAATCTTGATAAAGAAAACCAAGCGTTAAAAGAAACGATTCGTTTTGAATTTCGAAAATAGAGATTGAAAAATTAATGAACCTGAATTTGTTGTTGATGCACGTTGAGATTTCCGTTTCGAAACTCTTGGCCTGAAATATAAAAGCACAATCATGAACTGTGAGTATTTATTAAATACGTGAATCGAATCACGAGAAACGGAAATTTGAGTCTCTGTTTTAGGAGAAATTCAAGGGAAAGAAAAGAGAGAAACATAAATAGTAAACTGAAACTATACTCAAATGCACTAGTCTACAATTAATGATTACTTCTTCTCTCTAGAAACAGAAATAAACGAGAAAAGAATTTTGTCTCTTCGCAGAGAAACCAAAGGGAAATAAATATAAATAGAAATTTGTTGCTTGCTTCATTTTTGGAAACGAAAATTACAACAGAGATTGAATTATAAATTTGAAATTCACCTCCAGATCTACGAATCTCAAGCTATCCTTCACAATTTCGCAGGACTCATTGCTGGAGAAATCGGAGCAGAAGCTGGAGCACTGTTCGCCTACGGCAGCGGAGTAAACTCCTCCCGAACCCAACGACGTCTCCGGAGAAATTTCTTTCTCCGTCGATTTTTCGAAGAAGAAAAGGTTCTTGAGCTCAAAATCCACTGAACCAATGGTTTTGGTATTCTTAGAAGAGAAGCTTGTTCTTGAAGTTTCAATCTCTGCAATTCTTGCATTTCTTTTACGATTCTTCATAGAATCACCCATCTCTCTATGTCTCTCTCTATAACTGGACTAGCTCTCTCTGTGTTCTATTTTTCTTTTCTGCTCTGTTTTTGGATATGCTATTGACGGAGGAGTTGTTAAAAATGGAGATTGAGAGTGGAGATGGTGGATGCGGAACCGTTGATCTGTTTAACGGTGGAGATTGGTTTCGCTTGAAATGGATTTTTGTTATCTGTGCATGTGGTCCCGACTCCGTGTGACACGAGTTACGATTACTTGAATTGTATTATCCTAAATAGAAAAAAAAAGAATAAATTTTAACTTTTATCATTTATTTTATTTTCAAATGATATCTATTTTTTTAAATGAAAAAACACATTATAATTTGAAAAATTAAAATTTAAGATTTAGCCACAGATTATTCAAAAAAAAAATTATATCAAAAGATGTTTTTTTCCAATGCCAAAAGGATACCTCATCAATTAAAAAAAATCAAAAGTTAAAATTTATTCAAATACAATAAAAAAATGTAATTATCGTAAAATGAAAATGAAAATTAAAAATTAAGCTTTAGTTGGATTCACATTACCAAGAGATTTTTTTCTCTCATGTAAGTATAAGGATATTTGTTTTCGTGTTAAAATAATAAATTAATAATCTGTTTTTAACAAAAAAACTGAGAGAATGTTATAACATCATAGTACAAAATGTTGCCATGATCAGCTGATGGGTAAACCATCAAGCTAAGAGGAGAAGTGCCTAATCCAGCTCTAAATTCTAACTTGGTAGAGATTAAAAGATGAATCTGGATCATGATCATCTCCATTTGAAAATTGAAATAGAATCAAGTTTACGGTGAGATTGAAGACCACACCATTAAATGCAGAATATTCAAATCAAATTTAAATTTATCAATGTGACATTCAGTCATAAACTTGACATTCATTTTAATTCTTAAATGGAAAATATGGTGATCCAATGAATCCAATAGAATAATATATATATACATTTTTTTATTGTAGTCACGTCAAATTGACATGGAGAACTGTCATAGTCATGTAATTAAACTCGATTTTAATTAACTTTCCTCGCATAACTGAACAAAGGACTAATGAAAAATATATATATAAAAAAAAAGGATTCTCATTAATCAAAACCGATACATGAACCTCTAATACCACTAAAAAAAGTTGGGTGATCTATTTTCTTATGCTCTTTATTTTCTTTCCTTTAATTTTAATCTATCCAAATATAAGGTAAAATTTTAACTTATTAGGAATAATTCTACTTCCAAACGAGGGATAGATAGCAAAGCAAGGAGAGAAGCCAAATTTATACTCTAAAAATACATATTATATAAATTATGTATATAATTAATTAAGATCCATAAAAGGTCATTAGGTGGCCATGTGAGTAAGTTAGGTTTGCAGTAATACATCATGTGAGAATTTGTTGGTACATATAGAATGGGGTAATAACTGTTTCAACAGAATTTGCGGGTATAACAACCCACACTGATGCCCATATAAATGTTGATCATTAGATTACGGAATTTTCTTTGTTTAATTTGCTAGTAGCTGCAAATGTCTCACAATCTTTGCTCTTAACTAAAATGGTAAATTTTTCACCAATATCAAACTTGGTCATAATGTTTTTTATTATTAGGTATAGTTTTGATTTATGGTTTACAAAATGATTTTTGAGTTTGTTTTAGTAAAACGGTAATAAAGTTAATTTTTTTTTTAATATTTGATAAAAAGTAGTTTTTTCAACATAAATTTAGTTTTTTTTATAAAGAAATTTCATAAATTGTTTTTTTAAGAATGACTTAATTTCTATTTATAAAAAACAAAAACTATTTTATGAAACTCTCCCAAATGATACCTAACTATAAGAATGATCGAATGAGAAAATATTTAATTGATTCGGATTTAAGATTTAAGTTTTAAACCAGTTAAAAATTTTACTAATAATTTTAAAAAATTTATTAGTAATGTTATTTTTAAAGTTTTATACTTATTTTGGTGTTATAAATAATTTTTTAAAAAATTATTAATAAATTTAAAATTAATATTTTAAACCCGACAGACATTAGAATTGCTAACCATAAGTACAGAGAGGGCCAGGGACTAAGGGAAGCTTGTAGGTGGCGGTTTTCAATTTCATGCACGTGTTTTAAATTTAAAGGACAACGAGCATTAATGGGTTTGAAAGAGATACCTATCTCTCTATTCATGTCTCTTGATTAGTCCTCTCAGTTTCAAAAACATCATCGGTGTGTCTAAAGTTAAAAAAGTTTAAACTTTACGACTAATATCTTTCAATTAATCCTTAGGTAATATTGATTTTGGGTTGAAAATACATAATAGGTCGGTGGCTGGCTGCCAATTGTTACAATATTTACAAACAACTTGATGTGCTTCATTTTGGCATTTTTCTTTTGATTTTCAATCTCTCCATGGTAATCAAGTTAGAACTTTTCAAAACAACTTTACCCATTTCCAAAACTAAGAAAGCAGTTTACCTATAATAGAGTTATAAAAATATAATCTACAAAATCACCACAATTTTGCTTACATCCATATGCCAAAAAATAATTAAGAGTTAAAACATTTAGAACTATGAAACGCTGCCTGCGGATTAATATATATATATATATATATATATAAAAGCATTTTCTTAAAACTTTATTTCATTTTCTCTCACTCTTTTGCTTTCATATCTATTTTATTCATATCCCTCAAAAGTATAAACCCTTTTTATTTTTATTTTTTATAAACAGACCCAACAAACTCAAAGTTCAGAAATGATTTTCTAGACCCACCTGATCAATGCTTTTTTCTTTTTTTTTTTTCACTTTTGTCATTTTGTGACAAAAACTCCGAAGGCCCTTTGAGCCAAATGGCAACACTCTATAATGCTTGAACTCCTTGGAAAAATGGAAATGTGATTTGACATGAAAAATACTTTTATGTAACACTTGCATGAGTAATACCATCGTCAATCGCGAGCCTAGCGCGATTATCAATTGACGCGTGTATTACAAATGTAAGGATCATTTGCCTGTGTAATGTACATATTAATTTAATTTTTTGTGATTCACGATGACATCTTTAAACAAAAATGGAAGATTAGAACTGTAGCAAATATTGATAAATGGGGTTATGGGCTAACAATTAGGCCAACCATATAGGAATTGATGAACATATATCAAAGCTACTCTTTGGTGTAGATGCGTAATTGGACCAAAAATAAGGAAGGCTTTTGAGGCATTCAAGTGCAGAAAATGACGTCACCAAATACTTTAATGTTTGCATTTATGATCTGACCATTTATCATATAGCCAACCCCAAAATTTGGTGACATCTTTTATTGAGTTTATGATGTGATCACAAGACCCTGCATTAGCTACATGTCTAAGCTTTCAAAACTACTGGTAAAGGACTCAACTAACAATAGGCTCCTTCATTTTTTGTATCCAACTTTGTGGCAGTCTGACTCAGAAGCATCAACTGAGAGTTAATGCCAATCCACAATTTTAATATTGAGTAGGTTTTATATATATATTTGAAGTTATGACAACTTCGTTCTAAAATCAGAATATTAATAGAACGTTATGCAACTACTGAATTAAGCTCCCAATCCACAACTATCATATATACTTCCCTTGTTTTGCAATTACAATGTTAGATTTAGAGATATATGGCAAAAAACAGAACTCAGTTATTTCCATTACAAAAAACAGTAGCACATGAAAGAGTAGCCTATACCCTCGGCCCCTTACAAGTGAGCTCACATACAGATTATTCCTGTACGTTAACCACAGAAACAGATTACTTCTGTTAGAAAAGGAAAAGATTTAAGCACAGCTCACATTCGATCAATCAATAAAATTGGGTGCACTAACTAATGTTTTTTTATAAGCCGCACTAACTAATGTTAAGAATACAGAATATTGTTTTCTTGTATGGTACAAATATCATGCTGTAAAGCCTTTCTGCCTGCCAGTTAACTATAATTAAATTAATACATTCTATGAAAAAGTTGAAACAATAGTTGTGAGTATCTCATACCATATAGAAAAAAAGAAGGCAAGAGAACTGCTTGTAGTTGAACTTTTTTGGCTATTATAGAGCTTTCTTCACTTGGAAGAAGTCACAGAGTTCCTTATGTGCAGCATCAATATCATTCGGAGATGCAACTACAACCACGACCCCTTTATCTTTAATGGCTTCTATTGCATCAGAGAATTGCTTGAAGTCCTTCAAACTGTATGGTAAAAGAAAGAAACATTTCTCATACTGTTCAAGCTAAAAACCACTTGCCCAAATAGATTATTAACTTGAAATACAGGTTAAATGGTGTCATTTATACTGGTCATGATGTTTTAACAATAGCAAGCCTTATGTCTTAATTATAAGCAAGACCCCGATGGTCTCATCTTTAGTGCACTCAAGTATTAACTCAATAAACATCATTTTACCTTGTAGATAATATCTCTTCACGCCTCCTTTTCCTTTCTTCTTCTGTGATTCCCAATAAATGCCTTAACAAACTGGAGAAAGAAAGAAAAAAAAAAGAACATTAAACATGATATATGATGATGCTCATAAGAGGAAAAGAAGAACAACAAAAACAATAATCATAATACAACAGTCAGTCTAGTGCCTTGAATAAATCAAAATTTTAAGCTCATCCATTTATTACTTCTGAAAAAGAGTCGGAACATCTTTTTAATTGCATCGGGGAAGATAAAGGATGCTGGCATCATGACCTCAGGGACTGCAATATGAGGTTATGAGGTTAATAGCACTTACAACATCCCCACCACTTAAAATGGAAATGGAAACAAACGAAACAACCATAACTCTGACGTTCTTTTGATTTTTAAGGCACACTGAGTGCAAAAACAAAACAGATACTACTGCATCAAAAGTAATGAAAACCTGAGAAGATGACCCAAAAACATAAATATTTCATTTACAATGCCTGATGGAGACCAGGCCCAACCAATCTTGGCCCAAACCTATTCGAGGGGCACCCGCAAGATATCTTGGGCTTAGCCTTAGCCTTAGCCTTAGTCTTAATAATTATTCTTATTATTTATTTTAGAATCCTCTTATTTGCAAAGTCCTTACTAAGGTTAGCTTATTTTCTAGTATAAGTATCTGATTGTATTACATTGGAGGGCACCTTTGATATTGAATAAAATACAGTGAGATCAGATTTCTTCTTCCCCAGGGTAGCTTGGTTTTTTGTTCCAATCCCCAGGTCTGCCTGGTTTCTTAACCAAACAAGGCCTTAGGTCAAAACAGCTTTAACATCAAATCATCGCTCTTCGGTCACCACCAACCGACACTGCCACCACCACTCACCTCGCCAGGATTGGGCGACCAGAACCTGAGCCCCCTAGTCCAGTCCTCCATGCGCTGCCGTGCGTGACCACAACGCACCACCGTCGGACCTACCACCTGCCGCACCCAAGCCCATTACTAGGACCGAAAACCTCCGATCTACTCACCCCCGGCCTCCACACGCCATTAATTTGGCCGGATCACAGTCAAATCCCATACACGACGCCACCGCCATCAATCTCCACATCCAGCAGCTTTACCACTAAGCCGTCACCGCCACTCTGCTGTCGGTCTCGGGCGACCATACCCCAAGGTGTCCAGCCCCAGCCGTCGCCGCCAAGTTGCAGCTTGTATTCTCGCTTCTTTGCTTCAGTAACAGAAGTCTCTGTTTAGTTATTTTAAATTTTGTGATTTAAAAAAAACTCAAAAAAAAAATTCCCTGGCTCTTGTTTAACCAAGCACCTATTCCTTTACTTTTGGATTTTTGACTCATTACTCTTGGAGTTTGTCAGGTGTTGATTGCATGTGTTCGGGATTGCACCGTTTACACCCAACTCTTGTAGTCTTCCATCAAGGTAAATTGGACCTCACAAAAGGTACGAGCCTTCACTTGATATTGTTTTAATATTCTTGACTTTTGGTTGATCAATAATTAGTAGTTAGATCAAAAAAAAAATTGCTTCTTGTTAGGTTCTTTCTTTACTAGTGATCATCCTTACGGTTGTAAGTTATTTACTTATCGTTTTGAATCAGATTTTCGACAATCCCTTAATTTTACACCAGTCTCTGTCACAAAAAAAAAAAAAAAAAAAAAAAAGACTCTCAAAGACCTTGATGAGAAACATGAGAACTTAGTTAAACGATTCAATGCCTTTGAAATTGAAGTAGGTCATCGAGTCCAGACCATAGAGACAAAATTGACCCACCTTGCGGGGTGAAATAAGCAAACTCAGCAATCAGCTAAATACAAATCACAATGAGGTGCTTAGGGCCCCAGCTTCTTTCGGCAAACAACCAATAGGATCAGGTGTAGCAATCCAGGAAACAACTACTAGTCGAGGTATTGTAGGGGCACCCCCAAATGTCCTCCCCGGGGCATTACCAGTAAGAAGCCCAATTGTCAGCCTACTAGAGAAGCACACACCCAAGTAGAAGTCATTCCAACTGCACATGGTAGGGCTACTTTAGAAAACGTTTCAATGGGAAAGTGTTTCAACACTACGGGTCTGTTTCATGATAGAGTATTTGATCACCCATATGAACAACCTAAGACTTATGACCAGCCTAAGAACCCTCCGGATGAATTCACTGACCTTACACGAAAGGTCAAGATAGAAGTTCCCATTTTTTATGGAAAATTAGATCCGGATGTTTTTATTGGGTGGTTATCCCAGTTAGAGAAGTTCTTTGAGTGACATAACATGATGGATGAAGTCAAAGCCCGTTTTGCGACAATGAAATTAGTTGGCTTTGCTGATTGCTATTGGCAGATGGTCTAACGAAATCGGGAAGATGATCCTATCACGTCGTGGCGTGAGATGAGGAGACGATTACAAGAGAAATACCTCCCCCACTATTATATGAAGCAATTGGTGGAAAAAATGCTAAACTTAAGACAATCCACTACTGTAGGTGACTATATCAATCGCTTTGAAGAACTCACATTGAACTGTACCCTACAGGAAGAGACAATGGTTGTTGTCTCTAGGTTTATCAATTGATTGAAAGTTGATCTTAAAAGAGAGGTTAGTTTGCTATCCCCCGAGTCATTAGAAGAGGCCTTTCAATTATCTCTCAAGTATGAGGAGTATTTTAGGCAATCTACCCCGCGGCATGGCACTTTTCAAGTTGGGGAGTACCGACAAGCCAGGTCTAGTGGAACTCCCCAGGTTAGGGGAAATCCCAACCCTGCAGAGAAACCTAATCCGCTTAGGGGAAGAGGGTACAACGAATGGTCCCCGACCATTTAAAGCCAACATCAAGTGATTTAATTGTCACGATAGAGATCATATTTCCTCATGTTGTCCCCACCGGACGTTGACCCTAGGCCAGGATATTGAGGAGTCCCAAGCAAAAGGGTAAGATAACGAGGGTATAGTGGAACCCCTTAAGGAAGAATATGATGGTCATGAAGAAGTTGACGAGTATGAGGGGGGCGTTGTAGTTGGTGTCATGAGATGCATATTGTCAAGCCTGTTGCAAATGAAGATACTTGGAAGCACATCCGTATTTTCCATACTTTTCTTAAGTGTGGTGAACGGGTGTGCAAGATTGTTATCGATGGAGGTAGTTACTTGAATGTGATCGCGAAGTCGGCTATGAACAAACTAAAACTTAAACCGGAACCACATCATCAACTATACCGAGTCGCTTTGGTAGATAAGACTTCCTTACTCATTACATAGAGGTGTCGGGTTCGAATACAGATGGGTGAGTATGTAGGGGACATGTGGTGTGATGTCATACCTATAGATGTCGCTGAGGTGTTATTAGGTCATCCTTGGATTTATGACGTAGATGCGACTAACCATGGAAAGGAAAATACATTTGTGTTTAGGCATAATGGGAAGAACATCACTTTGAAGCCGGCACGATCTAAGGAAAAGGACAGAAAGTTAAAGAGTCGGTCCTCATCCGAGGCACGAGACGAAGAGTCTCCACTTAGTAACACGAAGGGAGTTCAAAAAAGGTGGTGAAGAGTTTGGTCTCGTGTTAGCTCTAGTGGCCAAAGAGGTGACTTCGAGTATACTCGACCCAACCACTGACCTATCTCCTGATGTCAGTAAACTATTGTCCGAATTTCAGGATGTAGCCACGGAGGAGTTGCCCAATGAGCTACCTCCCATGAGAGATATACAACATGCCATTGATTTAGTCCCAAGATCTTAGTTGCCGAACTTACCATATTATCGCATAAACCTTAAGTGACCGTGCTGAAATGAATAGGCAAGTGGAGGGTCTTTTGAGTAAAGAATTCCTTCGAGAGAGTCTTAGCTCGTGCGCTGTCCCTGTATTGCTAACCCCTAAGAAAGATGGAACCTGGAGAATGTGTGTAGATAGTCGCGCAATCAATAAAATCACTTTTAAGTATAGGTTTCCCATCCCGCGTCTTGAGGATATGTTGGATTTGATACCAAGAGCTAAGTGGTTTTCCAAAATTGATCTGCGCAGTGGATATCATCAGATTCGCATTAGACAAGGAGATGAGTGAAAGACTGCTTTTAAGACTCCGGATGGTCTCTATGAGTGGCTAGTGATGCCATTTGGACTGACCAATGCTTCGAGCACCTTTATGTGAGTGATAACTCAGGTTTTACGCCCTTTCCTAGGCAAGTTTTTGGTGGTCTACTTAGATGATATCCTTATTTATAGTCGATCCCCGGAGGCACATATTGGTCACCTTCGCTTGGTGTTAGAAAGACTTAGGGTCGAGAAGCTATACGCAAATCTTAAGAAGTGTTCTTTCATGCAAACCCAAGTGCTCCTTTTAGGATTCATTATTGCTGCGCAAGGAGTCGCAACTGACCCGATAAAGTCAGAGCTATTAGAGAATGGCCGGAGCCAAAGACTATTTCTGAGGTTCGGAGTTTTCATGGGTTAGCCACCTTTTACAAGATTCGTCAAAGAGTTTAGGTCCATTATGGCTCCTATCACGGACTATTTGAAGAAAGGAAAATTTATGTGGACGATAGCCGCAACTAGAGCCTTTTGAGGATATTAAGTGCAAGATGACAGAAGCACCTGTATTAAGTCACCCAGATTTTTCTAAGGTCTTCGAGGTTGCATGTTATGCATCTGGAATGGGAACAGGAGGGGTTTTGAGTCAGGATAGTCATCCCGTTGCATATTTTAGCGAGAAACTCAATGAAGCGAAACAGAGGTATTCTATTTATGATAGATAGCTTTCCGCTATTATGCAAGCCCTTCGTCATTGGCAGTACTATTTGCTACCACAGGAATTTGTTTTTGTATTATGATCATCAGGCCCTAAGATATCTTAGTTCCCAAAGAAAGTTCAATAGTAGGCATGCCAAGTGGGTAGAATTTCTTCAAGAGTACAACTTTGTTCTCCACCACCGTATAGGAGTCGAGAATAAGCCTGCTGATGCATTGAGTCGCGTTGTCATAGTACTCCAATCCATGAGTATCTCGGTAGCCAGGTTTGATAGATTAAAGGATGAGTTTCTTACTTTCCCAAATTTTGGCAACATCTTTCAGGAGACTAGTGAGGGAAACCGTCGGTCCTATGTTGACTTCTTACTTAGAAATGGATATTTGTTTCGGGGAACTAGATTATGCATTCCACGTACGTCACTTAGGGATTTTCTAGTGTGGGAAACGCATGCCAAAAGATTAACCGGACACTTTGGGAAGGATAAGACTGTGGCCTTAATTGAAGACAGATTCTATTGGCCTTCACTAAACGGGATGTCGGTTCGATCGTGTTGCAATGTCGCATATGTCTGCAAGCTAAGGCTAGGAAGAGGAATATTGGGTTATATATAGCGTTACCTGTGCCACATATACCATGGCGAGACCTTAGCATGGATTTTATTCTTGGATTACCTCGAACTGCCAGAGGTTATGATTCTATCTTAGTTGTGGTTGACAGATTTTCTAAAATAACCCATTTTATACATTGTCACAAGACCACCAATGTTTCTCACGTAGCTAAACTATTCTTCAGGAAGATCGTTGGGCTTCATGGGTTACCCACATCTATTGTGTCGGATGGAGATGTTAAGTCTATGAGCTATTTCTAGAAGATCCTTTGGAGACTTTTTGGGACCCACTTGAGGTTTAATTTTGCTTTTCACCCCCAAATTGATGGTCAAACTGAGGTTATCAATAGGAGTCTTGAAAATTTGCTTAGGTGTATTGCTAGGATAAGCCTAGTAATTGGGATTTGTTATTACCCACTGCGGAGTTTGCTTAAAATTGTTCTGTCAATAGGTCTACTGGTAAAAGTCCCTTTGAAATTGTCCTTGGCTATTCACTTCGTCAACCAATTGACCTTATCCCATTGCCCCCTGATTCCCGACCTTCTGAGTAAGTCGAATCTTTTGCCTCTCACATACAAGATCTACATGCTGAAATCCGACGAAAAATAGCATTGAGTAATGACACTTATAAACATATTGTCGATACTCATCGTACGGATAAAGAATTTAATGAGGGAGATTATGTCATGGTCAGTATTCGTCCTGAGTGGTACCCTAAAAACTCTTTCAAAAAAATTGCATGCTAGGGCTACTAGACCATTTCGTATCACTCGCAGACTGGGATCTAATGCTTATTTACTTGACTTACCATCTTATATGAATATTAGTCTGATATTCAATGTGGATGATTTGTTTCCTTACCCAGGTACCTTTGAGCCTCTCATGTTTCCTACAGGGTTGTCTACAGGTAGAGCTGTTTCCGCACACATGCCTCAATTTCCTAGGCCACCTGTCAACGTCAGACCACATTGCAGACATATTGGACGATGAGACAGTTATGCCCACGTCAGGTGTATTCCAACATTATCTTGTTCAGTGGGAGGGAAAACCTTCATCAGATGCTATGTGGATCACTGAAGAGGAACTTAAGCATCTTGATCCCTCTCTTTTGGAGCATTACCAGCAGCATTACTCATCGGAGTCGAGTTCTTTTCAACCCAGGAGGATTGATGGAGATCAGGCCCAACCAAGCTTGGCTCGAACCTATTTGAAGGGCACCCGCAAGATATCTTGGGCTTAGGCTTAGCCTTAGTCTAAGTCTTAATAATTATTCTTATTATTTAATTTAGAGTCCTCTTTTTTGCAGAGTCCTTACTAGGGTTAGCTTATTTTCTGGTGTATCTAATTGTATTACATTGGAGGACACCTTTGATATTGAATAAAATACTGTGAGATAAGATTTCTTCTTCCCCAGGGTAGCCTGGTTTTCTATTCCAATCCCCAAGTCTGCCTGGTTTCTTTCTCTTGTTTGTTCTACATCAATGCCTCTCATACAATCTTGTACTCTTGTCATAGGTTTATAGCATCCATGCTTGATAGAAAACCATTGAACTCAAAATAAAATCATGTGTACTGTTCTGAGTTCAGTAAAGAAACTTGAGGATATCATCAAAAATGATTTGTTTTATAAGTAGAGGATATCATAAAAATGTTGCAAAAGCTAGGACATATAGGTGGAAAAATATCAGTCCACACCAAACAAGCCGCACCCTTACCTACTATAACCTTTGGCATCAGGCAGCTGGAATGAATCCACGTCTCCGATGGTACCAATAATTGCTTTAGTAAGTGTATCATCATCCATATCAAATTCACGTAAGAAATCCGCAGTTCCATCATATACATCGAGTGTCTTTAACAAGTTGGGGTCTCGATAAGATAAGAAGGAGAATACTCCTTTACAAAAAAAAACCAAAGTTTAGATTCTCAAAATTGAAATTAAAACTGTTTGCCACAACAGATTGCATGATACCGTACCTGAATGCGTATCAAAGTCACAGAAACCTCCATAAGCCCCACCACTAACACGCACACGATCCCACAACCAGGTATTACTAATGTGTTTTGATATAACATATGCACTCCCATTAAGCTGGTAACCAGTCTCATAAATGTTAGCTGCTTTTCCAACGTAATTTACCTGTAAAAGGTCAAAGTTGTTAGGCAAAAACAAAGAGAGAGAGAGAGAGAGCAAAAAATATTTATTTCACCTGAGTAGGTATCACAATAGCTTCATTCGTTGCAGGAAGCCGAGCATTCCACCTATTTGTTTCAACAGAAGAATTGCTAGGAAGCAAATCCAGAAATTTGCTAACAAACTTTTCTGTGTTTGAGAGATTTTTCCCATCAGAAGTCATATTTATCAAGCAACCATTTCTCGAAAGTAAGGATTTCCGGATCTCCTCAAGAGATGATGAAATTCCAGCCCAATCTTGATCCACTTTCTCTTCAAGAGCTTGAAGGAATTCCAGGTAACTACAAGTACACCAGAAATACAAACTGCATCAGTCCCATCAAATTTCTAAATTAAATCTTCTAGTACAAAAAGGAAAGTTTCACAAACCTGAATCATTCACACAGTTCCTGTTCCTAACAATCAACTTAGTATGAATGTAAACATACAGTTAAAATGACTATGTTTTAGATATGAACCTAAATATTCGATGGAACCTATAATTAACAACAAATAATAAAGCAGTTAATGTAAAGGTAGAGCAAATATCATTCAGGGAAATTGTTTGCATCTTAAAGTTCATGAAGTGAGAATCGAGACATAACATGTAGAAAAATAGAAATTACACCAAAAGAAAAATCACTCAAATTATAATCCAACTATTCCAACCTGACACCACCCATTTGCTCAGAAATCCACCCAGCAACATTTAGCTTTGCATCCATCCTTGCAGCCGCAATTCCATGACCGCTGCCTCTTAATCGGTTCTGAAATAAATACAAACTTAGAAGATTAAATTAAGTTTTAGTTTTATTTACGAGGTATTACACCAAAAAATCACAAATATACCTCCATTCTTGCTTTGCTTTGACAAACAAACTGCTTAAAGCGCTGCTGGTCTGTAAATTGGACTTCTTGCAGAACAGAATTAATCTACAATTAAGTAACACTCAACAAACTCAGGCCAAGCATTTTCTACAACTCGAGTAACATAAAACAAAGCATTAGATCAAGAAAGCATAAGAACATAGCTAGTCATAAAAGAGTTATTTCACTGCGGCATTTATATGTGTTTTTTTCCTAAAAAAAAGGAAACTTCCAGCAGTGGCTTCAAGAATAACACAAGCAATTCAAATCCCACATATGTTAATTCTGTTATTTGCCCGCTCTTTTTTCTTTTCTTTTCTTTTCTTTTTTTTGGGGGGGGGGGGGAGGTTGGGGATAGAATTTGCATGGGACATACTACAAAACAAATTGCATACTCAAATAGACAATGTAAAACTTCCTCCAAACAACTTTGCAATATATATATATATATATATATATATATATATACATATATATGTGTGTATATATATATATATGTACATATATATGTGTGTATATATATATATAGAGAGAGAGAGAGTGACAAATGGAGAGTCAGAGAAAGAAGTAGGGGAGGAGAAACAGGGTTTGGAAAAAAAAAAAGTACCAGGTTAAACAGGTCTTCAGCACGTCCAGCCATGGATTTGCCCCGAACAATTATATGGCTACATGGATCCTCCTTGCCCCTTACAGATGATGTGAACGGATAAACTGATATCCCTCCTGTTTTCCTTCCAATCAACTGATTAAGTTGCACAAAAGTTAAATCTTTTGTACCCATCTCCAGCAATGACTGACTGTCAAGGAAGAGCCAAAAAAATGTAAACTACAATCAATTTTCAGAGGAAATATCTTACGAAGCGAAATATATATATATATATATATATATATATATATATCTTAGTTATTACCATTACTTTGCTACTAAAATAACATCTTCTAATATTTGATTAAAGGTTTCCTTTTTTTCAGTGAGAAATTAAAGGGGCAAAAAGTCTTTGGCACAAAACAAGAATATAGAATACTGGACTTTACGCCAAAAAACCGACCATAGTTGCATAGATATTGAGTAGGATGGATAAGCCGGAACTTATTTTGAAATCAATGAATCCCAATCTTTCTTCTTTTTTTTGGTTAAAACCCACACACACGCCTAAGTGGATAGGGAAGTGTCCTTACCAATGCTTCAAAGCGGGCAGGACATGATCGAGAATACCAATTAACCTTGGAAAATATTATGAAGAATGTAAAGAAAGCCATTTAATATGCTCCAAAGTTAGTGTTGCCAAAAAACACTGAGATGGAAGAATGGTAAGAAATTCATATAAAAGAGTAGCATTAAAGGCATTGGAAGTTGGCTGCGTTGTTATGGTCGTTAACACTAAATCCAACAGATTGAATCAGCAAGGTGGAGTGACTAGTTACAGGCACTGAGACAGTAAGAAAACAGATGCAGATCCATGATTCAACAGAAGATGGAGCTAGATGACAGAAAATAACTATTCTAGCTGAACCTGAGTACCTAAACTGAGTCTTCCATAAGTAGATTCCTTTTAGTTTAGATGACAAATCACGCATATGCGAAAATGCCCCAATAAGAAATTGGATGCAACTGAGAGACTTCACATAGAAATTCAAATAATACAAACCCCAAAATTGGCAGCACTGCATGGTACTAGTGGACAAAAACAATTACCAAACCCTTGATTGAGCATTGTCAGTTCTAAACCTACCTTGTCATGCTCAGAATGAAACAAAAAGGAAAGAGAAGATAATTTATAACAAGAAAATGACAAACAGATCTTTAAGGCAACATCTTACCAGAAAAGTGGTACTAGAGGGAGAAGCTCTTGCTTCAGTGAACTCATGTTGAAAACAACTTCAGTGTAAAGGACATCATTTGTGAAAAGGTCATGTTGCAAAACCGTCACACCGTTGATATCACCAACCTACAGTCCAAGTGTACAAATATTCAGCAACAGGGTCTCTAGTCCAAAAAGGAAGCATTAAGAAGCAAAATAAATAAATAAACTTTATGAGAACCTCTGTGGGAACATGTATAGGTTCTTTGGGAATGTCACATAAAGTGAGGCTTGGAACACTTTTCAAGGCTTCTGGAGGATCAGGTGTTTCCTGTTTCAGTCTTAGCTCCTGTGTTGCACGTGCTAGCTCAGCTAGATCCTCTTCTGTCATACTTGCTTTGACTTTTTCCAAAATTTCTTTCTCAGCTGCTTCATCTCGAGAAGCCTTCTCTGGATCAGGCTGCCATAGAAATGGCCACTAGTATTTCATTAAATGAATATAAAAAAATCAGCTAAACATGAGAAGTGATCTCAGAAGAAAAATGAATACCTGCATTTCTATGGTAACACAATGAGGATTGTTCAATATGAATTTCTCTAATAAGGGAGAGAAAACAGCTTTGGAGCCTTCCTCAGCTATTCTGGCTTTAAGGGCCATTAAGGGTTTCTCATATTTTAATGGCTCAAAAGGATCCATGTCATATATCCATTTACCCTACAAGGTCAAGCAACCAAAGAAATCATTTACATACAAATTAAATAAGAAGATATGCCCAATATATAAAACAACATAAAATACGATATATCTTACAATTGACCGAAGCATCAACGATAAACCACGGGGAAAAGACCCAGTGTTGTTCTCTCTTAGAGAAAACTCAATTGTATTCATGGATGCTTCAACAGCATCCGTGTCAAAACCTTCCTCTGCCAACTTTTTCAGTGTAGTCATGACTAATTCTTCAACATTTTGAATGTCATCTTCAGAAACACCTTTCAACCCAATGCTAAATTGAGGCTGCAGAAGCTCATCTTCCACCCCACCACCAATGATAGCTTCTCCAAGACCACTTTCTAGTAAGATTTTCCTCAAGGGAGAAGCAGGAGTTCCCAACATAAGATGATCCAAAAACCCAAGTGTAAGTTCAGTTTCCAAGTCCAAGGGTTTATCGGATAGCAGCCAATTAAGGCATACCATGTGCTTCTTCTTCAGATCACCACTTTCACCAGCAGGATATTTCTCAACTACCCTGACTGGCTCCGAGAAAAGTTTTTGAGTTTCAACCCTTGACTCATTTGGAGCTGGACTTGCATCAAACATATCTAGGTACTCTGAGAGAGAGTGAGAGAGTGTAAGTTTATAAAGTCCAAAATAGTTTTGGCATTCCTAGATGGTAAACCATGGATAAATGCAGTTTAAATGAGTAATAGTTTTTATTCTACATTACATAACCAACTATTAAAGTTACAAAACAAAATAACAAATTGAGAGACAAGCTAGAGAAGGAACATTTCATTGCATGTGTGTGTGCATGTATGCATATGTATGTACATATATATGTATGCGTGATGTATTAGTACATTTTAGTAAGAAATTATTATGTACAAATACCGAAGAAAAAAAAAAGAACTCGTCCATGTATGAGTGTGCCTGTGTGCATTTTATTTCGCTACATGACAACCACATAAGATAAACCCACTTAGGTGATAAGACAACCACATAAGATAAACCCACTTAGGTGATAAGATTTTATATTCCAACTACCAATTATGGATTTCAAGGTCCACCCATATTTGTGATGCTTATATCATCTAAAGCATCCCTTTCTGTGACTAGATTTGCATCAGTTTCCTTTGATACAAGATCACCCACATATTCCAGAGGAGATACCAAAAAGGTCAAGGGTAACAGAAAAACAATGGCTGTGCATACAAAATTCATCAAAACTTAGATGTCCGTCATTACCACTCAAGATTCGAAGGCGTTCATTCGAATCATCATCTCCATAGAACCAAATCCTGGCATTGCTAGGGTGGTAATATTTACGGTGGAACTCCTGTAATTTTAGTTCATAAAAGAAGAGAAAACCATTTGCATCAGCCATAAACAATCACCAACCTCAATAGTCATCAGAACAGATATATCAAAAATCAACATGATGGACACACCATACCTTAAATTCCTCAAATGTCAGCTTAGGAATAACTTTTGGATCACCTCCACTATCAACACCATAAGTATTGTCTGGAAATAGAGTCTGCTCAAAGTTACATGAAACAGTTACACCAATTAATATTTGGTGAACTAAACTATTGAATTAGAAGCATTTAAGTCATTCAGAGTAAGTAGTGCAATCATGACAGAAAATTTTAATATTCAAGCACAAACATCTTGTACAATAACAAATGACCAGAATATTTTGGCAAAATGAATAGTTGCCATAAGTAAGATCCATTGGCATCAAGAAACCCAATACAGAATGGAAAAATCCATGTGATTTCGTTGTCAGCACAGTAATACAAAATTTGTGGGTTGTGGTCAAGATATTCCCAGCAGGTTCTAAATTCATAAGCCACGCAACACAGTAATAAGAAAAGTGCAAAATATATCAAATAAATGAATATGGGTTTTTATATGTTCGCATGATATTTATAAAGTTGGGTTATACTTTTGGCTCCTTAAACAGACAGATAATCTGCCATTTGATGGACCCCTACTAGATTATAAAAGAAGGTAGAAAAAACACTATCTACGCATTATCTATGGATCTATGCATGTGCTTGTGGGTGTGTCAGAGAGAGAGAGACAGAGAGGAAAAGCGAGCAAACAATCCGAGATGATTAACTCAGAATGCGTGACTAAAATGAAACAAAACAAAACTAAAATCAAGTGAGGAGAGACTTAAAAGTTATTTGACACTCAAATATCAGCATTTGGAATAATGAGATCTGCTGATCACTTATGCATTCCATGAAAAGATTCAACTACTGAAAGGTAAACATGTTCTACAAAGTCAGAGTGTAATCATACAAGAATGGAGAACTTGCCTGTTGAGCAATACGCCCTAGTATGTTATCAGGCTGGGAATACACACCTTTCATCTCATTAAAAACAACACCTGAAATTGAAAATAATAACAATGTAAGAAAATAAAAAAGAACAACAGAAAAAGATAATCAGGAATCAAATGAATCTGATTACCAAGAAACATGAAATATTGCCCAAATGAAACTAGCATTTCATAACAAAGGTCTGAAACTCTCTCTCTCTCTCTCACTATATATATACATATATATATATATATATATATATATATTAATTATGAATAGAAATTCTATATACTAGGCAGCACCATCAAATATGAAACCTTTATAAGATATGTCTTCTGAAGGATTGTTGAGCTCATAATGCCAACCCTCCTGTTGAAAAGTTTGGAAGTCCTCCACACATTTGGGAAAGAAGACAGCATCTAGGTATACATCAACCAGATTGTAGAAATCCTGTTCCAAAAATAATAACCAATTATCATAAAATCCAAACTGAATCCAAGATGGCCTCATTAAAGTTTCCATTCTGCAGTCTTAACTTATTTTTACCTTTGTATTCGTGGAAGCAACTGGATAGCAAGTCCTATCAGGATAAGTGAATGCATTCAGAAAAGTATGCAAGCTTCCTTTTAACAACTCTACAAATGGTTCTTTCAATGGATACTTTCTTGATCCACACAATACACTGTGTTCCAATATGTGTGGAATCCCAGTCGAATCTTTCCTGCATTGGCAATTAAATTTGGTATGAAGCCTTTCTATCAACAAGAGAAACAAACTAAAAATAATGACGCATATCAATTCATAAGAATTGACGATGTGCGAAATAACTCGGTTCTAGTGAACCAAAGCTTTAGATGTTTTTCTAGAGAATATTGTTTGTCATATTAGAAAACGGACAGCAACTGCAAGAATTTTTAACTCACTTAACTTCAGGGTCCTTGCACAAGGTTAAAAAGTTGGAATATCATGGAACTATCATAAAAATTAAAATTCATGCTTTAACCATAGAAATTTTGAATTATATTACTATCATCCAAAACACTCCAAGAGTACCAACAAAAGTTAAATTTCTTATTTAATGCTTTTAAGCATCAACATGTGACTGCTGAATACTTAATAAAAAACAAAAACAAGAAAACATATGACTGCTGAACCAGGGACCTCTATAAATTCATCATTTCACCATCACATCATATTCAAATTCCATATTTGTAAGACCTAATCTTTCCAATTCAACATTATACCATACCAAGCTCATATATACATATTGCCAAGCTTTACTAACATACCAGCTTGTATTTAAGTGAATCCAATTAACATGGTCTCACTCTCCATTAAAGATAAACAAACCGCACAACGACATAGTCAAGAGTATAATTACTACACTTACGGAGGAGTCCGTAAAACAATGCCGAAAACCTTGTTCTCATCATCGTTTGACACAGACATCACCTCGCAACCGGTTTTCTTGTGTTTGAAAAGCACAGCCTTCGATTTACACTCTCCAATGAACTGCTCTGACACTTTCTCAAATCCATACTTCTCTGCATCCTCATCTTGGCCTCCAACAACATCTGCATCTCACAAAACAAATCACACAACCCACTGAAACCATTTTCCTTTCAGAAAAGAAAAAAGAATGAATAAAAAATTCCAGAAAAACTGCAAAAATTTTAAAACCCATACAAAAATTGGAGCTCCAACACCCCCCCCCCCCCCCCCCAAAAAAAAAAAACAGTGCAATATAAGATATTTTACCAGAAAATAACCAAAAAAAAAGTGATATAATTTGTCACTTAACGAAATGGTTTCTAAATGCTCGAGTTCAAGCATCTCTACTGTTAAAAAAAAATTAAGAAAAAAAACTCAAAAAAAAGAGCTTGAATTTATCTACGGATCGCCCAGAATATTAACAAGAGAGTAGCAAATTAATTGAAATGGAAACAAGAAATGAAATAACACGTCACTCAAATGTTATTATCTCTTATTGATATTTCTAAAAATAAAGCATAACAAACAAAAGGGTGAAAAAACACTAAAACCTATTAAATCAATTGAAATGGTGAAATAGCTGAAAACTTAATTCCTTTATCTAAAAACATGTCGACGCATTAAGAGAGAAGTGCACGTACATTAATACGTACATACTTGTATTACTCCATTTATGCGTGTATATGTACCTGGAGAGGGCTGGGTGGCGATGGCGCGTGTGGAGAGAGGAGAGAAGTGTCTGTTAAAGCGAACAGTAGAGAGCTGAGATGTGGAAGGGAGCAATCTCCAGCTACGGCGGAGCAGGGCCCGTCTGGTGAGGGCCGGAATCGAACGGTGGTGATTGCACGTAGTAGTAGCAGCAGCAGCAACTTTTGATGATGAAAGATAAGAGCGAGCGAGTCTGTGAGAGGAACGGAAGAAGAATCTATTGCAAGCTACGGAGGAACACGAGAGAGAGTGAAGGATTGCGGTTCCCTCCATCCGATTGACTGACCAATTATTGGTTCTATTTTGGGGATAAGATTAATGAATAACCCTAACAAAACTACGTGAGAGAGAGAGAGAGAGTATGGGTATGGTGTTTTCTGATTGTTGGGAGGGGAAAATATCAGAAGGACAAAGCGTGTTGTTTTAGTTCTCTTGAGGCAGAGTGTGGTTTGTGTAGAACCAAGTTGTCTTGTTAATTCTTGCCCAGAAAAAAAAGATATGGAAATAAAGAGCGAAAATGGCAGGAGAACTTTATACGGGGAATTTTTTTTCATTTTTCATTTATGTTAAGTATTTTTTTTCTTTTCTTCGAAGAAAATTATTTTTTTATTATTAAATCAGACTTGAAAAATAAAAAGTGTGCTATCAAAGAAAGAACAGAAAAATAAAAAGTGAAAGGGCTGATGAATATGTGTTGAGCTAGTTTGAAAATGTACCTTTAGCCCTCACGTTGCGGATCTAAATTTTAGTAAAAATTTTATAATATATGATTTTAAAAGTTTAAAATTTTAATTATTCTCACATTTTTATGAGGTTATTTTCAATATTAATTTTATACCACCAAGCTTTGCTATTATGGTAAAAGGAAATTTTAAATTAACATTCAATCCGTTTATACAATTCATATTTGATTTTATTATTCTCCGATATAAAAGAAATGTTTAATATTCTATTCAGGTTGTTTATAACATGACTTTAAATATTTTATTTCATCGAACTTAGTAGATATTTGAAAATTTAGAAATAAAACAACAAAAAACAAAAAATATATAAAATAAAATTGTTTAGGTTAAATAAGTAAAAGATAATATCTCATTTGTAGATAACCCAAGTTTAGCTTAAATAGATAAGTATATTAGAGATTCAATGGGTTGTTAGGACGTTGATTTCAAGAGTTTTTTGGGGCAAGCCATTTATTTTCTAAACGGAATTTTGGGTCTTAAAAGGTAGCATAATAATAACGAAAGACTGAGAAATTAATTTTTTAATGAAGTAGAAAGGGATGCAAAGTGATAATAACTAGATTTGCGTAATAATGTAAATACTGATCTATTGAAATTCATCATCAACTACAACTACATGCCAAGAAAGAGTGATTTGTGAAGCATCACACTCTACCACGTCATTTAAGTTTGTTTGAATAAAATGTGGAGAATGAATCTTATCTTCAACCGAATTAATTTTTTGAATTTCATTTATGTTGCTATTTTCATGGAGAGTTAATCTTCAGTTTCTGATTTCGTTTATTGCTACTTTTATGGAGTCAGTTTAGCTTGTTTGTTATTTCCATGCCTATAAAGGCAGACCTCTGTATCCAATTAAATTAGTGCCATTTATTGAACTAGTTTTCAATTCTGCATTCAATAAAATTGTGTTAGATTGTTCAATTGGTATTAGATCTGGTTAATTTTTTTGGGAAAAATGAGCTGTTATTGGAAGAAAAAGATCTTTGTTAGCTGAAAGACATGGATCTCATCAATTCTGTAGGAGGGATCGAGAAGCTGAATATTTCCAATTATGACTATTTAAAGTCATGTCTGGAGTCGTATCTCTAGGGGCAAGTTATGTGGGAGGTTGTCGATGGTACTGATGTCAATCTTCCAACTGATGCTCAGGATTCTCTTAGGAAATGGAAGATCAAAGTAGGAAAAGTAATGTTCGTGTTAAGGCCACGAATCAGAAAGATATGATAGATCATATCCACGAGGCCAAGACTCCAAATGAAGCCGGGATTCGTTTGTTACTTTATTTTCCCAAACAAACAATGCAAGATTACAAATGCTCGAGAATGAAATCAGATCAATCTCCCAAGATAACATGACAATTCCCCAATAGTTCATGAAAGTGAAGGAAATTTGTAATGAGATCACACAGCTTGATGTCGAATCCAAGATTATGCTGGCAAACGATGAGTAATTATTTGTGGCCTGAAACTAGAATATAACGGTTTGATCACAGTTGTTCAAGGATGGCCTGTTTAACCATTGTTGCTCAAATTGGAGAATTTGTTGGCAAATCAAGAAAGCCTTGCTAAGCAAATTGTAGGAATGCCTATAAAGGCAGATGAAGAAGCAACTGATCAAAGGGCTCCCTGAACTCGAAGTCTGACCTGACATGATATGCTTTGGGTGTCAATACGGGAGGCCCATCAGCTTCCATACACCAAGTCCATATTTCAAGCAAAAGAGCCTCTTGAACTAGTGCACTCTAATTACCTTGGCAAAGTGCAAGTACCATCCATTAGAGGAAAGAGGCACTTGCTTACTTTTATAGATGATTACTCAAGATACATTTGGATGTATTTTTTGAAATATAAATTTGAAGGATTCAGAAAGTTTGTGAAGTTGCACAAAAAGGCAGAAAGTGAACTTGGACGTAAGCTCAAATGCTTATGATTTGACAATGGTGAAGAATACTCATCAAATGAGTTTTCATTATATATGCAAGAGCATGGGATACACAGATAGTTCACGTGTCCCCACACACCCCAACAAAATGGGGTAGTAGAATGGAAGAATAGGCACTTGACTGAAGCATGTAAAAGTATGTTGCACGCCAAAAATGTACTAACCAAATATTGGTCTAAATGTGTGAACACATTAGCATATGTCATTAATTGCATTCCTCACCAAGGGCTTAACTTTATTTCTCCTATAGAAAAGTTGTTCCGAATTTAACCCAATGTAAGTTATTTACGTGTATTTGGATTAGTTTGTTATGCATTTGTGCCTAACTATCTACGCAGTAAATTTGAGAAGAAAGCTTTTCGATGTATCTTCACCGAATATGATTAAAAAATGAAGGGTTGGAGATGCTTAGAACCAATTACAGAATGTACCCATGTCTCAAGAAATGTAGTATTTGATGAAGCTTCTTCATGGTGGTCGGGAGATCATGCAATCCTTCCTGACACTAGAGAACTTGAAGCAGAATTACAAGAACAGATGAGTTCGGGTGTTGTGCTTGGATCAATACTTAAAGAATCAATTGAATCATGTCAATATGAGATATCAAATAAGGTAAATCAAGAAAGATCTGCAAAAGAAAAGAGACTGTCTCAGTTAAATGAACCAAAAATTGATGAAGAAAGTGTAAAACCCAAAAGGTAATCTCATGTTCCAAAGCCAAATCCAAGATACACTAATTCAGTTCTAACATCAACTTGGGTTACCACAATAAATGATGAAGTTCGTATTAGTGAACTAGCCTCATTTGAAGAAGCTCAAGGAATAGAAGAATGGGAAAAGGCTATGGCTGAAGAGATTTAGGCTTTCAACCAAAATGAAACTTGGGATCTAGTACCTAAACCAAGTGAACACTCATTTCATGTAAATGGGTGTACAAAGTTGAGGTGAAAGTAGATGGATCACTTGAGAGGTATAAAGCTTGACTTGTAGCTCGGGGCTTCTCTCAACAGTTTAGTCATGACTATGACAAAACCTTTAGTTCAGTAGCTAATATCACCATTGTCCGGGTCTTTATTTCTCTTGCTGCAAGTCATACGTGGAAAATGTGGTAACTAGATGTGAAGAATGCATTTTTGCATGGTGAGGTGGATTGTAAAATCTTTATGGATCAGGCAAAAGGATTTGAAGAAAATCAACAGTATGTTTGCAAAATTGGAAAAGCCCTATATGGTTTGAAACAAGCTCTAAGAGCCTGGTACTGTAAAATTACTGATTTTTTTTTTGAATTAATGGGTATCTTCTAGCTTCATATGATTCTAGCTTGTTTGTAAGAATTACAAATGATAGAACTTCAATCATCCTAGTTTATGTTGATGACTTAATAGTTATAGGAAGTGATACCACATAAATTACCAAGATTAGAAAAAATCTTGAAATTTGCTTTCAAATGAAAGAATTGGGGAAGCTCAATCATTTTCTAGGACTCGAGTTAGATCGAGTCAAGCAAGGAATATATTGTGTCAACAGAAGTATGCAAGAAGGCTACTTGAACGGTTTGGGATGACATACTGCAATGATATAGCTACACCAGTAGAAGTAAATGCAAAATTTCAACTGGATGAAGGAGAGGAACTTGAAGAACCAGTTATGTACATGCAACTATTGAGGAGTTTAATTTATTTGACTCTAACTAGACTTGACATTGCTCAAGGAGTTGGTGTCATAATTCGATTCATGCAAAAACTAAGAAAGGCACATCTTGATGCAGCCAATAGGATTCTAAGGTATGTTCAAGGAACCTTGAATCTTGGCATATTCTATGAAGCAAGGAAGAAATGTGAGATAACTAGGTTTTGTGATGCTGATTATGCTAGAGATCTGTCAACTAGAAAGTCAACATCAAGTTATGTATTTAGCCTAGGATCTGGTGCCATTTCATGGTATAGTAAAAGATAGCCAACAGTGTCTTTATCTACAACTGAAGTTGGATATTGAGCAGCTGCAATGGCAGCTCAAGAGAGTGTTTGGCTAGTCCAGTTGATGAAAGACTTAAATCAAGTCACATGTGGTGTGGTTACTATTTTACTATGATAACAAAAGTGCAAATAAATTAGCAGAAAATCTTGTATTCCATGCTAGGATTAAGCACATAGAAGTTCATTATCACTTCATTAGAGAGAAGGTTTTGCGTCAGAAAATTTCCCTTGCATTAGTTCAGACATATGCACAACCAGTTGATATGCTAACTAAGAGCCTGTGCTGGAAAAAATTTGCTAAATTCTGAAAGAAGTTTGGGGCCATTGAAAGAGAGTTGGTGTTGAAGGGAAGTGTTGAAATTCATCACCAACTATATGCCAAGAGAGAGTGATATGTGAAACATCATGCTCTGCCACGTCATTTAAGTTTGTTTGAATAAAATATGGAAAGTGAATTTTATCTTCAACCGAATTAATTATTTGAACTTCATTTCTGTTGCTATTTTCATGGAGAGTTAATCTTCAATTTCTGATTTCATCTGTTGCTACTTTTATGGAGTCAGTTTAGCTTGTTTGTTTTTTCCATGCCTATAAAGGCAGACCTCTGTATACGATTAAATTAGTGCAATTTATTGAACTAATTTTTGATTTTACATTCAATAAAATTGTACCAGATTGTTCATTATCTTCACCATCTTCATCTTTAATTGATGGTTTAAAATCCATGATCTCAGAGCTGGGGAGAGCAAATGAATCAATCAAATTGCATATGCCCTTGCGAAAAAACTTAACTTAAGATAAAATATGTTTGAATGGAGTGAAGAGAAGGAATAAGAGTAGAAGAATATCCCTCTAAATTATGTCAGTTTTATTCATTTGTGCCATTTACTTTCCTTCTATACTTATAAACATGAGATTAGGAATGATACATTTATCCTTCTAAATATCATCATTTGCATTTAAAAATAGTTTTCAAACTGTTAGGATTTTAGCTCAAATCCCACGAACAAGACTTCTAATTGATTTGAGAAAAGTGGTTTCCTATTTTATAGTTGCTTGTTCTAGTAGAAGTAGTTGTTTCCTATTAGATTGTTGTTGTATAAGTAGTAGTGTAGTAGTCTACTATGATATTGTTGTTTTTTTCTAATAATATTACAAAAATATCTTATATATAAAAGGGTTCTAGAGAAGGTTAGAGGCATACCCATAATTCCAATATACATTGTAAATTCGAGGGTTTTACTTTTAGAGCTAGGATTAAAACTTTAAGTGTATTGAGGTTTTAGATTGTCAAGTAGAGAGAGCACTTACAATTAGAATTATGTTGAAAGCTTTGGTTGTATTGGAGCTTTTAGGTTGTGAGATAGTAAGAGTTTAACAATTTTGTTCTTTCTAAAGTTGTAATTGAAGATTAATAAAGTAGTGAGTTTATTGGTGGACGTAGGCAAAGAGGTTGTCGAACCATGTTAAATTGGTGTGTTCTTGATATTTGCTTGTTTTGTTTATTTAATTGTCGTAGTTGTATTTTTTTATTTAAAATTTAAGTAAGTGGATTTTTAAAAGTAAAATTCTAACACAAAAAGTAAGATTTTAGAATATGCTAATACTATGTACAGATATTTCAATGCTGACATATTATGTTCAGTAGTATAAATAAAAGTGCTACCGATCAAACAATGTCAAACGATAGAGTAATAACACTTGAAAAAATATCTCATGATATCCCAAACCAATCTTAATGTACATCCATTGATGGTGTTCGTTATGTATATAAATTTTAAAAAAATTCTTAAACTTACAATTGATTGCCCCAACCAAATCTCTCGAATCTGAACAGTGCACGTTGAGCTCGTGGTTCTAAGGCCCAAGACTCTAAGCAAAACCCAACAGCTTATGAATGCTGACAACTGCCCAATTGCCTAATTGCTATGGTACTAAAGTGGGCTTTGAACTTCTCGGGTCGGCAGACTTCTAGGTGCAGATTCTAGCAGACAAAAGTCACAAAACTATTGGTTAGATTCTATGGTGTTATCAAAAAATTTCAAATTTTCATTTTTCTGTATTTTGTAATAAAACACATATATTTAATGATAAATTTATATTTTTGTGATAAAAATATTGATGATAAAAGCAAAAAAAAGAAAGAACAGTTTTACAATTAAATATTTGTTTTATCACTGTAAGTATAAATTTTATCACCAAATGTATATGTTTTCGATAAATTATCATTTTTTAAAAGAGATTTTTACATAATTAAATCTTGTGTTTTTCCATATTTTCAAATTAGTCATTATTTTAATTTTTACAATCAATATCATTTACCTTCTTAAAAATACTAATAAGAAGCTTTTGTTAAGAGCACTATTATAATTTAACGAAATTTTAAACAAGTACGATGCGTGTGACCATCCACAAGTGTCGAAAGTACATTGTTTGGAAGAGAAAGCCAAAATGACTGAAATATCAATTAGATAAAGAAAAAATCATTGCATTGTTGACTTATTTGAAGATTGGTGGGATGAGTTTATCATATACTTTTTTAAGATGACTAATAAAAACGTTCTGTTAAAAATATTTTTATAAATTAACGAATTTTTAAACACGTATAATGTGTGTCTCGTTCACAAGTGTCAAAAGTACGTTATTTGAATGAAAAAACCAAAATGATTGAAATATCAATTAGATATAAAAGAAAAATCAGTGCATGACTCTTTCGCACTAAAAATTGGTGGGATGAGTTTATTATTTTATGAAAACTTAAAATGTAATAGTATTTAATATATTTATAGACAAATTTAAAAGGTGTGGCAATAATTTGCTCAAATAATTTTACTCTCAACAAAGTTTGGTATTTTTAGAAGTGTTTATTAATCGATTAAAATAATTAATCAAAATTAAATAAATCGATACTAAATTGATTAATTAAATAATATATATCGATTAATTGATGTGTTTGACGGTTTATTTTTTAAAAATCGAGTAGACATTTTAACTGTTTCAATGTTTGCACACCCTAATACTCTTTAGAAAAAACCTTCACTACTTGACAAAATGTTTCTCCATCCTGCTACTTTTGCAGAGCATGTCTGGTCCCAAATCAATGTTTAATCATAAAGGAGTTGTAATAGATAGACACTCAATACGTATATCTCGGACGTACATATAGGTTTTTGAAACTTAGTAATAATTTCACCAAACTTAAGTAGTAATAAGAAATGTTTTCAAGACAAAGGTGTTAGGCGAAGTGTTTTGTTTCGATGAGGCAAAACGTATGCTCTGAAGCGTTAAGACGTAAGCTTTTTAGAATGTTGCGATGCTTCAAAATTATAATAATAATAATTAATTAATTAAATAATATATAAATATAAAAAATAAAAAAAATAATAATTTAAATGTAAATAAATTAATTTTTTAACAAACTTTAATAGCTTTACTAATTCTATAGACCAAATATTAATATATATTTATACATATTACATATAATTTTTTATTTTTTATTATCGTAACTTGTAAGTGACTAGTTATAAAATTTACAGTTATTATTAAATTAGATGACATGTAATAAATATTTGAATAAATTACACTGTACTATCTCTAAGTTTGTTGAAATAACACTAATACACCAAACATTTTTAAAACTCACAATTCACCCAAATATTAATTTCCACCATCAAATAGTCATAAAAATGATTTTTTTTTTTAAGAATCAAAATTTAATTAGATATTATTTTTTATGATGATCAAAGTACACTTAGTGTTAAAATATCTTCAAGTGATTATGATAAGTTTAATAGTTTTATTTATCAATTATTTATCTCAAAATTGTTTATAACACAAATTTTTAGAGTATTTGAATTCATATTTTTCTTTAAAAAATAAAAACATGCAGTAGTATTTTAATTTTTAAAACAGAAAAGTTTGTCTTTGATTTTTATTTTTTGATTGTCTTTGATATTCATTTATTTGAGATGTTAGACTATTTAATTTATAAAAAAAAAACATATCAACAAACTTTCCGTTTAAAATATTTAATTTTCTTTTATGATGATCTTTAATTTTCATTTATTTGAAGATCCGATAGAAAATGATATCATAATATTTTTTTAAAATATAAAATATATGAAGTAAAATTTGTTTTATACCATATAATAGAATATAAATCGATTTAAAATATACTTTTAACAATTTTTGAAAAAAGAGCGATGATAATTTTATTTTTTTAAAAAAACCCCCTAAATTTTTTTTGTTAAATATGTTTTATCCCTAATACTTCTATTTTTTTTAAAAGTAACATTTATGATATTGGTCATCATGAAAAGTAATATCCAATTAAAATTTTGATTCTTTAAATAAATTTATTTTTGGGCTATTTGATGATGAAAATTAATATTTTGGGATGAATTTTGGGTTTTAAAAAGATTTTGTAAATTAGTATTATATCAACAAATTTGAAAGTAGTACTGTAATGTAATTTGTCCAAAATATTTATAACGCTCAATAATATCAAAATAAAAACAATTAATTTAATGGTTAAATTAAAAAAAAAGAGCCAAAAATATCTAAGAAAACTCCCATGAAAACAATGGTAGAAAGATGTAAAAGCAGAAACAAAAATTTCAACAGTTGTCTAATTGTCATGTTTATATTGGTTATCATCTAAAGTAAGATTTGCGTGTCTCCCAATCTTTATTGAAAAGCAAGACCCCAACAAGAGCAAAATATGCAAACTTCAATCATTCTCTAACATTCCTTTTTCTGTGCGTCACCAACCCACTAAAATAAATGCAAAGCGTCTTCCAAATCTATATTCCTAGCAACTAATCTTCTTGATTCAGCTACTCTATCCTCTCAAAAATTCTCATTCAAACAATGAATTCACAAAAATCAATTGATGATGAAATAGCACATGAATTCATTCCATATTTTCGTGCATATAAAGATGGAAGAGTAGAAAGATCTTTTGGCGTCGATACAATTCCTCCATCAATCAGTACTTCATCAAACGGTGTATCCTCTAAAGATATCCTAATTGATCCAGAAAATGGCATATCAGCTCGAATTTTCATCCCAAGCACCATTAATCCTGCAGGCCAAAAGCTTCCGCTCCTAGTTTATTATCATGGTGGAGGTTTTTTTATGGGTTCACCATTTTGTTCCACATACCACAATTTTGCTACATCTCTCGTTGCCAAATCCAATGTTATTGTTGTCTCTGTCGACTATAGATTAGCACCAGAGAATCCTGTCCCTATAGCTTATGAAGATTCATGGGCTGCACTCAAATGGGTGGTTTCACATAATTATCAAAATGGTACTGAAGAATGGCTCAATGATTTTGCTGATTTTGGGAGAATTTTTCTAGCAGGGGACAGTGCTGGAGGAAACATTGTGCACAACATGGCGGTCCAAGCAGGGGCTGAGGGTTTAACTAATGGAGTGAAATTGTTAGGAATTTGTTTGGTTCATCCATATTTTGGGAGGATTAATGATCATGGTGTAGATAAGTACTGGGTTTTTGTGTGTCCGACAACAAGTGGGTTCAATGACCCTAGGGTTAATCCGGCCATGGACTCAAGGTTATCGAGCCTAGGGTGCACCAAGGTGCTAATTTTTGTTGCTGAGAAGGATGGGTTGAGAGAGAGAGGGTTGTTTTATTATGAGACATTGAAGGCTAGTGGGTGGGGTGGAGAGGTAGAGATTGTGGAGACAGAAGGAGAGGAACATGTTTTTCATTTGTTTAACCCAAATTGTGACAAGGCTTTGGGCCTCTTGCAAAGCTTGGCTTCTTTCTTAAATCAAGAATAAGGGTGTTTTGAGCTTGTAATGATGTGGGCTATGTCAAATACATATATTAGGCTGAAGATGACTCAAAATAATGTTTTCATCTTTATTTATTCAGCAATTAATCTCCACTTGTTGCTTCAATGCTTTGTGTTAAATTGTTGTATATATGTATTGAAGTTCAATATCTTTTCACCATCCTAAATTGCTTTTTTATATAAAAGCTATTCAAACTTTTGCTCGGATTAATCTTTCTATATATGAAAACTTTCTTATTTATATGTAGCAATAAGATTCAGAATAAATTTCACAAATGTGACTAAACGAGAAATTGAACCCAACACCTATAACATGCCATGTGCTTGCTTTGATTTGTTCAAACAATTGAGCTATTCCTTTGATCTTGGGATTCTTGCACAAGGGATTGCAAATTTGTATATTATTAATTTTTTAAAATTAAATAAAAATTTAATTAATAATTTTTAAAAATTTCAATGATAACCAATATAAAATAAAAAACGTATAACTCCTTGACATGATGTATCATATGATGCTACAAGCCTTTGGTCTGTGACACCACTCTTGTAGTCTTGCTAATCAAGTCCCGATGAAGACCTTAAATTTGGTTTTATTTTCATATACATCACATCAAGAAACAGTAAAAAAAATTAACAGCAAAAGATGCTTCAGTAATTCATCTGTTTGGTTAAATAATTCAGGGGTTTTGGGGGTGTTGAACTAAATACATTTTTTTCATAAAAAAAGTATAGTTTAAAGGGTAGAGATGCAATTACCATTGTTGAAGCAAGATTACATTTCTCAATATATTTAACTTTAAAATTTTCATTTTTTTAAAAATTATTTTCAATTTTTGATTTATAAAGTAAAAGTAAAAAAAATACTTTCTGAAAACAAAAACTGTTAATAAAAATTTATCAAACGATCACTTATTTATTCTGCCGTGAGAGTAAGAATTGAGAGAGCCCACCAATGTGACAACTGAGTGTCCATCAAAGAGAAGCCCAAGAAAGCAGAAGAAAGAAAAAAACAATTTGAAACCGAAGGAGTTTTTTTTTTTTTTTTTTTTTTTTTTTCTGTTTCATTTTATTATTTTTAAGTTTTTTCAGTAAAGAAAACAGTGTTTAGAATCAATCATGCAGCCTTTTAAAAAAAATCAATCAATCAGTGTTCCAAAAAATAAAATAAAACATAATTTTCTTGTTCAGAATTTATGTGTGCGCTTAAATTCTAAGAATTCAAAGTTATCAAACATAATAATCAAAATAAACTAGCATTACTTGGCGTTTGTAAGTGATATCAAATCCATTTTAATTCAAATTTTAAACTTCAATTTCATATTATCAAACGTGATGTAAGTGATATCAAATCTAGAACAATATTAAAAGTGTTAAAAGAGAATTAAAAAAGGGTTGTTAAGAGTTTGTTTGGTTCATCCATATTTTGGGAGGATTGGTCATGGTGTAAATAAGTATTGGGGGTTTGTGTGTACGACAACAAGTGGGTTAGATGACCCTAAGGACTCAAGGTTATCGAACCTTAGGTGCACCAGGAAGTTAATTTGTGTTGCTGAGAAGGATGAGTTGAGAGAGAGAAGGTTGTTTTATTATGAGACATTGAGGGCTAGTGGGTGGGGTGGAGAAGTGAAGATTTTGGAGACAGAAGGAGAGGAACATGTGTTTCATTGGTTTAACCTAGATTGTGACAAAGCTTTGGTCTTATTGCAAAGTGTTAGGAATAAAGCAGCAGAAAAATAAACAAACATAAAAAATTTACGTGGTTCGGAGCTAAAACTCTTATGTCCACAAGCGATGGTGAGAGATTTCACTATAATCAAAATTGGAGTACAAATCAAGATAGATAAAACTTCCTAAGCCCAAATCCCCAAATACACCCCAATCTAGGCTACCACAAATTTAATTGAGAAAATACAATAGCCTAGAAGAATACCTTCTACATGGATCTGTTTGCTATCTGCTGTAGCTTTCTCTTTGTTGTTCTTCAACTTCTCTCTCTATTTGTTGAAAGAAGAGAAATAAGCAAATATGTATAGACAAGGTCAAGGAGAATCCTTCTTATATTTAATTTTGTATTCTTTGTCTTATTAGAACCAAAACAACCATTTTTTTAATTATTACTTATCCTACTTCAATTTGTAATGTTCTATGATGACGTGGCAATTAAAAGAGAATGGGCCACACTTTTACTCCAAATAAATTAAAGCCACAAATTAACAAATTTCCACCATGACTTGATTTTTTTTTAAAATAGTAAATACTCTTCACCATCTCCACAAATGCTCCAACCGGGCATAAATCAAATGTTGTAAGTAATACCAATCAAGGCCAAACAATGCTCGAACTTAGACACTGGAAGTTGTTTAATCAACATATATGACAGCTTGTATGTTGTCCTAATCTTTTTCACAACCATCTTCTTTTTAATTTTTGGGATGCCTTCCTTCTTCTTGAATATCCAATTGCAACCAACTACTCCATTACCCATTGGTGGTTTCACCAATTTCCAAATCTGATTCTTCTCAAAAGACTCCATATTTTCATGCATGGCTACTAGCCACTTTGAAGAATCTGCACAATCAATGGCTTTTGTATATGTAGGAGGTTCACCTGCATCACTAGTTTCTTGCGCAACTGACAAAGCATAGGAAATAACATCAATATTACTAGACAAAACAATATTACTGTACTTCAATGGTAGTCTAGTATCTATTCCCGGTCTATGTTTGGAAATGCTATAAGGTTTATCTTGAATCTGTTGAGTCTGTTATTCACCCAAATTCTCACTTTGTTCAAAAACAAGTTGTGTGAAAATGCTCTACATAGGATCTGAATCAGAAGTTTCCAACTCTACCTGTTATATGTTACTCTTACCTTGTTCAAAATCACAAGCAACATACTCCTCTTTTTTCGGGTTAAGCATATCAGATTCATTAAAAGTAACATCACGACTAATGAAAAATTTAGGTGACTTAGGATCAAGACATCATAATCTATATCCTTTCACACCATCAGCATAACCAAGAAAAATACACTTTTTAGCTCTAGGCTTTAATTTTCCATCATTAACATATGCATATGCAGGACATCCAAATATTTTTACCATAGAATAATCAGGAGGGTTGCCATACCATATCTCATGTGGGGATTTACACTCTATAGCTGTAGTAGGAGATCAATTCACCAAATAAAAAATAGTAAACACTACCTCTGTCCAAAACTCATTAGTCAACCCAACATTTGAGAGCATACAACAAGCTCTTTCCAAAAGAGTTCTGTTCATTCGCTCAGCAACCCCATTCTGTTGTAATGTACCTCTAACTGTCCTGTATCTAACAATACCATCATCTCTGCAAGATTCATTTGAACAAAATTCCAAACCATTATCTGTCTTCAGCTTTCTAATCTGCTTCCCTGTTTGCTTCTCAATCATGGTTCTCCATTGCTTAAAATGCTTGAATGCCTCATCCTTGGTCTTCAATATATACACCCAAGTTTTTCTTGAGTAGTCATTAATAAATATAAGCATATACCTGTAACTATCCTTAGATGGAACACTTGAGGGTCCCTAAAGATCAGAGCGAATTTAATCCACAATATCGTTGGTTCTATGAATCGTTGTACCGAAACTAACTCTTTTCTATTTGTCAAAAACACTATGTTCACAGAATTTCATTTTACTTGTATTCTGTTCACATAGCAAACCTATTTTGCTCAACAAAGTTAGTCCATTTTCACTCATGTGACCCAATCTCATATGCCACAATTTTGTAACCTCAGAATCTGACATAGTAAAAGCAGTCGCTGAACTAGTAACGGTTGTAATAGAACGTAATTGTAGGACAATCAGTTTATTTTTCTCATCTGTAATCTCCTATAATTATTGTGTGTCATTCTCTTAATTATCTGTGATTTGTTTCCTCTTTTGTAGCTACAGTCTAGGAAACATATCACTGTATTCTAGGAAGTATTCTCTGTAATTGTGTATAAGAGTTAACAATTGTAATAACATTAACACATTACAATTCTTACACAATTCTCTCTAAATCTTTATGGTATCAGAGCTTCACTATCTCTGAATAATCGACCATCTCTTCTTCTTTTTTTAAATCATGCATTCTCTTCAGCGTGAAACACATGGCCTCATCTCCCTCTTCAAAAACTAGTTCATCTGCAACTGATGGAACCTCTTCACAAGTTTCACCAATTCTCAACCAGCAGAATATTAATTCTTCGGCCACCACTGGAAGTCCTGTTGTGGTTACACCAACTTCTAACCCAACTCAAGGTACTATGAATGTCTTTGGTGGTCATCTAATCTCAATGAATGCTTCCTCCCAAACCCCTTTCAAACTTGCAAAAGAAGGAGGAAACTACTCTTCTTGGAAATCCCAGACGACCAACCTTCTTTTTGGCTATGGTCTTCTCGCCTTTGTGGATGGTTCTCATGCTTGCCCGACAAATACCGAACCCGACTATCAATTATGGCTTCGGCAGGATAGGCTGGTTCTGTTGGGCATTCAAGTCACGGTTCATAGTACAATCTCCCCCACAATCAACACATGTTCTTCTTCGGCTGAAGCATGGAATAAGCTAGAGTCCAGTTATGTGAATGGATCCAATACTCGTATGCCCTCTCTTCTCACTACACTCATAAGTACAAAAAAAGAAGGAACAACTGTTGCCACCTATTTGACCAAAATCAAGAGTATAGTGGACGACTTAGCATTGATTGGTCATCCACTAAGCGATGCTGAAGTTATTGCTCACACCTTGAATGGTCTTGCTGATGAATTCAAAGAACTAAAGGCTGCTATTTGAGTTAGAGATACTTCCATCACCTTTGAAGACCTGTATGACAAACTATTGGATGAGGAACTATCTCAAAAATGTGGTGAAACAAAAGATGATGAATGTGAAATTACTGCTCAGATTGGTTATAAAGGTTCATACAATCGAGGCAAAAACAGCAAAGGTTACAGGGGAGGCCAGAACAACATCAACAACGGAACATGGCATTCCGGACAGCCCCTCAACCCAAACACTAATAACGGAATAGGGTATTCTGGCCATCCATTCAATCCTGGTTTCACTACTTATCCGAGACAGCAACAACAATATCGTCCATTTCACAACCAGGGCCGGTCCTCCACACCATCAGGGCAACTACGAATTGTGTGCCAGCTTTGTTACTAGCCTGGTCATGGTGCAAAAACCTGTCATTCCCGAGGCAAACCCTCCTGGCCGCAAGCTCATTACATGGATGGTAACTCTGGATCATCAAACAACAATTGGGTACTCGACTTAGGGGCTACATATCACATAACATCTGATCTTCAAAATATGTCCATGCACTCTGATTATACTGGAAGTGAGGATGTAATAGTTGGCAATGGTAATGGTATCTCAATCTTTCATATTGGTTACTCTACTATTGATTCATCATCTACTTCATTTACTTTAGATAATATTTTGTGTGCACCTTCTATAAAAAAAATCTAATTTCAGTCTCTCAATTTTGTAGACAAAATAACACTTCTATAGAATTCTTTCCTAACTTTTTTCTTGTGAAGGATTTGAGCACGGGGGCATCCTTGGTCCGAGGCCGGAGTAGGAATAATCTGTATGAGTGGCCATCTCTTCACCCTCAAACTTCTCTTGCCTCGTCTTCTCAACTATGGCACAAGCGTCTTGGTCACCCTTCACTACCCATCCAACAAAAGTTACTTGCCAGTCAGAATATTTCTGTTTCAAATAAATTCAATAATCTTGATTTTTGTGACTCTTGTCTTTGTAACAAAAGTCACAAACTTTCTTTTAAAAATTCTTCCCTAGTCTGTGATAAACCATTTCAAGTTGTTTACTCAAATGTTTGGGGTCCAACACCTGTTAATTCTGTTGATGGTTTTCGTTATTATATATATATATATATATATTTTTTATTATTTCACTAAATATACATGGTTTTATCCGCTTAAATTAAAATTTGATGTGCCAACTGTCTTTGAACAATTTACGAAATTAATTGAAAATTTTTTTTATGCTAAAATTAAACAGTGTACAGTGATGGTGGTGGTGAATATCACGCCCTCTCTCACACTCTCAAACGGTTTGGTATCCAACACCTCACCTCGCCTCCTTACACACCTGAACATGTTGGTTCCGCTGAACGCAAACACAGACATATAGTTGAAACTGGTCTCACTCTTTTACATACCGCTTCCGCTCCGATCAAATTTTGGTCCTATGCCTTCCAATCCGCCACATATCTCATAAATTGCATGCCCACACCCACTCTAAGAAATAACACTCCCTATCACACACTATTTCACCACCATCCCAGCTACACCTCTTTAAGAGTATTTGGGTGCCTATAATATCCTTGGCTACGACCCTACACAGCTCATAAATTGGAACCACGTTCCAGGCCTTGTGTTTTTTTTGGTTACTCAGTCAAACATCATGCTTTTCAATGCTTTGATTTTCACTTATCCAAAATATTTATTTCACGTCATGTTGTATTTTTTGAAAATCACTTCCCTTTTAAAAAAATTTCATCTTCTGACTTACGTGTCACTAATCAATTATTTGCAAGATTGTTTTCTAATTTTGCAGGCAAAAATCTGGCAAGCATTTATGATGACTTCTCCACCAAATTACCAAATTCACCACCTCTGTCAACTGAACCCATATCCATAAATATGGCAACAACTCCTCCCTCTCTCTTACCAATTAATCTCACCAAACATTCTTCACCTCTCTCCAAAGATGTGACACGGTCAAGTTTCTCACATGGTGATTCTTCTTCTCATGATCAGCTATCTCAGATTGTTCCTTCTCCACTGATAGATGCTTAAATATTCATATTTAATCCCCTTTATTTACATTTGTTAAGTCCTTAGTTATGTTAATTTAGTCCATTTTACTTCATTTTTATGTTTCACATGCTTTTATAGGGTCTTGGAGAAAAAAGAAGCATTTTTGGCACCTAAAGGGATAAATTTGGAAATCTTGGAGCAGCTGCTGGCTAAAGTGTGATCGAGCGCACCAGTGCTCGTGCGCACACAAAGAAGGCTCGAGCCCAGCCTTGTGATCGAGCGCGCCATGAATGCGATCGAGCGCACATGTATAGGCGTGAACAGTAAACTGCAACACTTATTTTGGAAATAAGGGTTTTTAGAATCCTAGAGTTTTTAGAAGACTCAAGGGTTTCCTAAACCTTATAAATAGGCCTGTAAAAACACAGAAACGACACTTTCAATTTTACTTTTGATTTTTGCTTGGATTTGTAAGCTTAGGAGAAGAATTGACGACTCTTCTCTTGGGTTTATTCTTTCCTCTTTACTTTTATTTTATGAATATGTTTAGCATCACAATGATGTGTAACTAAACCCTAGTAAGGGCTTGGTTGAAGCCCTAATCATGTTTAATCAATAATTCAGTATTGGTGCCTTTGCGATATTCATGTTGTGTACTTAACTTGATTAATACCTGTTTTTATTTAAATTCCTCATATGTGTGTGTCTGATCAACGTATGCATGTGGTATGGATTAGTTAGTTGAATCAATTTGGATGACCGAGTCTTGGGTTCAACAATAGTAACAAAAGATGTCCACGCTGGATTCTTGGGTTAATCAACATAGGAAACCGGGAGTAGATACCATGCCCTAGGTCTCGTGTGGTTGTTGATTTCCACAGATCCTATGCTCTCTTAAGGAACAACTCAGTAGATACCATGCTGAATCCCTTGAGAAAGAAAAGAGTTAGAGTAGATACCATGCCTAACTCGTTACTTAGGGAAATCAATAGCTTAAGGAGTAGATACAATACCCTTAGGTTGACAAACATTAGGTATTCATGACATGAGTAAAGCATTGGCATACTGTTTTGTAGGGGTAGTATGATTAGTGGTGGATATCAAGTCCCTACGCTTTTATTATTATTAATTCGAACTTAATATTTATTTCTTTCAATATATATCTTTTTATTACTGCGAAACTGACTCTAAGAACGAAATTTACCAATCCATGTGGAAATGATCTCGCACTTGCACACTATGCTACTATTGACCTTGTGCACTTGCAAGTAAAACAAGTACAATTATTTACTTATTTATTTAGGTAGATAAAAGCACAACAAATTTTTGGCGCCGTTGCCGGGGATTGCGCTAAATTTCTTTTTGGAATTATTTTCATTAATTTTTATTATTTTATTTTTATCAAAATCTAAGAAAATTCTAAATTTCTATTTTTATGTTCTAGTTTATTTGTGTTTCATCAAATACCTAATTTTTATTTTTCTTTTCATTTTTTTTTTGTTCTGTTTCAGGTACTGTAGCAGAAGCTTTCTGTGACACTTGTGATTGAGTGTAGTCCTTGGTGCAATCGAGCGCACTCCTTTGTGCGATCGAGCGCATTTGAGGCAGAAGCTACCCGAGTAGCAGTGCTGAACTGCTGCACTGAAGTTGTTTTACCTGATTCATGCACTGGTTTCGATCCAGACATCCAACATTCTTGCCCCTCGATACTGAGCTTGAGCGAACCATCCGACAAAGGCTTAGAAACAACTTTGAGGAGAACGAAGAAGAACTCGAGAACGAAGTACCAATGGTTGAACAGATCAAAAATCAACAACCACTTGAGCGAAGGCCGATGAAGTAATCTTTCATCCCAAGGAACATCGACCAGCCATCATGCATTGCGTATCAACCTGAGGCGGAAGGTAATTACTACATATCTCCGCAAATACTCAGTGCACTGACTCACTTTAGGGGCACACCTAATGAGGATCCACACTTGCACCTCCGGGAGTTCTTCGATCTCTGCAAGTTCCAACATATCCAAGGCCTAGACTAAGAAGGAATAAGGTTAATTCTTTTTCCTTTTTCTTTAAAAGATAATGCTAAACCGTGGTACAATTCATTGCCTACAGTTTCTATCCACACTTGGGAGGAAATGGCCAGCAAGTTCCTAAGGAAGCTTTTTCCAGCCCAGAAGACAAAACAAATGAGGAAAGAGATCTAGTCCTTCCAACAGAGGGATGGAGACCTTTTCTTTGAAGCATGGGGACACTTTAATGAGCTACTTCACAAATTTCCACATCACAACCTACCTCAAGATGAGCTGGTACTGGCCTTTTATGAAGGTTTAAATGACATGAATAAAGGTATTGTTGATTCAAGTTGTGGAGAAGAGTAGTGAGGAAATCATGGATATGTTTGAGACATTGAGTGAGCACACCTAACAATTCTCATCCAGAGGGAGACAGGGAGTAAAGAGCAAGGGCATGTATGAAGTTAACTTAATTGGTGGAATTCCGACTCAGATAGCTGCTATAGAAAGGAAGCTAGATATGCTTGTAAAAGCTATGACTGCTCAGAACGCCTCACCGAGTCCACAAGCCACACAATGCGAGGTATGTGCTTTATGTTCTCAATTTGATCACACTACTGAGACTTTGCATATATATTCATCTATAGATCTTGAGCAAGCAAACTACTTGGGACCAAACAGTGCATATGCAAATACCTATAACCCTAGATAGCGGAACCACCCCAACCTATCATGGAGCAATAATCAAAATGCCTTGAACTTTCAAGGGCAACAAAGGAACTTCTGCCAAGCAGCCCAACCAGTTCAAGAGTCAAAGAAGAGTGACCTAGAGAGTATGGTAAGGCAATTGATAACATTACAAGATTAGTTCATGACTCAGCAAAGATAAACCACTGCAACACATGAGCAAGCAATTCAAAGACTTGAGGTACAAATGGGGCAACTAGCTAAGAAAATGAGTGGAAGAAAGCAAGGTGAGCTTCCAGCCCAACCAATACCTAACCCACGAGGACATCAGCAACTGAATGCCGTGACAACTCTCAGAAATGAGAAGACCATAGGAGCTGATGAGCCTGCACAAACATCTCTAGATAAAGTGTCTACATCAAAGGTAAGTGAAATGGAGAAGTAGAATGCACCTCATTTCCTTCAAGGGTTAGTGAAGCCAAAGAAAGATAAATTGTTTGATATTTTTGAAACTTTGAGCAAAGTAGAAATTAACATTCCCTTATTAGATGCAATTAAACAAATTCCTGCTTATGCTAAATTTTTAAAATATTATTGCACTAATAAAAGAAAGTTTCATAAGCATGAAATAGTGGCTCTAACTAAAGAGGTAAGTGCGGTATTATTAAGAAAACTACCACTAAAGCTACAAGATCTGGGTAGTTTTACTATTCCTTGCAGGATAGGTGACCAGTTTTTTGAGCGTGCACTATTGGATCTAGGAGCAAGTGTCAATTTGCTGCCATACACAGTAGTTGAAAAGCTAGGTTTGGGGGACTTTAACCAACCTCCATCACTTTGCAATTGGCAGATAGAAGCATCAAACGACCTAGAGGTATACTTGAGGATGTTTTGGTAAAAGTAGGTGAGATTATTTTGCCTGCCGACTTCATTGTGTTAGATATGAAAGAATGCCCTATGCCATTACCTCTGCCCATCATCTTAGGAAGACTATTTATGAGAACTACTAATACAATCATTAATATGAAAAAAGGGTATTGTAAGTATGACGGTAAATGGTGAGACAATAGAATTTAAGATATTTGATGCACTAAAATTACCCCATGATGATAACGATGATGAATGTTTTAATGAATGTATGATGCAGTGTTGTTGAGCAAGTTTTTCAGGTCCATCACACTGATCCATTGGAGGCCACCCTCACCTATAGTGTCACAAGTTCGGATGTTAAGCCAGAATCTGAAGATATTACTGATGACATCTTTGAAACTGTGCACCTCCCTGAAGTCTATCCTATGCATCCAAGACCGGGTTATACGAAGAAGTTGCATTTGAATAAGCTGAAACAATTGAGTCTTAATGACTATGTAGCACCACCAAGAGCACTTGAGTCACATGCAGTGGGCTTTAAGTACTCCCTGCCAAAAGACTAATGTTGCAGCTGTAATAGAGCTCGCTTGAGCAGTTCAGACTTTTATAAACATGTAGCTCAAGCGTCTCTATTGAAATCAGTGGTACTGAGGCCACTGAGTACGCACTTTTTGCCACAAGTGTGATCGAGTGCACTTCACAATGCTATCGAGCGCACGTGGGGTAGAAAGTCATGTGTTGGTTATAAACACACTTCTATATTCCCCCCACCATATGCTCAATCGCACTCTCTCTTTCTGTCTCTTGCACTCACAGTCACCAGTACCTTTTCGACTGCACCACCTAAAGACCAGCAGTGAGAGTGATACCGCGTCTGGCTGAAGACATAAAACTTAGCGCTCATGGGAGACACCCCAAAACATATCCTTTTTAGTATTTCCTTTTATTGTTAGTCTTTACTTTTATATATCTGTTTATTATCACTTGTTTTCCAGTTTATGTTTGTTTTTCTTTTTCAAGGACATAGTCAGTGCATCCAGTTCAAGTTTGGGGGCATGCTACAAGCCATGCCAGCCATTGAGTTCTACATCTCCTAGGTCAGATCTTTCCATGCTTCTCACACATTGGGGACAATGTGCAAATTAAGTTTAGGGGTATGGGGACATACTCACACACACACTATGCCCAATTTTTGTTTTTATAGATAAATGCATGTTCATTCTGTTCTAATAAAATTTTGGGTGATCTAAACAAATAATATAACTTGACTTCATAAGTGAGCTTAGCACCTTGAACATATGGGCCAATAATTAAGTTTTGAACCTAGATCACTTACTTTTAGGAATTTAAGGATTCACAAGTTTGACTTAAACTAACACGAGCACATTAACACATAATTGTGTGAGGTATGATATGTAATTTTAATTTGTATGTTTCTTTGGTTTGACTATGAACCGGATGACCTATTAGATTAACACTTTGGCATAGGAAAATAGAAAAAAATTGTTATTGCTCAAAAGGAAAAGTGCTCATAATGCTCATTAAATAAACTTTTCACATAGTAACTGGCCCTCTTGCCTCAGTAAGCAGTGAGTGTCACGTCAAAAGGTAAGAATTTTTGTTCATAATGATCATTAAAAAGAACTTTCCACCAAGTAACCAGTCCTCTTGCCTCAGTAAACAGTGAGTGTCATGTCAAAAGGTGGAAATTCTGATTGGTAGCATTAAGACCAGTTAGTTTCGTAGCATTTTTTACTCGAGTTAGTAAGTCCTTAGGGGTGTCTTTACACTAATGCCCTAAAACCATCTGGTTTGGGAGTCATTGGCTAAACGCTCGCTACATAAGTCAAATAGAAAGCTTAAGGGAACTAAAACTTGGTAAAAATCTCACAAATAAAAGAAAAGAAGAAAAACTATGCTATCTTTGTTGGTTCTTATAGGAAATTTGGTGAATCTTGAGACATCGAAACACTACACATTAGAATTATTTGGAAACCTAATATTTTATGTGCTAGTTCACGACACACTAAAGTCAAACTTGTGATGTCTTAACCTGCCTCATAAAAGCGATTTGCGTTCAAAACTCTTATTCATTGCAAAGATGTGTTTATATTTGTTAAGCTTGCCCATGAATACGTATCATAGTTTTGTGTGAGACCTAAACTTTTGTGGACACCATGAATATTGGATTTATCTGTGTGTTATTATTTTTCATTTTAGTTTTTAGTTTTGTATTGCTAAGGGACTAGCAATACGTAAGTTTGGGGGTGTGATAGGTGCTTAAATATTCCTTTTTAAGCCCCTTTATTTACATTTGTTAAGTCCTTAGTTATGTTAATTTAGTCCATTTTACTTCATTTCTGTGTTTCACATGCTTTTATAGGGTATTGGAGAAAAAAGAAGCATTTTTGGCATTTAAAGGGATATATCTGGAAATCCTGGAGCAGCTATTGGCTAAAGTATGATCGAGCACACTATTTGGTACGATCAAGCGCACCAGCGCTCGTGCGCACACAAAGAAGGCTCGAGCCCAGCCTTGCGATCGAGCGCAAATGTATGGGCGTGAATAGTAAACTACAGCACTTATTTTGGAAATAAGGGTTTTTAGAATCCTAGGGTTTTTAGAAGACTCAAGGGTTTCCTAAACCTTATAAATAGGCCTGTAAAAACACAGAAACGACACTTTCAATTTTACTTTTGATTTTTACTTGGATTTGTAAGCTTAGGTTTATTCTATCGGGTTTATTCTTTCCTCTTTACTTTTATTTTATGAATATGTTTAGCATCACAATGATGTGTAACTAAACCCTAGTAAGGTTTTGGTTGAAGCCCTAATCATGTTTAACCGATAATTCAGTATTGGCGCCTTTGCAATATTCATGTTGTGTTGTTTAACTTGATTAATATCTATTTTTATTTAAATTCCTCATATGTGTGTGTCTGATCAACGTATGCATGTGGTATGGATTAGTTAGTTGAATCAATTTGGATGACCGAGTCCTGGGTTCAACAATAGTAACAAAAGATATCCACGCCGGATTCTTGAGTTAATCAACATGGGAAACTGGGAGTAGATACCATGCCCTAGGTCTCATGTGGTTGTCGATTTCCACAGATCCTATGCTCTCTTAAGGAACAACTCAGTAGATACCATGCTGAATCCCTTGAGAAAGAAAAGAGTTAGAGTAGATACCATGCCTAACTCGTTACTTAGGGAAATCAATAGCTTAAGGAGTAGATACAATACCCTTAGGTTGACAAACATTAGGTATTCATGACATGAGTAAAGCATTGGCATACTGTTTTGTAGGGATAGTATGGTTAGTGGTGGATATCAAGTCCCTACGCTTTTATTATTATTAATTCGAACTTAATATTTATTTCTTTCAATATATATCTTTTTATTATTGTGAAACTGACTCTAAGAATGAAATTTACTAATCCATGTGGAAATGATCTCGTACTTGCACACTACGCTACTATTGACCTTGTGCACTTGCAAGTAAAACAAGTGCGATTATTTACTTATTTATTTAGGTAGATAAACGCACAACATCCACCTCTCCCTCGGGATGATTCCAATTCATCTCTCTCACAGGTAAGTAACTCTACTTCATCTTCTTCAGTACTTGCCCAATCAAACTCTCCTCAACTCTCTTCTTTACCTCAACCCACTCAGATGACTACAAGGGCTCAAAACCAAATCTTTAAACCAAAAAAATTATTCACCCTTACCACCACTACTTCAACCTCGATTAATCCCTCCATCGAACCCACCTCATTCTGACAAGCTAACAAATTTCCTCAATGGCGAACTGCCATGTCTGAGGAATTCCAAGTTTTTGTCACAATAATACATGGTCACTTGTACCATATTCTCCCACATAAAATATTATCAGATGTAAATGGGTATTTAGGATCAAGAAAAAATCCTGATGGTTCCATTACCCGCTACAAGGCTCGTCTTGTAACCAAAGGATTTCATCAACGCCCGGGTATTGATTTTAATGAAACCTTTATCCCGGTCGTGAAACATGCCACTATTTGCCTTATTCTTAGTGTAGCAGTGTCTCGTGGTTGGATTTTGAAACAATTGGATGTTAACAATGCCTTTTTGCAGGGTACTCTCACTAACACTATTTTTATGCAGCAACCGTAAGGCTTCGTTGACTCCAAGTTACCCTCTCATCTTTGTAAGTTAAACAAGGCTATCTATGGTCTTTGCCAAGCCCCTCATGTCTGTACAATGAGCTTAAATCATTTATGTTGGCTTAAGGTTTCGTCAATTCTAAATGTGACGTATCTCTCTTTATTCTGCAAACCGGTCGCCATACTATCTATTTGCTTGTCTATGTCGATGATATAATTGTTACCGATAGTGATGCTACCTCTATTAATGCCTTTGTTCAATCTCTAGCTCATCGATTCTCACTTAAGGATCTCAGCCAACTTAGCTATTTTCTAGGGGTGAAGGCTGCCCGAACAACTGGAGGCTTGTTCTTGTCTCAACACAAGTATATTTGTGATCTTCTTGTAAAGACAAACATGCATGAAGCTCGAGCGGTCAGTACTCCAATGTCTTCAAGTGAAACCTTGAAACTTGATGACGGTTACCCCTCTTATGATGTTACTGAATATTGACAAGTCCTTAGATCTTTACAGTATCTATTGTTGACTCGCCCAGATGTGTCCTTTACAGTCAATAAGCTCTCTCAATACATGCACATACCATCTACTAATCACTGGAATGCTGTCAAACAAGTTTTATGATACTTAAAGGGCTCTTCTGATTTTGGGTTATTTCTAAGTAGTTGGTCTCCACATTCTCTTATTGCTTTTGCAGATGCTGATTGGGCAGGAGATGTCGATACTAGAGCGTCAACCTCAGCTTATGTTGTCCTTCTTGGCACTAATCCAATAAGTTGGAGCTCTAAGAAATAGGTAACTGTTGCTCGGTCTACTATTGAAGCCGAGTATAAGGCTATTGCTTCTACAACTGCAGAAATTAATTGGCTCACTCATCTCCTCAATGAACTTGGTGCCTACTCATCTTCTTTTCCGGTGGTTTATTGTGACAATATCAGTGCAACATATTTGTGCTCTAATCCCTTTTTCCACTCTAGGATGAAGCATGTAGCAATTGATTTTCACTTTGTTCGAGACCTAGTTGCAAAGAAGTTGCTGTGTGTTTCACATGTACACACTATTGATCAACTTGTCGACTCTCTAACGAAGCTTCTTGCTCGGAAGCTGTTTGAATCTCATCGTTCCAAGCTTGGTATCCACTCTAGATCCTTGCGCTTGCAGGGGCATGATAAAACATATTTGTAGGACAATTAGTTTATTTTTCTCATCTGTAATCTCCTATAATTATTATGTATCATTCTCTTAATTATCTATGATTTGTTTCCTCCTTTTTAGTTACAGTCTAGGAAACATATCACTGTATTCTAGGAAGTCTTCTATGTAATTGTGTATAAGAGTTGACAATTGTAATAATATTAACACATTACAATTCTTACACAATTCTCTCTAAATCTTTAGGTAGTACGCTGTAAAACATACAAATTTGGTGAAGTAGTCTTTGTTTTCATGACAACTAGAGCACCTCTACTAACTTTTATAAGCCCACCTTCATATGAATACTTGTACCCTTGAAATCAAAAGTACTCAGAGAAATCCAATTCTTCTTAAAAGCAGGAATATGTTTAACTTCTGTCAAGGTCCTTATCACACCGTCGAGCATTCTGATCTGAACAGTTCCTATACTAGTAATTTTTTGAGTTGCATCATCACCCAAAAATACAACTCTGTTATAAGACTTATATTATAAAAATCAATCTTTATTTCGGTAAATATGGTACGAACAAGCAGAATTCATAATCCAATCAGACATAAAGAACTTGTTACCACTGGCCGCAAGAACATGATCATAGTCATCAAAGTCTTCTTCAATAACATTATCTTCAGGCTGTTTCTTTTTCCGATCCTTATCCATATTTTTACCTTGATTTTTCCTCTTGAATTTTCTTTTTCAAATTCTAACACAATGGTGGTAGAGAACACAACAATAACATGGCTTGATCCTCATCATATAATTTAGCTTCTATTGAATTCAAATCAGTAATAATGGAATTAAATTCATCAACACGGGATTTCATTGACACACCTTCTACTATACACAACAAATACAATTGTTGCTTCAAGAATGGTTTGTTGGTGAGGGATTTCGTCATGTACAAAGACTTTAACTTGCTCCATAATCCAACAACAGTTTTCTTTGTAAAAACTTCACACAAAACTCCATTTGACAAACACAACTGAATTGCAGTTAGAGTCTTCTCATCCATCTCTAGCTTCTGTTCATCTTTCATCGTGCTAGGCATCTTCTACTTCCCTAGCAGCGTATTTTTCAAACCCTTTTAGGTTAATACGGCTTGCATCTTTACTTGCCAAAGATTAAAACTGTAATACCAGTATTCGTAAAGTAAGAATAAAGAAGTAAATTAATAAATATAGCATGAAATTAAAATAATATATTTTACGCAAAGGATTTAGTATTGAACAAAATGATTCTTTAAAAAAAAAAAAATTCTAGAACGTGGACGTCATTAAAGGATTTTTGGGACGTGGACATCATTAATGGATTTTTGGGACGTGGATGTCATTAAAAGATTTTTGAGATGTGGACGTCATTAATGGATTTTTGGGATGTGGATGTCATTAAAGGATTTTTGGGACGTGAACGTCATTAAAAGAAAAGAAGTAAAAAAAAAAGTCAAAAGTTGTGTGCAGCAGGTGGCAGCACCTGCTGCTAAGTAAATTTTGGGAGGCTAAATGTCTCCCACATTTCCAATTCGTGGCAATTGAGAATAAGATAGGGAGGGGACAGTTGAAGAAAAAAAAATTAAATTTAAAGCAGCAGGTGGAGAGTTTTGGAGGGGGCAGTTACAAAATTTAAGAATAACAATTTCAGTCTCCAAAGCGTGGAGACTTAGTAAGGGGGAGCTGCTGAGATTTTTGGGCAAATCTCTCTTATATATACAGACATCCTATGTGAAATCGTAAGATTTCACATATTTGCTTTTAATTTCTTATTTTCTCAAAATAATTGGGGACTCAAAGAAATGCTGAAAGAGCAAAATTTTGAAAGGGTTTTCTACGGAATTTCATAGAGAATCAAGAATAGCTATTAAAAAAGCAAAAGGTAATATTATAGTGGTTATTTTTGAACTTCTGACATTTATGAAATTTCCCAAGATTCAAAGTGAGAATTTTCAAAGTGTGTGGTTTATATCGAATTGAAGAATAAATTAGAAAATTTATATAAATATGATGTCAGGTGTTGATGATCTACAACTGGAGGAATTTCTGAGAGAAACAAGAAAGGCAAAAATGTGACCCACGGGTAGCTTTAACGTGATGAGTTGGATTTACTTTAAGTAGTCTAAATAAAATCAATTATTTGGTGATAATATTAAATTTAATTATTAAAGTATACTTGGATGATAGATGAAAATTTTTATTTATGGGTACGATAGGAAATTTGGACATGTAGAAATATTTTTCGGTGAGAAATGATATTTTTGGAAATCATAAGTTTATTTGAGAATAAAAACAATAAATAAATTATTGATGAGATATATTGATGTTTTAATACGAATTATGATGAGATGAATTTTAGTGGATATTGATAAGTTTTGACGGATGAGTTGATGTGATTTGAGACGAAATTTAGTGGATCTTGACAAACTTGGATGGATGATTCGATATGATTTGGCATGAGAGGAAATTTGTAGACCTTTTGTTATATAAATTTGAGAAAAATCAGAATAGACAATTTAAGTGTTTTAAATTTATATGTTGTTATTATATTGCTGTTTCTATGCATATTTCATATAATTTCTCATATACATATGCATTAAATGAGAAAGAAAAAGAATCGGAAAGGTAGCCGGTCTAATGAAATAACCGTGACAGCCGGTATATGCTAGAAATAAAAGTGACACCGTGACAGCCGGTATATGCTGGGAATAAAAGTGACACCGTGCCAGCCGGTTTATGCTGAGAAAATTCCGTGGCAACTGGGACTAAGTTGCAAAGTAAAGAACCGGGAGAGAGCCGGTCTGAGATAATAACAACCTGTCAACAGGTGGAAAGACGTTCCCATCATAATCATTCATGCATTTGCATCTATCTGCATTATTAAAATGCTGAGATATATTTTAATTATTGCTGCATAATTGAAATGCTGAGGTGTGATTTATCATCGTGAAAATAACTATAGATGATTGAGTCTCACAGAAAGAGATGGTTATGATGAAAATATTATTGAAAAGCTGAGATGTGGTATATTGTTGTGAATGATGGCTGAGTCTCATAAAAAGAGACAACTATGATGATGAGATTATTGAAATGCTGAGATGTGGTAGACTATTGTGAATTTAATTATAAATGGTTGAGTCTCATAAAAATAGACAGTTATGGTGATAAGACTTATCTAAATGGTTGACTTTATGATGTGAACCTCATTACGAGGTAATTATGAGATAACTGATGGTCTTAAGGTGGACCAATGGTTGAGAATAAGATATTGATAGAGAATGAATCTTATGACATGTGTAATGATAATAGAAATTTGTCAGCAGGTTATATGAAAAATAAAAGATTAAATATTAAAGGACTATTTATGGAATTTGGAATACTTTTAGTAAATTTAATTCACTGAGCTTGTGAAGCTCACCCCTCATTGTACAATGATTTTCAGGTAGCAGGCTTGGCAAATAGTTTGGTGATTTGAGGTTCAGAAGAAACCATTTTCTGTAAGCCGCGTACGTGTCATCATCCTCAGACTAATGAGAAAATAAAAACGAAAAAACTTATTTGTAAATTTTCATGCATTTTACGTTGTATAGAATGTTTTAATATTGGGTTGATGTAAATTTCTTTTGGTATTATTTATTTTGTTGCATATATGTGTCGTGTTGAGATTTCAAAATGTGACGACACCGTTTCGGGGGTGGCCAACCCGGGATGGGTCGTTACAATTTTGGTATCAGAGCATTAGGTTTTTAAGATTCTGTATACTGCATAAAAAGTAAGAAAGTGGAAGATTAAAATAAATAATAATGAACAGTCTGAGGATGACACGTGGACATGCTAGTGCTAGAGTTAGAATTGTTGATTTGAGAGGGCATGGTAGTCCCACAATATTTTGTCAAGTCGAGGTTGAGTTTGAATCTCTGGTTCCTAGAAGGGAACGTGCTGATAGTATGACTGATATTAGTATATATATATATATATATATATATATATATATATATATATATATATATATATATAAAATTGATATTAGTAAAGGTGTAAGAGAATCTAAAATTTAAGGAGATGAGTTAAGATAAGCTCTTACTCATGCCCATGAGAAATTGAATGTAATAGATGATAGAGTTGATAGCCTATAGCATTGACTTGAGGAGCAGGCTAGAGCAGTGTCTGATGTTGTTAATCCAGTAATGGTAGACATTTAAAAATAGGGAAAAGTGAGTTTATGCATGAGATGCAGGGAGATATAATTAAGCTGAATGCTTGTTGTTTAAAGAATCGATGAATCCTTTTATGCCTTAGTTTCGGGAGAAACATGTAAGAGACATTGTTTGGTATTTTACCAGTAATTGATAGGCAGACGATTGCCTTTAGTTCGTTTGAGTTAGAAGGAGAAATTTTAGAATGATGGAAGGATATTCTTTCTAGGTAAGTACGGATATTGATAGACCCTGAACCTAAAATAGGTTTAAGGAAGATTTTCTTGATAAATACTTTCCTTAGACCTTTAGAGCCAAACAAGATAGAAATTTTATTTATTTGGGGTGAATGTATTGAATATGACTCAGTATGATAAGAGAATTGTGGCTTGTTTGAGGTTTGTACCAGAAATAGTAGACTTAGAGGAGAAGAAGTGTACGAGGTTCATAAATGAATTATGTTTTAATATTTGAGGCAAATGAATTATGTCATATTAGTGGATATATCATTCAAGATTGAGAAAGATGTGATGGAGATTAAGGGAAGGAGAAAGAATAGTTTAAGAGGCTTAGATATGAAGGTGATAAAGGTGGTGATAGTATGAGTGTGTAGGGTGGGAGACTACCCAGAGGAGGTGTTCCTTGTTACAGGGAACTAAAATGCAGAGTCAGAGGCAAACATGATCTGTTACGTGTGTAGCTCGGATCAATATTGGTAGGACCCTTAGATTTGAGAGACAGGGTATGAGAACTGGGAGTCATGGCAGAGAAAGTAAGTATGCCGCCAAAGGAAAGTGGTACTCTGATGTAGGATTGAGAGATAAAAATTATTATAGATATATTTAGATAAGATATTGAGTGATCTTGGTGCAACTTAATTCTTTTGCATCCAGTATTCATATGAAGTCTATTGAAGTATGTAATAGTCCTTGGATACAAAATATTTTTGTTAAAGTTCCCACTAGAGGTAGAGTGATAATCATAAATATTTACGAGGGTTGTGTGATTTGTATCAGTGATAGAGAATCTGAAGTTGAGTTATTATCTTGGAATATAATACAATTTTGGGAAAGAATTGGTTATGGATGTATTCTGTTTGGGCTGATTGTTCCAGAAAGAAGTTAGTGTTTGAGATATGGATATGAGGAGTGTAACTTTCAGAGAGAGCATAAAATACTCTCAAACTATCTTATTTTACTCTGACTATTAATAGATGGTTGAAAAAAGGATGTGAGGAGTATTTGGTATACAAAATAGATTCTAAAAAGGAAATAGGAAGTTAGAAGAAATCTTGGCAGTGAAAGATTTTCATGATGTGTTTCATGAAGAGTTGTCCAAATCGTCTCCTAGTAAGGAGATTTACTTTTATATAGATGTGATTTTGAGTTCAACATACATATTTAATAACACCCTACAAGATTGACATCAGTTGAATTGAGAGAGTTAAATGTACCATTTTAAGAATTTTTGGATAAGCAATTTATCAGACCTAATGTATTTGGGGAAGCCCATATATTGTTCATGAAAGAAAAAGATTGAATGATAGGAGTATGTATAGACTACAAATAGTTGGAATAAGAACAAATATATTTTACCCAAGATAAATGAATTATTTGAGCAGTTGCAAGGAGTGAGAGTGTTTTCTAAGATAAATCTGAGATCAGATTATCACCAATTGAAGGTAGAGAAGGGAGGCGTGCCTAAGATTGTTTTTATGACATGTTATAATCATAAGTTTCTTGTGATGACATTTGGATTGAATAATATTCCAGAAACATTCATGGGCTAGATGAATAAAATATTTGAATCATTTCTTGATCATCTTGTGGTTGTGTTCATTGATAACATCTTGGTATATTTTAAGACTACGGAAGAGCAAGTAAAACATTTAGAAATTGTGTGGGAGACTTTGAGGAGAAAGAGATGGTATGATATAAGTTCTCTAAGCGTGAGGGTTGACGGAAGAAAATAACTTTCTTGGAACATGTAATGTCGGGAATGGCATAACAGATGATCTATGAAAAGTAGAGACAATGTTAAGTTGGGACAAACCAACTAATATAACTGAGATTAGAATCTTCTTGGGGTTAGTTGGTGATTATAGAAGATTATTTCAGAAAATTTTTATTATTGTAATGCAGTTGAATAGACTAACTAGGGAAAAAGTAAGATTTGTATGGTGAGGGAAGTATGAAAAAAATTTTCAATTACTAAAGGAGACATTGACTACAGCTCCAGTATTGATGTTTTTCTTCTGGTGATGAAGGATTTGTGGTGTATAGTGATACGTCACATCAATAATTTGGGATATGTGTAGCATAGGAAAATTGTGGCCCATATTTCTAAGAAATTAAGGATTCGTGATAGAAGTTTCCACACTTATGCTTAGAATGGACTGTTATAGTGTTTACTTTAAAGATTGGAGACACTTGTGAGATAGTCATGGGTTATAAAAGTTGGACATATTTACCTGCCCAGAGAGAGTTGAATTGGAGGCAGAGATGGTAGATGGAGTTGATTAGTAACGATGATTGTACAATTCACTATCATCTAAAAAATGCAAAGATGAGTTGATGTATTGAGTAGAAAGCCTACAGGAAGTTGAACAGTTATCTGGAGTCCTGATATTAAATTGATGATAAATTTAAAAGAAATAAGAATGAAGATGAATATCAGTGATAGAGGATCATGGTTAATAAATATGGTTGTATAGTTATCCATAATGAAATTCTTTAGAGATGCAAGGTAGAGATGAAGAGATAGAAAAGATTAACTATTGAGTGATTACTAAAAAACAATATAAATTCAAAATTTGAAAAGATGGCATTCTGCATAGAAATAGTATTTCCAATAATGCAGAGTTGAGAAAAGAGATAAGGAGGGAGGCATATAATGATATAGATTTGATACAATCAAGTAACAATAAGATGTATAGAGGATGGAGACGAAATTTCTTATGGTCAGGATTGAAGAAAAATATAGCTGAGATTGTGAGGTTGTATGGAGCACCATTAAGCATAGTATCAAATTTGTATTGGATGGCACCAATCGAGACATTGTATGGTAGAAGGTGTAGAACTCCTATATATTGGGAAGAAATAAGAGAGAGGAATATATTTGGTCCATTAATCATTGAGTTAACAGTTAAAAAGATCAAATTGGTTAGAGAGAACCGTAAAGCAGCACAAAGTAGACCAAATAACTATGCTAATAATAAAAATGAGATCTCTTAAGTTTCAAGTAAGTGAGTTAGTATATCGAAAAATATCTCAATGAAAAAGTGTATTGAGATTTAAACAGGAAGGGAGAGCTGAATCTGAGGTATGTGAGACCCTATGAGGTTGTGGAGAAAGATTAGGTGTATATACATGTACCAATAAGATTTTAGAGAAAGGAACAAGTTTTGTATAATAAAGAAATTGCATTAGTTCAAGTACGGCGGCGGAATAAGGATGTTGAAGAGATTACGTGAAAGTGTGAGACAATTATGAAGAGGTATTATTCACAATTGTTTCTGGAGCAAAGTAAAGAAATTTCGAGGATGGAATTTTTGTAAGGTGGGTAGAATTATAATACCCGTATTCGTAAAGTAAGAGTAAAGAAGTAAATTAATAAATATAGTATGAAATTAAAATCATATATTTTACGCAAAAGGATTTAGTATTGAACAAAATAGTTCTTTAAAAAAAAAAAAAATTCTGGGACGTGGACGTCATTAAAGGATTTTTGGGACGTGGACGTCATTAATGGATTTTTGGGACGTGGATATCATTAAAGGATTTTTGGGACATGGAAGTCATTAATGGATTTTTGGGACGTGGATGTCATTAAAGGATTTTTGGGACGTGAACGTCATTAAAAGAAAAGAAGTAAAAAAAAAAGTCAAAAGTTGTGTGCAGCGGGTGGCAGCACCTGCTGCTAAGTAAATTGTAAGAGGCTAAATGTCTCCCACATTGCCAATTCGTGGCAATTGAGAATAAGATAGGGAGGGGACAGTTGAAGAAAAAAAAATTAAATTTAAAGCAGCAGGTGGAGAGTTTTGGAGGGGGCAGTTACAAAATTTAATAATAGCAATTTCAGTCTCCAAAACGTGGAGACTTAGTAAGAGGGAGCTGCAGAGATTTTTGGGCAAATCTCTCCTATATATACAGACGTCCTATATGAAATCGTAAGATTTCACATAGTTGCTTTTAATTTCTTGTTTTCTCAAAATAATTGGGGACTCAAAAAAATGCTGAAAGAGCAAAATTTTGAAAGAGTTTTCTACGGAATTTCATAAAGAATCAAGAATAGCTATCAGAAAAGCAAAAGGTAATATTATAGTGGTTATTTTTGAACTTCTGACATTTATGAAATTTCCCAAGATTCAAAGTGGGAATTTTCCAAGTATGTGGTTTATATCGAATTGAAGAATAAATTAGAAAATTTACATAAATATGATGTCAGGTGTTGACGATCTACAACTGGAGGAATTTCTGAGAGAAACAGGAAAGACAAAAATGTGACCCACGGGTAGCTTTAATGTGGTGAGTTGGATTTACTTTAAGTAGTCTAAATAAAATCAATTATTTGGTGATAATATTAAATTTAATTATTAAAGTATACTTGGGTGATAGATGAAAATTTTTATTTATGGGTACGATAGGAAATTTGGACATGTAGAAATATTTTTCGGTGAGAAATGATATTTTTGGAAATCATAAGTTTATTTGAGAATAAAAACAATAAATAAATTATTGATGAGATATATTGATGTTTTAATACGAATTATGATGAGATGAATTTTAGTGGATATTGATAAGTTTTGACGGATGAGTTGATGTGATTTGAGATGAAATTTAGTGAATCTTGACAAACCTGGATGGATGATTCGATATGATTTGGGATGAGAGGAAATTTGTAGACCTTTTGTTATATAAATTTGAGAAAAATCAGAATAGACAATTTAAGTGTTTTAAATTTATATGTTGTTATTATATTGCTGTTTCTATGCATATTTCATATAATTTCTCATATACATATGCATTAAATGAGAAAGAAAAAGAATCGGAAAGGTAGCCGGTCTAATGAAATAACCGTGACAGCCGGTATATGCTAGAAATAAAAGTGACACCGTGACAGCCGGTATATGTTGGGAATAAAAGTGACACCGCGCCAGCCGGTATATGCTGAGAAAATTCCGTGACAACCGGGACTAAGTTGCAAAGTAAAGAACTGGGAGAGAGCCGGTCTGAGATAATAACAACCTGTCGATAAGTGGGAAGACGTTCCCATCATAATCATTCATGCATTTGCATCTGTTTTAATTATTGCTGCATTATTAAAATACTGAGATGAGTTTTAATTATTGTTGCATAATTGAAATGCTGAGGTGTGATTTATCATCGTGAAAATAACTATAGATGATTGAGTCTCGCAGAAAGAGACAATTATGATGAAAATATTATTGAAAAGCTGAGATGTGGTATATTGTTGTGAATGATGACTGAGTCTCATAAAAAAAAAGAGACAGTTATAGTGATAAGATTATTGAAAAGCTGAGATGTGGTATATTGTCGTGAATGATGGCTGAGTCTCATAAAAAGAGACAGCTATGATGATGAGATTATTGAAATGCTGAGATGTGGTAGATTATTGTGAATTTAATTATAAATGGTTGAGTCTCATAAAAAGAGACAGTTATGGTGATAAGACTTATCTAAATGGTAGACTTTATGATGTGAACCTCATTACGAGGTAATTATGAGATAACTGATGGTCTTAAGGTGGACCAATGGTTGAGAATAAGATATTGATAGAGAATGAATCTTATGACGTGTGTAATGATAATAGAAATTTGTCAGCAGGTTATGTGAAAAATAAAAGATTAAATATTAAAGGACTATTTATGGAATTTGGAATACTTTTAGTAAATTTAATTCACTGAGCTTGTGAAGCTCACCCCTCATTGTACAATGATTTTCAGGTAGCAGGCTTGGCAAATAGTTTGGTGATTTGAGGTTCAGAAGAAACCATTTTCTGTAAGCCGCGTACGTGTCATCATCCTCAGACTAATGAGAAAATAAAAATGAAAAAAATTTATTTGTAAATTTTCGTGCATTTTACATTGTATAGAATGTTTTAATATTGGGTTGATGTAAATTTCTTTTGGTATTATTTATTTTGTTGCATATATGTGTTGTGCTGAGATTTCAAAATGTGATGACACTGTTTCGGGGGTGGCCAACCCGGGATAGGTCATTACTAAAACTGCCAATTCCATCAAACTTATTTATCTTGTACAAAGTAGAAGAAGACATTGTGCCCAGATTGATTTTAATAATACATATGATACCAGTTTGTTAGGAATAAAATAGTAAAAAAATAAACAGACATATAAAATTTACGTGGTTTGGAGCTAAAACTCCTACGTCTATAGGAGATGGTGAGAGATTTCACTATGATCAAAAGTGAAGTATAAATCAAGAGAGATATAGCTCTCTAATCCCAAATCCCCAAATCTAGGCTACCACGAATTTAATTAAGAAAATAAAATAGCCTAGAAGAATTGTTCTTCAGCTTATCTCTTTCTGTTTGTTGAAAGAAGAAAAATAAACAAACACACACACACACACACATATATATATATATATATATATATATATATATATATATATATATATATATAAGCAATGTCAAGGAGAACCCTTCACCTTTTTTAATTATTGCTTATCCTACTGTAATTTGTACCAGTGTTTTGAAGGGTGAATCTGCGTGAATCTTTGGACGTCCAGACCCGGGAATGCTATTTTTTTTTTGCTCTTGCACCTCAAAACGAGGTCATATTAATAATAAGCCCTTTAAGTCTTCTTCCTTGAGGCTCGAACCCATGACCTAAAGTGTCATAAATCTTAACCACTGAGCTAGCACTATTGTTGTGATATTATTACACTTCATAAATATATAATACATGTTATCTAGTTCAATAATAATTAAAAACTATTTAATTAATCACTTACAAATTACAACAATATAGAAATTTAAGTTATACTTCATATAATTTATATATAAATATATATTAATATTTATAAAATTATAATTATCACACTATAGAGAGTTAATAAAGTATTAAACTTTAATAAAAATTAATTAAAATTAAAATTTGTTTTGTTATTCTAATTATTTAATTAATATTATTTTATTAAAATTTCAAAACTCCCAAAAGATTTAAAAGACTTACCCGGATTTTCAGCCTTTTAGGTTAGAATTTTAAATTTTCAACATTGTAATTGAACATCATTACAAATGGAACCACTATGTTGGAGAACCATAGTGTAAATTGATGGATACATATGCAACAAACGATAGTGTACATCTACTATCAGATGTGATTAAAATTTTCATCAAATTGTTTGATATTTGTGTAAAAATATTTTGATAAATATTCATTCATAGGTCTTAAGTTAGTAAAGTTTATTGATAATTAATTAATTTATATTATTTCAATTTTTTAGTATTTTTATAATTTAATTAATATTATTTTGTTCAAAACGTCTCAACGTTTCAAAAGGTTTACGCCCCAACGCCTCAAGATTTACGTCTCGCCTCATTGAGGCAAAACATCTCGCCCAACGCCCTCGCCTTTGAAAATATTGATTTATACTACTGCATATTGACGTGACAATTAAAAGAGAATGACCCCACTTATACTCCAAACAAATTAAAGCCATAAATTAACACAAAGGTTGGCTTCTTTCTTAAATCAAAATAAAGGGTGCTTCAAATTTTTGAGTTTGTAATGATATGGGTCAATGGCACCTGGTCTAAAATATACTAGTGCTAAAATACAAAAGTAGCATGGACTTGGTCTTATGACTCCACCAAGATGACTTTATAAATTATTATTATTATTTTTAACTTTGCCGATGCTCTCCTAGTTGAGGCTGCTTATAGGAGGGTACTGCATTTGCACACGATATTGAAAGACTACCTGATTTGAGTGTTTCAGATTAGGAGAACAGGTGGCTCATGGGCAATTAGAAATGCCCTACACTTTGACAATGACGCTCTTTGGATCGGGCATATTCCTGAATTCACTGAACCAACCCTAGATTTGTAATATGGTTTTCTTTCAATAAATAGCTTAAAGTTTTTTCATTAAAAATAGTAAAAAAATAAAAATATTTAAATTACAACTGTAAAAATTTGTTGAGATAACCGATATTCATCCTCTGAGCACTCGTCTAAACGAAGTACACCCAGTTTGCTCGAAAACTGACGAAAAAAAAGACTTGGCAGAACCTATTTGAGTTTCTTTTCCATTTTTCTGTCTTGTTCTTTCCATATTTTTTTCTCTTAAATACGATGAAATGATTCGTATTGTGTTAGTGGCAGATCTATTTTTTGTGGACGACGATATCTTTAGATGAGACTTTTTTTTTTTTTTTTAATTTTCACAAATGACAACATTACATTGACATCGAAAATTTTGTCTGATGAATTTACGGACTCTTACACACACAAAAGCACGTAAACTAAATAATCGTTTGAAGTTTGAATGTTCGAGAACAAGTCAACATTTTTAAAAGTAAATAATTTAAGAGACTAAAAAGTTTTGAGAGAGTTATCATAGAAGTTTCCTTCATATATTATGAAGGCATGAGATTTTAAAAGTGATTTTATTCTATCGTTTAAGCGCCACGTATCATAACAAAATTAGTTGGCATATGTTTTACTATATGACAGTTAAAAGCTATTTAGTATTGAGTAAAACAGTTTAAAAAACGATTTTTCATAAATTATTTTTTATTTTATTTTATAAATCATTTTGTATTTAACTTAATTTTTATTTAGAAGAAACACAAATTAATTCATAAACTTTTCGAAAGGTACCATCATCATCTGTAAAATGGGTTTTTACGGAAGTATCCAATTTTTTTTGTCAGATAGATATATGAAACCTATCTTGTTCATGAATAACAAGTAAAATTCAAATAAATTTTGTAAGCATGGCTCTTAAAGAGTTATTATTAAATGAAAAATTGAACTCAACACCAACATTTGGATGCTTATTTTGGTTTGTACAATCACTTAAGGTACCCTCTTGACCTTCGGGTTATTGTGCATACTATCATGATTTTTTATCATCTAGTTTTGATTCTTAAAAAATATGTAATATAAAATATATATTTTATTATTAAATTGTAATAATTTTTTTATATTATTTAATGATAAAATAGACATTTTTTTATTACGTATATTTTATAAATCCATGGAAGAACCTCTAGTCAAAAAGATATTCACATTTAATAAGAAGTAGTATACTAACTAGTTGACATTTAGCCATCAATTTTATCCATCAGTGTACTCAACAAATTACACCTCAAAAACTATAACTATTAAGATAAATAAAAAGTAATTTGAAGCTATTGTTTTCATTCTTGTTTGAGCTTAATTATTACCATTTGAACTTTCTAAAATTACAACTCAAAAATCGTAACTATTGAGTCAGATAAAAATAAACAAGAAGCAAGATGACTCCTTATTGTAATTATTAAGCAAGTAAAGAGATGCATGCATTCTTTATATGTTAAGCCAAACTTATTTTACATGTAGTCCGTCTCAATGACAGTCCATATCAAAAAATTAGTTGAAGAAACCTTTTTAAAAAAAATTAAATGGTAAAAATAAATAAAAAAGATAAGATTACTTTATCTTACTTTTATATTTAAATTGAAGGACTTGCCTTTTGATAATGAAAGGTAGGTAAAAGAATAAGACATGATCTGGTGTTTTTAGCGATCTTCTTTGTTGAATCAGAATTGGATACTTTTACCTTGTTTTCTTCAACAGAGCACCCTGTTGATGCCAAAAAATTGCTACTACCGACGTGGCCTGGGCGTTGACGTGGTCTAGGTCCTAACATGGCCTTGGTGCTGGCGTGGCCCTGCACAAGTAACGGGGTGAACTAAAAACCCTCGGAAGGAGGGAAGGGGAGACCTCCGAGGACGCTCAGATGCTTAAGTTAAAATGAGAATTTAAAGTGGGCCGAGACCGAGTGCTTAAGCTTAAAGTAGTGTAGGAGTAAATAGCTCAGAGTGAATCCAAAATCCCATCCTTGCTGAATTCAATGCCTAGGTTTATTTATAGCCATCTGGACGGGCTTCGCCCACAACTCGTCAGTGTTGGGGCATTAATTGCATGATCAGGGGACAGTGTTCTGCAGGGTGGCGTGTTTTAGGGTGGCTTCAGGGTGGCGTGTCGTAGGGCGGCTACAGGGCGGCATGTTGCAGAAGGAGCCCATGTGTAGGTCTATTGGGTCGTTCCTTATCGGGCCGGAGTGTTATGGGCTACATCGAGCGTTTCTTATCGGGTCGGAGTGCTCATAGGCTACATCAGGCGTTTCATATCGGGCCGGTGTGTTTATGGGCCAGGGTGTTATGGGCCGAAGTGTTATGGGCTATATCAGGCCTTATCACAAGCCTCCCACTTCCTTGAGTGCATTTATGTGCTTAAGGAAGTATTATGGGGCACGGTCTTTTAACGAAATAGACAGTGTGTCGCGCTTAGGCAGAACCGAGTAGGGCATGCGTGGGGTAATTCGTATGGGCCCGAGCGTGAGTAGAGCTGGGCACGTATGCAGCAGTCCGAGTGCTCGGACTTGGAGCGCTGGGTGTCTGATCCTGGGGACACTTGCAGCAAACGTGAGTCAACCTTGCATTAAACAGTGAACCTTGGGAATGGGTTTGTTGCTCTTGGGAAGTGAAAAGACACCTAGAGAAGCGTATGAACGGCCTTGGGATCTTAAAGGTCTCATCTTTTTCTGTGCTTGCATTAAGTGCCCTCGTTGAACGTGTTTTCCCTTCTTATAAAAGGGGTTTCTGTTATCTCTTCTCTAAACCAGAACGAATTTTGTTTTTTAAGAGTTGGGAGCCCTTGGCCTCACTTTCTTGAGAGTTCTCACACTGATCTTTGAAAGTTTTGATAGTAGTGGCTCTGGAGAGGGAGGGGAGTCAGCAGTTCCCTGAGGGATTTATGGAAGCCAAGAGGAGGGTCGAGGTCACATGCCCGGAGATAGACTTTTCAGGCTTTGATTTATTGGAGTCTGAGGAGGAAGAAGAGCCTGTTCTGGTGGGGGAGCAGCTTGAGGGGTAGGAGCAACCAGGAGGGCAAAAAAAACATCCAAGCACAAGGCCACCCGTCCCAGGGGAAGAGCATCCAGGCTCAGGATGAGAGCAGCCCGCCATAGGGGAGTGCCTCAAGACAAGTCTCAAGACAAAAAGGCTGGGGCGGCTCCTATCCTTGATTGACTTGCACTAGACTTGTTGGTTTTTTCTTTGTACTTCAAGGCCGTTAGGGTCCTTTTTTGTTTGTACTTTGAGGCCGTTAGCTGTAATATTTTGATTAATAAAATATCCTTCTTTCAATTTTGCCTTGCATATATTATTTTCCTACTTTTATACTGTGCTTTCCATAAAACGAGAGCTTGATTTTGGCGGAATCTTGGCCGAGTGTTTGAGGAAAAGCTTGAACGCTTGGTCTTGGAGAAATCTTGGTCGAGCGTATGAAGAACAGTTCAAATGCTCGGTCTTGGAGAAATCTTGGTCGAGTGTATGAAGTACAATTCAAACGCTCGGTCTTGGAGAAATCTTGGCCGAACGTATGAAGAACAGTTCAAACGCTCGGTCTTAGAGAAATCTTGGCCGAGCGTATGAAGAACAGTTTAAATGCTCAGTCATAGAGAAATCTTGACCGAGCGTAAGAAGAATCGTTCAAACGCTCGGTCTTGGAGAAATCTTGGCCGAGCGTATGAAGAACAATTCAAACACTCGGTCTTAGAGAAATCTTGGCCGAGTGTATGAAGAACAGTTCAAACGCTTAGTTTTATCGAGATCAGGCCGAACGTATGACAAGCAGCTCATTCGCTCGGACTTGGCGAAATGAGACCGAGCATATGACAAGAAGTTCATAAGCTCGGACTTGGCGAATTTTGGTCGAGCGTATGACAAGTAGCTCATACGCTCGGTCTTGGCGAAATTAAGCCAAGTGCATGACAAGAAGCTCATACATTCGGACTTGGCGAATTTTGGCCGAGCGTATGACAAGCAGCTCATATGCTCGAACTTGTCGAAATCAGGCCAAATATATGACAAGAAGCTCATACGCTTGTACTTAGCGAATTTTGGCCGAACGTATGACAAGCAGCTCATACGCTCGGACTTGGCGAAATCAGGCCGAATGTGTGACAAGAAGCTCATACGCTCGAACTTGGTGAATTTTGACCGAACGTATGACAAACAACTAATTCGCTTGGACTTGGCGAAATCAGGCCGAGCGTATGACAAGAAGCTCATATGCTCGGACTTGACGAATTTTGACCGAGCGTATGACAAACAGCTCATACGCTCGGACTTGGTGAAATCAAGCCGAGCGTATGACAAGAAGCTCATATGCTTGGACTTGGCGAATTTTGGCCGAACGTATGACAAATAGCTCATATGCTCGGACTTGGCGAAATCAGGCCGAGCGTATGACAAGAAGCTCATATGCTCGGACTTGGCGAATTTTGACCGAACGTATGACAAGCAGCTCATATGCTCGAACTTGGCGAAATCAGACCGAGTGTATGATAAAAAGCTCATACACTCGGACCTGGTGAGTTTTGGCCGAGCGTATGATAAGCAGCTTATACGCGCGGACCTAGCGCTCTAGGGCGAAAAACCTTTTCTTCTGGACAACTGGCTTGTACTTTGGGTCCACATTCAGGCGATGCTTAATGGTCCTGGGGTCGATCCCAGGCATGTCTGACGCAGACCAAGCGAACAAGTCCCAGTTCTTCCGGATGATGGAAATAAGCTATTTCCTGTGCTCTTTGGAGAGGTTTGACCATATCTGGACAGTTTGGGTAGGGTCTTCACCGAGGGGCATCGATGTTAGCTCCTCCGCTGGTCGCCCTCTCATGGTTCTCATCTCATCCCTGAGGTCTTCCATCTCGAGGGGCAGGGCATCTGTCTTCTTTCCTTCTTTGATTACATTCAAATAGCAGGACCAAGAGGCCCTTTGATCGCCTCTGATCACCCCCACTCCCTCACTAGTAAGGAACTTAACCTTCAGATGGTACGTGGAGACAACAGCTCTCAGTTTGTTGAGGATGGGTCGCTCGATGATCATATTGTAAGATGAGGGTTGCTTTATCACCAAAAATGTGGTTTGTACAGTGGAGGTCCGTGGCGCTGTCCTTGCAGTGATAGGGAGGACTATGCTTCCCTCAGGAAAAACTGGAGATCCTCCAAAACTATAAAGCTGGGCAGGGGTAAACTCTAAACGCTCGTCCTTTAATTCCATGCGTTGGAAGGCATCATAAAATAATATATCGGCAGAGCTTCCGTTATCAATCAAGACGCGTCGTACCTCGTGGTTGACTATTAAGAGAGAGACCACTACTGTGTCGTCATGAAGAGTCTGCACGTCCTCTGTGAAAGAGATCGCTAGCTCCGACTTTCTTCGCTTATGAGGTCCGTTGACAGAGGCCACGGTTCTGGCGTACGCCTTACTGCTTTGCTTCGAACTCTCTCCAGTTGCAGGGCCTCCGCATATTGTCTTGATGATCCGGGTGGTAGTTGCCACTTCTTGGTGTTTCTGACTGGGAACTTCTCGCCCTGCTCTGGAGCCTTGCCGAGGGCCTTGTCGCTTTTGCTGACGAGGATGGGGATACCCGAAGTTTCTTCTCGGTTAGGTGGGCGCCTATCTTCTTTGGGAACTTGCAAATTCCTTCAAGTGTCCTAGGCTGATAAGGGCCTCAATCTGTTCTTTCAAGGCATGACAATCTTCGGTATCATGGCCGTAATTTCTGTGGAAATGACACCATTGTCTTTGATCTCTGCCGAGGGACTGTTTCCTAGGCGGCTACTCGAGGACTGACTTATCTTGAAGCTGCATGAGGACATGAGTCCTAGATGCATTAAGGGGAGTGTGAAATTGTCGAATCGGGGGTGGGGCTTGTACCTGTTTTCTTAGTGGGTTCTCTTAGCCACTCCCCTCTGTGGATCGACATCCTTTCTTTTCTTTTCCGTTTCTCCTTCCCTTTCCTTCCTGAATGCCTGATCATCCTCCACCAGCATGTACTTCTCTGCTAGGGCTAAGACCTCATTCATGTCCTTGGGCGGGTGCTTGGTGAGCTTGGAGCTGAAGATCTTGGACCTCAGCCCATTTTTGAACGCCATCATCTGAACATCTGGGTCGAGGTCGGGGATTTCCGAGGTTGCAGAGTTAAACTGGATATGTAGGCTCGAAGCCTTTCCCCTCGGTGTTGAATAATGTTGAACAAGCTTTCCGAGGTTTTCTTTGGTCCCTTGCTGCTGAGAAAGTGCAAAGCAAAGGCATGACTGAGTTCTTTGAAATTGCGGATGCTCCCCGGCCTCAGGCACGAATACCAAGTGCCTGCAGCCTTCTCGAGGGTCAAGGGGAAGGCGCGACACATGATGGGGTCGGAATGTCAATGCAGCATCATAATTGTCTTGTAGTGCTGCAAATGGTCTAGGGGCTCTCCTGATCCGTTGTACATTCTGACCTGTGGCATTTTGAAGTTGAGAGGGAACGGGGTCTCGAGAACAACTTCTGTAAATGGGGGATTTTGGATGCTAAGCTCGTCTAAGATACTGAGATTCTTGTGTTTTAATTCCAAGTCTATTTTTTCTTTCATTTCCTCGAACCGTCTGTCTAAGTTGAAGTTGCTTTTTGAAGAGGAGCTCTCATTGGATCGGCTGCCATGCAGCGAGGGCTCGGTAAGAGGTTAGTTGTAGGTAGTATCATCTCTGTCAGATGAGTTCGCTTGCTCCGGAGCTTGGTGGGGATAAAGAGAAGGTTGTTAGCCTCCGCCGTGGACCTGGGCTGCCAAATTGGCTATCATCCAAGAGAGTTTTTGGAATTGTGCTTAAGTTACAGGAGCATAGAGATTCGCAGTTGTTTTCTCGTAATCAGGAGAGTTGATTCCTTTACTATAGTCCTTTTGTAAGGGGCCAGTGAGGGCCAGTCAACTAAGTAATGTGATGAAGCCAAATTTATAAAATTATGATCTTATCTTTGAATGAACACGGTAACGCGCAGTATATGATGTAACAGAAAGTGATTATTTTTATATGTTTCGGTGATCCATTACTATGGTTCCTTTGTAAGGAGCCAGTGAGGGTGCAAGTCCACATCAATCATGTAGCAATATGCAAATACAGTTATAGCGCACACAAAAATAAATGGAAATCTTTTTTGACATGACATTATACTTTCAGTCGTGATCATATGGTAGCTGAATGGAAGATTTAGCTATTTAATAGGATCCCTAAAATAATGGTATCCTAACCTATTATGAAATTCTTATTAAAGCCCTAAAAAGAATCCATAAAAAATTTATCATGTGTATTAAATATGATACAAGTTTTACAAAAGAAACTTACAAGGAGAGCCAGGGTTACGATGAGAGCGGTGCGGTTCACCTCGTAAGTACTAGTGGAAGACTAAGATAATTGGTATTATCACAGTGACATCTTTCGGATAAGGAAGATCTCATTCTAAATTGATGTTTATACCAAATCAAGATTTAAAGATGAAAGCGACAAAGGCAACTTCAATTAACTTCCACTGGTAATGGAGTCTGATTCATTACTGAATTAGAGGCCACTTGAGACAATGGAAAATGATAGTTTTATCAAAATGGTTTGAGATAATGGAAAAAATTTAGAATTCCAATCTCGAAGAGGTACATTTACACAACTAATCCAAACAAAATGCTTATCATTTTGCACATTAGAACACCAAGGTTCAATCTGCCAAAACCATTGATTAAACTAACAACTATCCTCCTTAAGACAGCTACTAGAATCCTTACTGTTGAAAGTCAAAAGAACTTTAAGCCCTCCCATTGGGAATGTTTAATTTAAGAGAGGAAGTGAGACAATACAAAGAGAAGAATTGTATTGAATGGTGTAATTTACTTACAAGGGAGCTATCATATTTATACAAGCCAATAAGAGAGGCAAAGCTATACACAACCAATGTGGGATATAATACATTAACTATAATACATTAACATTCCCCCTCAAACTCAAGGCGGTAAGTGAGAGGTGAACTTGAGTTTGGAAACCAGAGAGTGAAAGCGTCCGGGTGGATGAGCTTTAGCGAAAATGTCAACTGTCTGATCGGCTGAACTGACGGATTGTAGACGAACCGTATTCTGGAGAATGTGATCACGGATGAAGTGGATGTCATTCTCGATGTGTTTTGTACGTTCGTGGAAGACATCATTATGAGCGATCTGAATAGCACTCCTGTTGTCACAGTGTAGGATAGTGGCAGCAGGAGAAGATATACCCATGTCAGCGAGTAACCATCGAAGCCAGAGAAGTTCTTGAGTTGCATCAGCCATGGCACGATATTCAGCTTCAGTACTAGAGCGAGCAACCACAGTTTGTTTCTTACTACGCCAGGAAATAAGAGAATTGCCCAAAAAGAAACAGTAACCAGTGGTTGAACGTCTGTCGGTGGGGTCTCCGGCCCAATCAGCATCAGAATAGGCTTGTAAAACAGGGGCAGACTGTGCTGAGAAATGAAGCCCATGAAATAAAATACCCTTGACATACCGAAGAATGCGAAGAACAACCGAGTAATGCGTGGTCCGAAGAGCGGACAAGAACCGACTGACCTGATGAACGGCATAGGCAATGTCAGGGCGAGTGACAGTAAGATATACAAGACTTCCAACCAGTTGGCGATATAGAGTGGCATCCTGAAGAGGTGAACCATCGAGTGGGGTAAGTCTGACATTTGGCTCGAGAGGAGTAGTGGCAGTGGTTGAGTCAGTGATCCCAGCCTTGGAAAGGAGATCTGAGGCATATTTGGCCTGAGAGAGAAAAAATCCATCAGAACTAGATGAGACTTCGAGGCCAAAAAAATAGGTGAGCACACCAAGATCTTTCATCTCGAATTGGCCACTGAGAAACTTTTTGAGTTCAGAAATACCATGTGGATCATCTCCAGTAATAACCATATCATCCACGTACAGTAAAAGAAGGATAATACCGTTGGCAGTATGGCGGATAAACAGAGTCGAATCATGAGCACTCGGTGTGAACCCAAACTGATGAATGGTAGTGCTAAATTTGGCAAACCAGGCACGTGGAGCTTGTTTTAAACCATATAAGGCACGATGAAGGCGACAAACTTTGTTTCGAGTGGCATCCAAGCCGGGAGGTGTATGCATATAGACTTCCTCAAGAAGTTCCCCATTCAGAAATGCATTTTTGACATCCATTTGAAATAGAGTCCATCTTCGAATGGCGGCGACAACAATGAGTGTACGAACAGATGTAAGCCTCGCCACTGGAGCAAATGTCTCTTCATAGTCAATGCCATATTCCTGAGCAAATCCCTTGGCAACAAGTCGGGCTTTATATCGTTCAATAGAGCCATCAGAAAGTGTCTTGATCTTAAACACCCATTTGTACCCAATAGGAGTTTTTCCAGGGGGTAGATCAACAATATCCCATGTATGAGTTTTAGCTAGGGCCTGAAGTTCTTCATCCATTGCTTTCTGCCAAAAAGGATTAGTACTAGCCTCTTTATAGGATTGAGGCTCATGCAGATGAAGTATAGTGGAAAAACAATGATAATCACAATGGTAATCAGCAAGATGAGAAGGGCGGTGAGTTACCCTGGTAGATCTGCGGGGGTGATCTGGAGGATGGCTCTCAGAGGGAGTCGGTGCAGACTCATCAGACATAGGAATATCCTCGGGCACGACCGATTGAGTTAGAGAGGTGAGGTCAGCTGATGGTTCTGGAGCTGGAACTGGGTCTGGGTCTAGAGAGGTAGGATCAACTGTTGGTTCTGGAACGGAAGGGGTGATATTAGCTGGTGATTCGGAGGTGGACTCAACAGTACCTGAAACTGGATTATCAGGAAATAACTTAATAGATGGATCAGTAAAAAATCTGGAGTTAGTAATGGTTGATATGTCAAATGACCGTAAGGAAGAGAACATTTGATGTTCCCAAAAAAATGACATGACGAGAGATACGAAGAGTTTTAGAAATAGGATCCCATCATCGATACCCCTTATGTTCAATACCATATCCAATGAAACAACACAGATGAGCCATTGGTTGTAATTTATTGTGTTCATGTGGTTTGAGAAGAACAAAACAAGCGCAACCAAAGACTCTGAGGTTAGAGTAATCAGGAAGTTTACCGAAAAGGCGCTCGAATGGAGATTGATTTTGGATTGTAGTGGAAGGGACACGATTGATTGTGTATACTGCGGTGAATGCAGCATCACCCCAGAAACGTTCAGGACATGATGACGAAATGAGTAGAGCACGAACGGTGTCAAGAATATGTCGATGTTTGCGTTCAGCTCATCCATTTTGTTGGGAGGTTCCAGGGCACGAGCGGTGGGGGAGCGTGCCATTTTTGTGAAGTAGGTTTAGAAAAGCACGGTCTTTATATTCCATTGCATTATCTGAACGAAAAATTTTGATATTCCGAGAGAATTGAGTTTGAACCATAGAAGAAAAATCAGAATATATTTGAAAGAGTTCAGATATGTTTTTCATAAGAAACAACCAAGTATAACGAGAATAGTCATCCACAAATATAACAAAATAACGAGCACCACCCATTGATGCATGAGGAGAAGGCCCCCAAACGTCAGAATGTACTAAATCAAAAGGTGCAAGGGAAACGGACTGACTCTCATTAAAAGGTAAAGCTGATTGTTTTGCAAGTTGACAATGAATACAATGAAAAGACTCATGCTGAAGTGAACTTAACTGACCACTAGAAATAAGAGAACGTAGAGGGCTAGATGAAATGTGACCTAACCGAGAGTGCCACAATTCCACAGGTGAGAGTGCTGGGATGGATGCGGCTGATTGATTTGGTGATGGTGATGATGGGACTTGGAGATGAGTGAGCTCAAAGAGGCGTCCGACTTTACGGCCGGTTCCAAGGAGTTTTCCTGTCTGAGGGTCCTGCACACGACAACCATTAGAAGAAAAATGCACATCAAGTCTAAGATCACATAGTTGTCCAACAGATATAAGGTTAAGCGTAAGATTAGGAACTAAATATGTGTCAGGGAGAGACAAATGAGAACTATCAACATGTCCAGTATGGCTGACCAGCATATTTGATCCATTGGCAGTGTGAATAGTAGGCGCATGCTCATCACGGGTTTTAGAGGAAAAAATAGAGGCATAAGAAGTCATGTGATTGCAACAAGCAGAATCGAAATACCATCGGGATGTACCTAGTGTAGTTGACATGGCTATATTGTTACCGATTTTATTTAGAGCCTCGGTAAGAACGGTGCAGAAACCACTCCAATCAGGTGGAGAGTTGGATGAAGTTGGTGTAGCATCAGTGGTTACAGCAGCAGTATTCTTTGGCTTAGAATATGACCGATTGTATGAGCCTCGAGAGTGATATTGGTTCCCATTTGACTGATTTTCAGATGGAAGTTTAGGGCAGTCTGCAAGATAGTGACCCGGTTCTCTGCAGACTTTACATAGGCGAGAAGGACATTTGAGCAATTCATGCCCTTGTGAATGACAATACTTGCAATATAAGGGCTTCTGGTGTGTGCTCTGTCGGTGGGGTAAGTCCAATTCAGTCATAAGAGCAAAGAGGAAGGTGAACCTCCAAGAAACCGGTGATGTGGCGGTCAACTGATGATGTGACAGTCAACTGATGATGTGGCGGTCAACGAGTAACGTGGCGCTGACGTGTTGTTGATGTGGTGCTACCGTGGCAGCAACGTGCCTGAAACAGGAGCGGCAGTGGAGATGATGTCAACGGGTGACGTGGCACTGTCAATTGATGATGTGGCGATCAACGAGTAACGTGGCGCTGACGTGTCGTTGATGTGGTGCTGACGTGGCAGCAACGTGTCTGAAACAAGAGCGGCAGCGGAGATGATGTCAACGGTTGACGTGGCACTGATGTGGTAGCGGAGATGATGTCAATGGGTGACGTGGCACTGAGGTGGCGCTGATGTGGATTTTAGGGCTGACGTGGCAGCAACGTTTCTGAAACAGAAGCGGCAGCGGAGATGATGTCGATGGAGAATGAGACTCCGACTATAGTGATGACCCGACAGGTATGAAAAGGATATACTAGAAGTTTTTCTGATGTGAAGGATCCACTAATAGTGGCAATCACAGAGCATACTCAACTCTTAATATACCGAGAATTTCTGATGTGAAGGATCCACTAATAGTGGCAATCACAGAGCATACTCAACTCTTAAAATACCGAGAACCATTATGGCTCTGATACCATGTTTAATTTAAGAGAGGAAGTGAGACAATACAAAGAGAAGAATTGTATTGAATGGTGTAATTTACTTACAAGGGAGCTATCATATTTATACAAGCCAATAGGAGAGGCAAAGCTATACACAACCAATGTAGGATATAATACATTAACTATAATACATTAACAGGGAACATAAAAAAATGTAGCATTATCTTCCCTTAAAATGATTATCATGGTTTTACTGCTGCATTCCTTCCCGATCAACTGTGTTAAGAGGCATTGAAGAATTGAAATGAGAAAACGAAAATGGCTTGAGGCAGGGGGTGGCAGCGCAGAGAAAGAAAATAGGAGAAGGGATTTTCTAGAGTTTTTGTTTTAGTTTTTTCTCATTAGGCGATGAAAAAATATTGTCTGACACATTGTAAGAGATACATGACATAAGAGTCTATCTAACTATTAAATGAAAATAAAAAATATATATTTTTTTCTCTTTTCATATCATTTAATAATAAGATAAATCTTTATATCATATATTTCTTATGACATTATATCAGACAAAAATTTCTCTTAAAGTGGTTCACATAGTTACCAATAGAAAGGAAGAAAAATTATATTATTTTATATAATTTTGTTAATTATTAATTTATTATTTTGATAATCTAAAGGTTTTTAAATTTAATAATTTAAAAAATACCACATAGATTATGGTGTCACATGAGAATTTTTTTAATATTTAATAGATTTACACATTTGGCATAATTTCTTATTAATTTTAGAAATGAGTGATATTTTTTATTGGGGTGAAGTTATATTTATTTCTTATTAGTTTGAGTGTCCGAGAACAAGTCAGTACTCTTAGAAATAAATAATTTAAGAGATTAGAAAGTTTTGAGAGAATTACCATGAAAGTTTCTTTCATATATTATGAAGGCTTAAGATTTTAAAAGTGATTTTATTCCATCACTTAAGCGTCACGTGTCATCACGAGCTTAGTTGGTATATTTTTTACCATATGACAGTTAAAAACTGTTTAGTATTGAGTAAAACAATAGTAAAAACGATTTTTCATACATTATTTTTCAAATTTTAATTTATTTTATAAATCATTTTGTATTTGACTTAATTTTTATTTAAAGAAAACAAATTAATTCATAAACTTTTCGAAAGGTACCATCATCATCTGTAAAATGGATTTTTACGTAAGTATCCAATTTTTTTGATATGTGAAACCTATCTTGTTCATGAATAACAAGTAAAATTTAAATAAATTTTGTAAGCATGGCTCTTAAAGAGTTATTATTAAATGAAAAATTGAACTCAACACCAACATTTGGATGCTTATTTTGGTTTGTACAACCACTTAAGGTACCCTCTTGACCTTTGGGTTATTGTGCATACTCTCCTGATTTTTTATCATCTAGTTTTGATTTATGAAAAATATATAATATAAAATATATTTTATTATTAAATTGTAATAATTTTTTTATATTATTTAATAATAAAATAGACATTTTTTATTACATTTTTTTTTTTATAAATCCATGGAAGAACCTCTAGTCAAAAAGATATTCACATTTAATAAGAAGTAGTATACTAAGTTGACATTTAGCCATCAATTTTATCCATCAGTGTACTCAACAAATTACACCTCAAAAACTATAACTATTAAGATAAATAAAAAGTAATTTGAAGTTATTGTTTTCATTCTTGTTTGAGCTTAATTATTACCATTTGAACTTTCTAAAATTACAACTCAAAAATCATAACTATTGAGTTGGATAAAAATAAACAAGAAGCAAGATGAGTCCTTATTGTAATTATTAAGCAAGAAAAGAGATGCATACATTCTTTATATGTTAAGCCAAATTTATTTTACATGTAGTCAGTCTCAATGACAGTCCATATCAAAAAATTAGTTGAAGAAACCTTTTTAAAAAAAAATTAAATGGTAAAAAAAAAAAAATATAAGATTACTTTATATTGCTTTTATATTTAAAAACAAAAAAAAATAAAAATTGAGACGCTTTTCTGGTCTCTAATTTATGTTGGATTAATATGAACTACCTTAGTTTCTTTCTATGTTTCTTTTCCAAGGGTATCATCACATGTTGACACACTTGATACCGGAGAATGCAATCATGATCACCTTATCTCTTCATCAGTATTCTAGCTGTTCACCTATATTGATTGCCACTAGTGATGAGAGATAAGGAGACACCCAAATGTATGTCCAGTGTAGCATGGTTAATTGTTTATAAACTAGTCGAGATTCTTGGTTTAATGATTAATTTTGAATCTTCCATACAGGAGAATCAATCTGGTTTAATATGGTTCTTTGAAAAAAAGGCAAATCAAGTAGTAGTACTGTCATTTTTATTGAAATCAAATTACAATCTCATAGAAGTCACATCCTTGTATAAAAGAGATTGCCTAGCTTTACTACTATAATATGACTTAGAAATCAACAAGTATTGCTGAAAGGAAGACCCATTACCATTAGAAACTTTAAAAACCAGTTTAAGTTGAAACCTTACCCTGGCTAATGAAAGCAGCAATCCTTTTGAGCATAGCCACAGCATTTTCACAACTGGGATTGAACAAGTGAAACACATGGTTTTCTCCTTTAGCCTCCATAATATCCACAACTCCTCCCCACCCACTCTTCCCCAATTTCTCATAATAGTACCACCCCCTATGCTTTAAGCCATCTTTCTCAGCAACACAAACCAGCACCCTGGTGCACCCAAGCCCCGCCAGGCACGGACCATTCATCACATTGATCAATGGGTCATCGCAACCACTTGTGTTAGGACAAGCCAAACGCCACAACCCATCAATTTTAGATCTCAGATCTACATCATTAGCCTCCTCACCAATAGGTTCTTTCCCCCAAAAATAAGGATGAACCAAAACAATACCTTCAACGTTAACACCTTCTTGCTTCTCTCTCCCAATTCTCATGCCCATGTGGTGTGATATGTTAGCACCGGCACTATCTCCGGCTAAAAACACCTTTTGAAAATCTGCAAAACTATTTAACCAATCTTCAGGACCTTTTCCATCAAAATGCGAAGATACCCATTTGATTGCAGCCCATGAATCATCATATGGTATTGGGATAGGATTTTCTGGTGCTAACCTGTATTCAACTGAGACTGCAATGATATTAGCCTCTGAGACTAAGGCGTTAAGGTAATTATGGTAGAGAGGAGTGAAGGCAGATTCAATTATAAAGCCACCTCCATGAAAGTAAATTAATAAAGGAAGCTTTTGGTTGCTGGGATTTGCGGGTATTTTGGGGATGTAAAGACGAACAGAGAGATTGGTCTCTGGTGAAAACAGAACGTCTTTGGATTCAACATTGGTTTTGAGATCAAGAGATGGAGGAACAGTTTCAGTGCCTGTTAGTCTCTCTACACGGCCATCTTGGTAGATGCGAATCATTGGAGAGAAATCATAGGCTACTTCTGAATTGGTTGAATCCATGGTCAAGGGAAAGAATTAGGAAACGAAATATGAAGGTTTTTGTTGAAGAAAGGATAATAAGAGTGGTACTTTCTTGTTTTTACTGGATGATATCAAGAGCCACAGGAAGACTCTAGAAACCCAAAGATTTTTTTATATTTTATGGTAAGTTCTATTTCTTGTTAATTATTGATTTTCGAGTTAGATTTTTTTAAATGATTTTTTATTGTTCGAATTTATTTAAAATTTTAGTTATCTAACCTAAGAACTTTGACTTAGATTTCAGATCTACATCATTAGCCTCCTCACCAATAGGCTCTTTCCCCCAAAAATAAGGATGAACCAAAACAATACCTTCAACGTTCACACCTTCTTGCTTCTCTCTCCCAATTGCCCATGCGGTGTGTTATGTTAGCACCGGCACTGTCTCCGACTAAAAACACCTTTTGAAAATCTGCAAAACTATTTAACCAATCTTCAGGACCTTTTCCATATTATACTATTAAAAAACGCATATCCAATGAAGACATGATATGTGGACAGTCCCTAACTAAGATAACAAAGTAACACGCGGACGATCCTGAACAATGCAGTTAGGTCTCCAGGATATCATTGCCCACCCAGCTGGATCTCCACGTCATCACCGTCCTAGACGAAAAGGCCTCCTCAACCTCCATGTGGACAGCCCTTAACCAAGACAGCAAGGTAAACACGCGGGCAACCTAGGGCAATACAACTGGACCTCCAGGACATCATTGTCCACCCAGCTGAACCTCCACGTCATCACTGCCCTGGACGAAAGGGCCGCCTCAACCCCAAAAAACCCTACAAAAAGACTTAGGTGCGCAGTTCAAAAGGGGGGATCTTTCGAGACCTAAAAGAGAAAAACATTGTCATTCTCATACTTCTTACTGCACACTAACAAAAGCATTGGAGCATCATCGGATGCATCCCCTCCGGAGACCCCTAGCTCACGTTCTCTTCCCTGTACAGATTCTGAGGCTTGGCCTTCAGTTCGGCAACACATTCTTGGCAACAACAGATTGGCGCCGTTTGTGGGAAATTACCATCTTTTGCTAAACAGTAAAAGCGAAGAAGTTTAAAGAACTCATTTGTTGCCATGCCACTTAAAAACACCACCAGGGACGCCGGTAAAGGAACGGTTGGGGCTAGTACCCATACCTATCAGTCCAGGTCTAGTTCCTAGATCGAATCTGATACGCACCCCAACATGGCTACACTCAAAGCACAGTTCGTAGAGCTCTCGTGGCTGGTGGCCAACCTGGCCGCTGAGGTTCACGAAGCGGCTCGTTAGCCTTCACCCACACCGTCTTGCCTGGACCTTAGTCACACTGGTTCGGCCAGCCGTAGGCTCTCCATCAACGGCTGTTCCGCAACTGAGTCCTCCCCACCTAGTATGGCCAAGTCTAGAGAAAGTCCCTCATCCAGAGCAGTGAGGGTCTCGGCAAGAGAATATAGGATATGGAGTGACGGAACAATGAAGTACTCAAGGGCCGTAACCACAGTGTCATGGACGAGCTCAACGTTCAGGACCCTCCTTTCACTCAGGAATTTCTTGAGGCCCCATCTCGCTGAACTTCCAAATACCCCATATCAAACCTTAAGATGGTTCCACGGACCCCCTAGACCATCTCCAGCATTACAAAACCACGATGACGCTCCACAGGCACTCCGATCCCGTAATGTGTCGAGCTTTCCCCCTGACACTTGAGAAGGCGGCTGGGACGTGGTATTCTCATTTGAAACTAGGGGGCATCCACACGTTCAAAGAACTAAGCTATGTCTTCGCCTCACACTTTCTCAGTAGCAAAAGCCCCAAGAAGACGTCAGAGTCCCTATTCAACATCGTCCAGTTAAAAGAGGAAAAACTCCGAGCCTATATATCGAGGTTCAATTCTGCGGCCTGGGAGATCCCCGACCTCAACCCAGTGTCCAGATGTTGGCATTTAAAAATGGACTGAGATCTAGGATCTTCAGTTCAAAACTCACCAGGCGACCACCTGGCGATATGAATGAGATCTTGGCTCGAGTCGAGAAATACGTGCTGGCGCAAGATGACTAGACCTTCCAAAGGGGACGCAGAAAGAGAAGAATGTGCCCCGCTAGTCTACTTCGCGAGCCCATCAAGCGACCTTTCCGCGAGGACAGGCCAAAGGACCCCGGGCCCTTCGGGAACTTCACCCCCCTCAATGCATCCAGGACAGACGTCTTGATGCAAATCCAGGATAAGACAATCTTACAGTGGCCTTCAAGATCGCTGCGCCTCAATGATGTCTGAGGCAAATGGTACCGGTTCCATAGGAACCACAAGCACGACACCGAAGATTGCCAAGCGCTAAAGCACCAGATAGAAACCCTCATCAACAGGGGGCAGTTAAAAGAGTTCACTAGGCCCCGAACAGATAAATTCACAGAGCGACCCCGGAGGAGTCTCGAGCACCCTTCCGGTTAGGATAGAGTGGTACAGCCTACTCGAAAGAGCCCCGGGGAGCCCAACCAAAAAAAGCTAGAGGCAGCTGTGACCAAAGTCATTAAAACCATCTATGGGGGGTCTGTGACTGGGGGCACTTCCGGACACATGAAAAACTTATGCTCGGTCAGTAGCCTCGACCACAGGACCCCACAAGAGACAGAAGACATATATGATCATCACTTTTGCAGACGAGGATCTGGAGGGAGTCCAGACCCCCATGACCACGACGCAGTCATCTCCCTTCTTGTGGCCAACCACGAGGTCAGACGCGTCCTGGTCGACAATGGGAGTTCGACCGATATCTTATTCTACGACGCTTTCCAACAAATGTAACTGGGAGATTCTAGGTTAGAGCCAGTTTTCACCCCACTCTACATTTTCTTGGGAGGCTCGGTGTTTGCTGAGGGCAACATAGTTCTCATAGTAACTGCGGGGACAACCCCGCAGGCAGCCACTGTGCAGATTACTTTCTTAATCGTCAGACAGCCTTCGTCCTACAATATAATCCTTGGCAGACCTACCCTTAATAAGCTTCGAGCGGTCATCTCCACATATCACTTAAGGGTGAAATTCCCCACTGAAGAAGAAGTGGGCGAGATTCAAGGAGACCAGCATATCTTCAAGTCTTCCTATCTTAGTGCGGTGAGAGAGGGCAGGAGGGTGAAAACTCTCCCATTCAAATTAGAAGACCTTAGGGACGAGGGGAGGAGCCCAAGGGGTCAGCCAGTAGAAGAGTTAACTGCAGTTCCCCTCAATGATGACGTTTTTTGGACTGTCCAGATAGGTTTTGTTGAGCGTTTATCTACCTAAATAAAAAAGCAAATAATCGTACAGTTTTACTTGCAAGTGCACAAGGTCAATAGTAGCATAGTGTGCAAGTGTGAGATCATCTCCACAGGGATTGGATAAATTTCGTTCTCAGAATCAGTTTCGCAATATAAAAAAAAGAAATAATTATTAAGTCTAGATTGATAATGATAAGAACATAAGATTTTGATATCCATCACTAATCATACTTTCCCATTAAGTAATATCCTAATGCTCTAGCCATACTATAAATACCTAATGGTTGTCAACCTAAGGGCATGGTATCTACTTCTTAAGCTATTGATCTCCCTAAGCAACGAGTTAGGCATAGTATCTACTCTAACTCTTTTATCTCTTTAGGGATTCAGCATGGTGTATGCTGAGTTGTTCCTTAAGAGAGCATAAGATTTATGAAAATCAACAACCACACAAGACCTAGAGTATGGTGTATACTCCCAGTTTCCCATGTTGATTAACCCAAGAATCCGGATAAGATATCTTTTGTTACTTTTGTTGAACTCAGAACTCGGTCATCCAAATTGATTCAACTAACTAATCCATACCATATGCATACGTTGATCAGACACACACATATGAGGAATTTAAACATAAACAGGTGTTAATCAATAAAGCATCATAACATGACTATTGGCAAAGGTAATCAATGAATATATATATGGAAAAGAATAATTAGGGCTTTAATCGAGCCCTATAAAGAGTTAGTTACACATGTTGTCTATGATAAACATCATTATATCATAAACTAAAACTGAAAAATAAAACCCAAAGAATATTGTGGAGACGAGTCGTCAATTCCTCTCCAAAGCTTATAACTTCAAGCCAAAGCAAAAGATAAAAAGAAGGATGTGTTTTCTATGTTTTACAAGCCTATATATAGGGTTCTAAGAGTGTCCCGAAACCCTAGTTTCCAAAACAAGATATGGAGAGCTCTTTCCAAAACAGGTGCTGCTGTTTTTTTTACTGTTCAAGCCTATACGCATGCGCTCGATCACTTGCTTGTGTGCTCGAGCCTTCTTCTTGTGCGCACGAGTACTTGTGCGCTCGATCGCGGCCATGTTGCGCTCGATCGCACCAGCTTCTTCCAGATTCTTCAGCTTTCTCCCTTTAAGGCTTCAAGATGCTTTCTTTTCTTCACAAGCCTATCATAAACACATAAAACACAAAATGAAGTAAAACATAATAGATTATGCACATAAAGAGCTTAACAAATGTAAATTAAGGGGCTTAAATATGAATATTTAAGCGCCTTTCACACCCCTAAACTTACATATTGCTAGTCCCTTAGCAATACAGAACCAAAAACTAATTGAGAAATAAAATTTAAAAATAAACTCATCATTCGTGATTTCTAAAAAATTTTGGGTTGTACACAAAACCATGATATTAGTTCATGAGTAGGCTTAAAATATAAACACATCTTTATAATGAAACAAGTTTAAAATTCTAATTACATACACAAGGTTGGTTTAAGGCATCACAAGTTTGACTTAGTGTGTGGTGGATTAGCACAAAAAAAATGAAGCTTCCAAACATCTCTACTGTATAGTGTTTTAGTGTCTTAACATTCATCGAACTTCCTATCAGAATGAACACAAGTGGCATAGTTTTCTTTCTTTTCTTTTTCTTTTATCATGAGCTTTTTGCCAAGTTGAGTTCCATTCAGCTTTCTAATTGACCCTTGTAGCAAGTGTTTAGCCAATGACTCCTAAACCAGATGGTTTTAGGGCATTAGGTGTAAAGATACCCTTAAGGACTTACTAACTCGAGTCAAAAAGGCTACGAAACTAACAGGTCTTAATGCTTCCTTGCAAAATCCCCACATTTTGATGTGAACACTCACTGCTTACTGAGGTAAGAGGTCCAGTTACTTAGTGAAATTTTTTTATGATCATTAATTGCTTAATTCCCACCTTTTGACGTGAACGCTCACTGCTTATTGAGGCAAGAGGTCCAGTTACTCAATGAAAATTTTATTTAATGATCATTAAGAGCATTTTATTCTTTTTTTTTTTGCTTGGTGGACATTTTTCTTTATTTTTTTATGCCAAAGTGTTTATCTAACAAGTTATCCGATTACAGTTAGAAGATGGAAACATATATACAGAGATAATATGTCATACCTCACACTATTCTGTGCTAATGTGCTCATGTTAGATTGAGATCAAACTTTGTGAATTCCTAAATGCCTTTGAGGTAAGTAATTAAGACTTTTTAAATCTTTTATCATTAGACTATATGTTTTAGATTTTAAGCTAAAGATAAAGTTTTATCATAATATTTGTTTTTAATTAGCCAAAAAAAATTTTTAACACAAAATGACATGCGTTTATCTTTTCAAAAAATAAAAACAAAAACTGGGACTTAGTGTGTGCATGTGTTTCCCTCTACCCCCGAACTTAATATACACATTGTCCCCAATGTGTGTGTGATATGGAAAGATTTGACCTGGGAGATGGAGAACTATACTGCTGGCATAGCTTATAACACGCCCCCAAACTTGAACTAGATGCACGCACTGTGTTCCTGGAAAAGAAAAACTAACGTTGTGCCGGAAAACAAGAATTATGGATAATAAACAACATAAATACTAATAAAATAAAATACTAAAATGAAAAGGATATGTTGTGGGGTGCCTCCCATAGCACTAAGTTTTATGTCTTCAGCCAGACGGAATATCCTCTCACTGCTGGTCATCTGGTGGTGCAGTCGAAGAGGTACTGGGTGCAGGAGGTAGGCGATCGAGAATGACCTGTAGCATCGCCTCCTGTCGTGCAAATCGTGCCTCCAAACCATCTATGCACTGGCGCACTAGTGATGTAGCTGCAGAGACCTCACCTCGAAATGAGGACAGCTCAGCGAGAAAGTGCTGGGACTCAGTAGGTCCTATGTCCGAATGGTCCTCCTCTCGCACTGGGCTAACTGCATGGGTCTTCGTCTCCATATGATCCTCCTCAACCCTCTCAACTGCAGGTGTTGGGAGTCCTTGAGGCATGTGCGACTGACTCTGTGTCCACTGAGCCTTTCCAAAGAAATGATGCTCTCGTACTGGTCTGTCACGGGAGGTCCCTTTAATCTTTTTCTTCTTAAGGATATATGATAGTAAGAATGGGAACGGAAGCCTCCATGCATTGGCCGTGGTGGTCTGGTGGCCATAGACATGATCACAGAATTTATGCAGCTGACTCCAAATGACAGCTGGGATAGAGTCCTAGTGGCCTCTATGGAAGGCATATAATGTCTGTAGAAACTGGTCTCTCCTCTGTGTCTTGTGCCCCAATGGGCACGCATTGCGCTGGAGGATGGAGTCCATGAGCCAGAGCCGTGAAGGAAACTTTGATAAGCTCACCGCGTTGTTGTGCCTATCCGCATACTGGCCAGCGCACATGTCTTCGATGATCGTGGACAAGGCAAAAGACTCCGGCTGCTCCTCCATATCGGTGTCCTTCGGAGGTGACTCATCACAGCAGTGAAGAGCAGCAGTGATGTCGGTACTAGTCACCTCTAGAGATGTGCCCTGGACTAAAGAAGTCAAGACTCTCGGCCTACTGCAGTCAAAAGACAGGCTCTCATAGAACTGTATTATGAGCTGAGAGTAGGTGGTCGAGCAAATTGGTTTGAATAGCCTCTTCAGTCCCCGATGCCAAAATGCTTGGACTGCCCATTGAGTGATGTCCATGTGCTTGAAGTCCTCATCGATATTGAATGTGGTCTCGAATAATAGCTCTCTTTGCTTGAAGCTTTGCCAGGATGATTGGGTACGGCTGCTCGAAGCATGAGAGGTGGAGGCCATTTGTTTAGGCATTCTAGTGCTAGCTTCTGTCCAAGTTGCGCTCGATCACAACTCTGTGCGATCGATTGCCCTAGGGATCTTGCGCTCTATCACAGGGATTTGCGCTTGAGCGCACTTACTGAAGCTTGTCTGAGGATTTTGATCGAACACGTTGTGTGTTTGAAACCAAGCTAGGGTTTCTTTCTTGGCTAAAATTCGTTCGACCCCCTGCAAAAAGACATAATACAGCCCAAGTAGCATAAGAATGGAAGAAAGGTAAGAATTTAATTTGCTAGAAACAATAAGTATATGCAAAGAGATCCGAAAATGAGAGATAAAAAGAAGTAAGGGTAAAAATGTGTATGAATACCTGGTGTGCAGTGGTACTGGACGGTGGTGTGGGGAATGAGATGTGGTGGTAACAGTAGGGTGGTGATGGTGGTAGGGTGGTTACCGTGGTAGAGTGCCGGTGGTGAGAGGTTGAGAGTGGTAGGTGAGTGAGAGTGCGAGTGAGTGAGGGAGAGAGCGAGTGAGTGAGGAAGAGAGTGTGAGTAAGTGAGGGTAGAGTGTGAAATGTTTAAATCCATCAAAGGACTCTTTGTCCTGAGTGTGCTCGAGCGCATTATGAATTGCACTCGATCGCACTTATGTGTAAGTGTGTGGTGTGGTGCGCTTGCGTGCTATGTAGCGCAGGGTGAGAATGCACTCGAGCACACTGTGTGGTGCGCTCGAGCGCAAGGCTGAAAGTGCTGTGAATTTGAAAATGTAAAAAGACTAAAACAATGAAACAATAATGAGAAAAATTATCAATGATGCAACCATACCGTACTAGTAGTGGCCTTAGTACCACTAACCTTAATAAAGGTGCTTGAGCTGTATGGGTAGTAAAATATAAATTGCTCAAGCACTCTCGTGCTGTAGTGCTACTCTTTTTAAAGGAAGCACTTAGAGCCCTCCTCTTGTGGCTCAAGTGCTCTTGGTTCAGCTGCATACTGGACAGATTGAAGTGCCAAGTCCTCATCTCTAGGAGGTAAGTTAATGTCAAAATATGGTTTGGCTCTGTGTCCATTTACCATGAAGGGCTGATTTCCGTTGGAACCATGGACCTCCAAAGCACCATGAGGAAAGACTTTGGTGACCACATACAAATCATACCATCGGGACTTGAGTTTGCCTGGGAACAGTCTTAATCTTGATTCGTATAGAAATACCTTTTGTCCCACATGAAACTCTTTCCTAACCAGTTATTTATCATGACATGCCTTTGTCCGTTCTTTGTAGAGCTTAGCATTCTCATAGGCATCATACCTCAGTTCCTCCATCTCATTTAAGTGCAGCTTCCTCTTCTCTCCTGCTTGTTTCATATCAAAATTGAACTGCTTTATGGCCCAATATGCTCGATGCTCTAATTCTACTAAGAGATGGCATGCTTTCCCAAAGACTAGGCTGTATGGCAACATGCTAATCAGAGTTTTATAAGCTATCCGATATGCCCATAAAGCATCATTCAGACGTAGAGACCAATCCTTCCGATTAGGTTTCACGATCCTCTCTAAGATTCCTTTGATCTCTCGGTTACTTATCTCCACTTGGCCACTAGTTTGAGGATGATATTGAGTGCAAACTTTATGAGTGATTCCATATTTTCAAAGTAGTGTGGCAAAAGAGTGATGATGAAAGTGGCTGCCACCATTACTTATGATTGCTCTTGGGGTCCCAAACCGAGTAAATATGTTAGCCTGTAGAAACTTGACATCCACTTTGTAATCATTAGTCTTTGAGGGGACAGCCTCGACCCATTTGGACACATAATCCACACCCACAAGAATATATAAATAACCAAAGGAGTTAGGAAATGGACCCATGAAATCAATGCCCCACACATCAAAAAGTTCTACTAAATGAATATTTTGTAGGGGCATCTGATTTCGGGAAGAGATGTTTCCTATCCGTTGGCATCTATCACATGAGCTGCAAAACGAGAAGGCATCTTTAAATAGACTAGGCTAATAAAAACCGGATTGTAATACCTTAAGAGCTGTCCTCTTGGGCCCAAAATGTCCTCCACAAGCAAATTGATGGCAGTGTTGTAATAAGCTCAAGTGCTCTTCTTCTGAGACACACTGTCTGATGATTTGATCAGGGCAGAATTTGAAAAAGTACGGGTCATCCCAATGGTAGTGTCTAGATATAGATATCAACTGCTTCTTTCCTTGTGTGGTCATACCTGGGAGAAAACCTTAGCAGTTAGATAATTGACAATATCAGCATACCATGGAAGTTTTACCTCTAGGGCGAACAATTGTTCATGATGGAAGTTCTCATTCAAGGGTAGCTCATTTTTGTCATTTTCATAGGGTAGCCTTGATAAATGATCTGCAACCACATTCTCACTGCCTTTCTTGTTTTTGATCTCCAAGTCAAATTCTTGCAATAGGAGTACCCATCTAATTAACCTAGGCTTTGCATCTTTCTTAGAAAACAGATATCTTAAAGCAGCATGATCAGTGAATACAATAACCTTAGAGCCAATAATATATGATTTAAACTTCTCTAAAGCAAAAATAACAGCTAACAATTCCTTTTTAGTGGTAGAATAGTTAAGCTGAGCATCATTTAAAGTTCTAGAAGCATAATAAATAGCATGAGGTACCTTATTGACCCTTTAACCTAAGACAACTCCCAAGGTGAAGTCACTGGAATCGCATATCAATTCGAATGGAAAATTCCAATCTAATGCCATCATTATTGGGGCAGAGGTGAGAACATCCTTCAATGTGTTGAAAGCTTTCATACAGTTATCAGTCCACTCAAACTTGGTATCTTTAGCTAACAATGCACAAAGAGGTCTCGAGATCTTCGAGAAATCCTTGATGAATCGTCTATAGAAATCGGCATGTCCAAGGAAACTTCTTACATGCTTGACTGTGAGAGGAGGAGGCAGATTTGAAATGATATCTATTTTAGTTTTGTATACCTCAATACCTTTGTTGGAGATGAAGTGACCCAACACAATGCCTTGTTGAACTATGAAATGACATTTCTCCCAATTCAGCACTAAGTTACTTTCTTCACATCTCTTTAGGACACTCTCCAAATGATTAAGGCATTCATCAAAATTGGAACCAAATACACTGAAATCATCCATAAATACCTCAATGTATTTTTCCACCATATCGGAAAATATGCTTATCATACATCTTTGAAAAGTGGCTGGTGCGTTGTATAATCTGAATGGCATCCTCTGATAAGCAAATGTACCGAAAGGACATGTGAAAGTAGTCTTTTCTTGATTCTCAAGTGCTATGGCAATCTGGTTGTATCCATTGTACCCATCCAAAAAGCAATAGTAGCTGTGGTCAGCTAATCTTTCCAACATATGATCAATAAATGGTAAGGGAAAATGATCTTTTCTAGTCACTTTGTTCAATCTTCGATAGTCAATACATACTCTCCAACTAGTTGTTTTTTTTATAGGTATGAGCTCCTCATTTTCATTCTTCACTACTGTGATCCCACTATTTTTAGGAACAACTTGGACCGGACTTACCCACTTACTGTCGGAGATGGGGTAGATAATGCCAACATCTAAGAGTTTTAATAGCTCAGACTTTACTACCTCTTTCATGTGTGGGTTAAGTCTTCTTTGAGCATCTCGAATGGGCCTTGCTTCATCCTCAAGGTAGATATTATGCATGCACTTGGCCAGACTTATTCCCTTAATGTCAGCAATGGTCCATCCAATGGCAGATCTATGCTCCCTAAGAACTCTTAATAACTTCTCTTTTTCTCCACTACTCAAATTAGCAGCTATGATCACAGGTAGAGTCTTCTTCTCTCCCAAATAGGCATATGTTAAATGCTCAGGCAACTACTTTAATTCTAATGTTGGTGCCTGGATAATGGACGGAAGAAGAGTAGTATTAGTAGGTATGGGAGATTCAAATGGAGGAGTATACTTACTTGAGTGTTTTGGAGAGGCCTCAAGGAGGTGCACAACTGTGATGATGTCATCAGTAACATCTTCAGGTTCTTGCTCAATATCCACTTCCGTGAAGCTATGGGTAATAGTAATCTCCAATGGATCAATGTGCTGGACCTAAAAAGCTTGCTCAACAAAACTTTGTATCATACATACATTAAGGCATTGCAAATCATTTTGAGGCAGTTTTAATGCATCAAATATTTTAAATTATATTTTCTCACCATTGACTTTCATACTTACTATGCCCTTTTTCACACAAATCTTAGTATCGGCAGTTCTCATGAAGGGTCTTCCTAATATGATGGGCAAAGGTAATGGCATAGGGTATTCCTCCATATCTAGCATAATGAAATCAGCAGGTAAAATGAACTCACCCACCTTTACTAGGACATCCTCAAGAATACTCCTAGGTCTTTTGATACTTCTATCTGCCAATTGTAGGGTAATGGAAGTTGGTTGTAGCTCCCCCAAACCTAAGGTTTCGAATACTGTGAAGGGTAGCAAATTTACACCCGCTCCAAAATCTAGTAATGCTCGCTCAAACAGCTGATTAACTATCCTACAAGGAATAGTGAAACTACCCGGATATTTCAGTTTTGGTGGTAGTTTTCTTAATAACACAACACTTACCTCTTCAGTTAAAGCTACCGTCTCATGCTCTTGAAACTTTCTCTTATGAGTACAACAATCTTTTAGAAATTTAGCATAAACAGGTATTTGTTGAATTGCATCTAACAAAGGAAAATTTATTTCAACTTTCCTTAAGGTTTCAAAAATATCAAACAATTTATTCTCTTTCTTTTGTTTAACTAACCTTTGCAGGAAGGGTGGTGCAGTCACCTTCTCCATCTCACTCACCTTTGATGCCGATGGTTTTTCTTTGGATGCTATTGCAGACTCATCGGACCCTATCACCTTGTCATTTCTGAGAGTTGTGACAGCTTTCAGTTGTTGATGCCCCTCAGGGTTAGGTAGTGTTTGAGCCAGAAGCTCATATTGCTTTCTGCCACTTAGTTCCTTAACTAATTGTCCCATTTGTACCTCTAGCCTTTGGATGGCTTGTTCATGTTTTGCTATAGTTTGTCTTAGTTCAGTCCGAAATTTCCTTTCATCTGCCATGAACTGATCTTGTGAGGTCATTAATTGTTGCTGCTGAGTGGCCAATTGCCTCACAAGACTTTCGAGGTCATTTTTATTTGTTTCGGGAGCTGAGTAAGTAGTGGGCTGGGAGTTTCTTTGCTGTCCTTGCTGGTTAAGGGTATTCTGATTGTTACTCCAAGAGAAATTTGGGTGGTTTCGCCATCCAGGGTTACAAGTGTTTGCATATGGGTTATTTTTTGATGGATAGTTGTTAGGTCCCACGTAATTTGCTTTCTCCGAATCTGCAAATGAATACAAGGTACAAGTATCAGTATTATGATCAAATTGGAAACATATTGCACATGCCTAGAGTGGTGTAGCTCGTGGGTTTGGTGATGCATTCTGAGCGGCTATGGCTTTAACCAGCAGATCTAGTTTCCTCTCCACAACAGCTATTTGAGTAGAGGATCCTCCATTTAGGTTCACCTCATACATACCTTTGCTCTTGGTTACATGTCTAGCTCGAGAGGAGAACTGCTGGGTATGTTGACTTAAGGTTTTGAATAACTCCATGACTTCTTCGCTGCTTTTCTCCATCAACACTCCTCCACAACTTGAATTAACAATACTTTTGTTAGTATCACTCAAACCTTCATAAAAAAACTTGTACCAGTTCATCTTAAGGTAGGTTATGATGTGGGCATTTGAGTAGTAGCTCGTTGAAGTGTCCCCATGCTTCGAAGAATAGGTCTCCATCCTTTTGTTGAAAGGACTGAATCTCCTTCCTCATTTGCCTCGTCTTTTGGGTTGGGAAAAACTTCATTAAGAACTTGCTGGCTAACTCCTCCTAAGTGTGGATAGAAACTGCAGGTAATGAATTGTACCACAGTTTGGCATTATCTTTTAAGGAAAAAAAGGAAAAGAATTAACCTTACTCCTTCTTGGTCTAAGCCTTGGATGTACTGGAACTTGCAGAGATTGAAGAACTCTCGAAGGTGTAACTGTGGATTCTCATTAGGTGTACCCCTAAAGTGAGTCAATGCACTGAGTATTTGCGGAGATATGTAGTAGTTACCTTCTGCCTCAGGTTGATAAGCTATACACGATGGCTGATCAAGGTTGCGTGGGATGAAGGATTGCTTCATCGGCCTTCGCTCAGGTGGTTGCTGATTTTCTAACTGTTCCACCATTTATGCTTTTTCTTCAAATTCTTTCTCCTCTTCAGAGTTGTCTCTAAGCCTTTGTCGGAAAGTCAACTCAAGCTCGATATCAAGGGGGGAGAAAGTTGGATGCTTGGATCGACGCCCGTGCATGAATCAGTGATAATCGCTTAAGTGCAACAGTTAAACACTGCTACCTGGGTAACTCTATGCCTATATTGCGCTCGATCGCACAGGAGGATGCGCTCAATCGCAAGTGGCACAGAAAATTCTCCTGGTGTGCCTGAAACAGAAAATAAAAAGGAATTAGATTCGGGTTGAAACAAAAATAAGATAAAAACAGAAACTTTAAAATTTCTTTGAGATAAAAATGGAATAGAATGAAAAATAAATAACAATGATTAAACGAAAAAAAATAATTCTAAAAAGAAATTTAAGCGCAAGTCCCCGGCAACGGCTCCAAAAACTTGTTGAGCGTTTATCTACCTAAATAAATAATAAAATAATCGTATAGTTTTACTTGCAAGTGCACAAGGTCAATAGTAGTATAGTGTGCAAGTGCGAGATCATCTCCACAGGGATTGGTAAATTTCGTTCTTAGAATCAGTTTCGCAATATAAAAAGAGAGAAATAATTATTAAGTCTAGATTGATAATGATAAGAACATAGGGCTTTGATATCCACCACTAATCATACTTTCCCAATAAGTAATATCCCAATGCTCTAGCCATACTATGAATACATAATGGTTGTCAACCTAAAGGCATGGTATCTACTCCTTAAGCTATTGATCTCCCAAAGTAACGAGTTAGGCATGGTATCTACTCTAACTCTTTTCTCTCTTAAGGGATTCATCATGGTGTATGCTGAGTTGTTCCTTAAGAGATCATAAGATCTGTGGAAATTGACAACCATACAAGACCTAGGGTATGGTGTGTACTCCCGGTTTCCAATGTTGATTAACTTAAGAATCTAGATAAGATATCTTTTGTTGAACCCAGGACTCGGTCATCCAAATTGATTCAACTAACTAATCCATATCACATGCATACATTGATCATTCATTGATATATATATATATATATGGAAAAGCATAATTAGGGCTTCAATCGAGCTCTATAATTAGTTACACATGCTGTCTATGATAAGCATCATTATAACATAAACTAAAACCCGAAGAATACTGTGGAGACGAGTTGTCAATTCCTCTCCAAAGCTTATAACTTCAAGCCAAAGCAAAAGATAAAAAGAAGGGTGTGTTTTCTGTGCTTTACAAGCCTATATATAGGGTTCTAAGAGTGTCCCGAAACCCTAGTTTCCAAAACAAGATATGGAGAGCTCTTTCCAAAATAAGTGCTGATATTTTTTACTGTTCACGCCCGTACGCATGCGCTCGATTGCTTACTTGTGTGCTCGAGCGCAACCTTGCGCTCGAGCCTTCTTCTTGTGTGAACTAGTACTTGTGCGCTCGATCGCGGCCATGTTGGGCTCGATCGCACCAGCTTCTTCCAGATTCTTCAGCTTTCTCCCTTTAAGGCTTCAAGATGCTTTCTTTTCTTCACAAGCCTATCACAAACACAGAAAACACAAAATGAAGTAAAACATAATAGATTATGCACATAAAGAGCTTAACAAAAATAAATTAAGGGGCTTAAATATGAATATTTAAGCACCTATCAGGTTCCAACCTTCTCGAGGCTCTCATGGGACCCTTACTCGCCCTCCTCCAAGAAAATTAGGATTTCTTCTCCCAGTGAGCCTCAGACATGCCTGCGATCGGCTTGGAGGTGATAGTACATTGATTTAATATGGACTCGAATCACAAGCTGGTCATCCAGAAAAAGAGATTGTTCGCACCCGAGTGACAAGCCGTTGTCCAGGCTGAGATGGATAAACTGCTCATGGCCGATTTCATTCGGGAAACGGATTACCCGGATTGGTGGTCCAATGTTATAATGGTAAAGAAAGCCAGTGGTAAATGGTGGATCTACATCGACTTCTCGGACCTAAACAAAGCTTGCTGGAAGAATAGCTTTCCTATGCCAAGGATCGACCAGCTTGTCGATGCAACTTCGAGGCACGAATTGCTGACCTTCATGGACGCATATTCCGGGTATAACCAAATCCTTATGTACAGACCTAATCGAGAGAAAACAGCTTTCATCACCAGGCAAGGACTTTACTGTTACAAGGTCATGCCCTTTGGTTTAAAAAACACTAGAGCCACTTACCAAAGATTGGTAAATAAAATCTTAAGGGAGCAGATCAGTTGGAACATGGAGGCCTATGTAGACGATATGCTGGTGAAAGTGTCGGAGCTAAGGACCACGAAAGTGACTTGAAAAAAGCCTTTGAAATCCTTCAACGCCACCAAATGAAGTTGAACCCCTCCAAGTGCGCCTTCGGGGTCACCGGAGGAAAGTTCCGCAGCTTCATAGTGACCCAAAGGGGTATACGAGTGAACCCCAAAAAGATAGAGGCCGTCCTCAACATGAAACCACCTCGAACCATGAGGGAGGTCCAGTGGCTTACTGGACAGATGCTGCCTTGAGCCGATTCATGTCAAAATCCGGGAAAAAAATGCCTCCCTTTCTTCAAATCCATAAGAAAGGCCAAAAACTTCAACTGGTCCAAGTATTTCCAGGAGGCATTCGATGAGCTTAAAATATACTTAGAGTTGCCACCTTGCTTACTAAGCCTGTTGCCAGCGAAAAGCTCTTTCTATACCTTTCCACCGGACACGAAGTGGTGGCCTCCGTCCTAATTCGAGAGGAGGCAAGCATCTAGAAGCCTGTGTATTATGTGAGCAAGGTCCTCCATGATGCTGAAACCCTGTACCTTCCCGGGGAGAAAATGGCGTATACCTTCTTGATCACAGTACGCAAGCTTCAGTCGTACTTTCAAGTACACACAATTGTCCTCCTGACCGACTAACCCCTTCGAAAAGTGTTTCATAAGCCGGATGTCTCCAAAAGAATGGTCAAATGGTTGGTGGAACTCAGGGAATTCAACATTCACTATCGACCTCATACAACTATCAAAGTCCAAGCCTTAGAAAACTTTATTGTCAAAATCACCCTCCCGATTTCGAAGGATTCTGTCCTGGATCTCGGCGAGACCGAGGTAGTCCCTTAGTGGAAGCTCCACGTCGATGGATCCTCTAATGACATCGGGAGTGGCGCTGGGCTCATCCTAAGTGGCTCGAACAACTTTACCAACGAGTATGCCCTAAGGTATGGATTTAGAGCCTCAAACAATGAAACCTAGTATGAGGCCTTACTGGCCGGGATGAAGCTAGCAAGGGTACTATCCTTAGAGGCCCTTAACGCATACAATGACTTGTAATTGGTGGTAAACCAAGCCAATAGAGAGTTTGAGGCTCGAAGAGAGAAGATCGCCCACTACTTAGCGAAAGCCAAAGAACTTGTCGTGAAGTTCAAAGTATTTTGAATCAACCAGGTTCTCCGGGCTGAAAACTCAAAAGCTGATTCCCTAGCCGGGCTCGCCTCCTCTAGACAGCTCGAGTCCACATGAGCGGTCTACCTCGAGAGACTCGCCGTATCCAGTATCGATGAAACCACTGTGTTGCCTGTGGCCACTAAGAAAACCTGGATAGATCCTATCCTCGGGTATTTGCGAGATGAACATCTTCCGGGAAATATGAACAAAGCTAGAAAAATCATCTCCTGAGCAACACGGTACATAATCTTGAACGATTAACTATACAAAATGGGTTGTACAACTCCTTATTTAAAATGCCTAGGCCTGATTGAGGCCAATTATGCCCTCCGGGAAGTTCATGAAAGAATCTGCGGGAATCACCTCAGGGCGCGAGCCCTTGCTTTCAAAATCCTCCGCCAAGGTTACTACTGGCCAAGGATACGAGGAGAAGCCATGGAATTGGTGAAGAAGTGCAAATGTTGCCAACAGTATGCTACTATCTCTCGCGGACCAACGAATCCTCTCACTCCGGTCACTAGCCCACTTCCTTTTGCCATGTGGGGGATGGACCTCCTCGGACCTTTTATCGGAGCACCTGGCCAACCAAAGTATCTCATCGTGGCAATAGATTACTTCACGAAGTGGGTAGAAGCCGAACCACTAGCCAGTATCACCGACCATCAGGCTAGGGGTTTCATTAAGAAATCAATAGTATGCTGCTTCGGTGTTCCCCGAGTATTGGTAATGGACAATGGCAAGCATTTCGATAGTGCTCGTTTCAAAACGTTTTGTGACGAGCTACGCATCAAACACCTTTTCTCTTCTGTCAGACACCCACAAGCTAATGGGCAAGCCGAAGTAACCAACAAGACGTTGTTACAGGGTATTAAAAGGAGATTGGATGAGGCAGACCGATAGTGGATGGACCACTTGCCGAATATCCTCTTGGCATATCGAACCACTACCCAAGCACCCACTGGCAAAACTCCTTTCTTCATAACTTACGACTCTGAAGTAGTCATTCCCTTTGAAATCGGGGTGTCCTTACTATGAGTACAAAACTTCGAGAGCAAAAGCAATGACAAGGATCTTCGTATGAACACCGATCTTCTCGACGAAGCATGAGATAAAGCTTAGATTTGGCTGGTCACCTATCAGCAGCGAACCGCTGAGTATTACAACTCTCGTGTGTGAGAAAGGAATTTTTGGCTCTATGATCTCATTCTACGAAAGAACATAGTATCTCACCCATGGGAAACGGGGATGTTGATCCCCAACTGGGAGGGCCCGTACTGGATCAAAAGGGTGTGCCACCTCGGCACATTTGAGATCGAAGAGCTAAATGAGAAACACATTCCACGTACTTGAAACATCAAACATCTCCGATGATTTTATCAATGAACTCGGACCCCGCGAGCAAGTTACAAAAGAAGTTCGGTTAAAATAAAAATTGTAATGAACAATTATTATAAACAAACAGGCTTGAGAAAAAAAAAATTTCATTTCAGTTATCCAAAAGGTACAAAGAAAAAGGGTACTAATGACCTTAAGTTACAAAAAAAGGGAAAGCCAAGAAAACCTAATCTAGGCCCAGGGTAGCCTCGGCATCGGCCACAACCTCAAGCTGAGCAGCCACCACCTACTCCTTGGCAGGAGCTCCAGCCTCGGCCTCCTCGACAACAGCAACCGCATCCTCCTCGGGATCCAGGAGGTCAAGGCCTGAGAAATCAATCTCAGGGTGCAGCACCTTGTCCTTCCTCTTGGCTTCTAAGAAGCCCTCAAGGTACTGAAGGCCACCTTCCAAATCCACTGCCGTTCGAAAGGCAGTAGAGTCCTGGAAAGTATCTAGAGCCTCCTCCACAGCAGCCCAAGTGTGGGCCTCGCCCTCCTCCACCAAGCACCACATCTCCCACGCGGTTTCATCTTTCTACTGCTCGGCCTCGACTTTAACATAGAGGGTCGTATCCCTCTCTTGGACTGCCTCCCTCCTGGCCAGGTTAGCCACGTTCTGTGATGCCTGCAGCTACTGGATGACCTCGGTACTCTCGTCCAGCTTGCGCTAGGTCCATCCCAGCAGCTCGGCAGTGTCCATGCACCGACGAGATATAACACCGAAGAGAACACCCATCTGCCACCAAAAAAATAAATGTTAGCCAAACAAGCCAAAAGCATAAGAAAATGGAAAAGGAAAGTAAAAAGCTTAGGAAAGAAATTTTATCTGAGACATGATGGTCTCAAATGCAGAGTAAAGAGCCTCAGTAAGCCTCATCGACAACTCTAGAAGATCACAGGGAGGGATCCTCATGATCAAATGCTCCTGTGCCACCCGAGGGTGCGCGAAGAAAGATTCATCGACCTTCAAAGCCCAGTTAAGCTTGAAGATCGTTGCCCCGGAAGTGGCACCCTGAGAAAGACCGAGAGCAGTTGAAGGCCCCGGGGCAGTACAAGTAGCCGGAACAGGCTCTGGCTCAGGAGAATGGTGCGGTGGACTCTCTAGATTTATCAGGGTAAGAGATGAGGCTTGAGCCCTCTTCCTGGGCCCCAACCTTGAGGCCTGCTGACTTTTGGCCGCAACAGTTTTCCTCCTCTCTAGGGCGAGCTTCCTCGCTTGCTCCTTGGCTCTCGCCGTAGCCTCCATCTCTGCCCAGCACGAAAGATAATAAAACATGTAAGTACAAATCTAGGGTGAAAGTAAAGTAGAAATAAAGAAAAACTACAAGTATAAGGAGAAGGGCATGAGGTTACCACTCTATAGAGGTAACTCAGGGCATGGAGGCAAAGACCGTGCCTCACCAGTTCCTCGTTGTAGTGGAGGACCTCCACATCCAACGGCGCAACCACCATGGCTTCCACGGTCTCTTGTTTGAGTGAGAGAAGACTCGGCTTCTTGCACTTCTTAGCCCGGTCCATACTACACGAGAGGGGAAGGCCGAAGTCTTCAGCAGCCTGAAAGAAGAAAAAAGACTTCCTCCATCTCTTGATTGAGGACAAAAGTCTTTTTTAGCAACCTACTCTTGGCCCGGGTACTGACAACTACCCATTCGGCCTGGCCGCACCTGCTGATTTGGAAGTGGGCCTTAAAAATGTCAAGATTCATAAGCCTGCCCACTTCCGTAGAGACACAGATAAAGGCCATGATCAGCCGTACCGAGTTCTGCACTAACTGACATAGTGCAATATCGCAGTACAAGAGTACAACACAGAAAAACGGGTGAAGGAGGAAGCGTAGCCCGGCCATCATGTGGTGTTCGTATATGCACAATTCGTAGGATGTGCGGCTCGGAAGGACATCGCAGGCCCTCTCCCCTACCTTGGCTAGCCAGAGGGCATACTCGCATGGGATGTGGTATGACTTTCGGATTACTTCTAAGTCTTTTTCGCTCAATTGGCTAGGGACTACGTTAGCCGCGAAGTCTCATTCCTCCCATTCCTCTACGGCCGAGGCACCCCTAATATCGGCTTAGACCTCGTCTATCTCATCCCCAAAGGAGGAGTCCTTTTCATACTCCTCCACAATAAGGATGTAAGGCACCATTGCCAAGGGCCCTTCCCTAACTATAGCCCTTTTCGGGGTCTCACTCCTAGAGGAGGACGTGACCGACCCCGTTTTCTCGGAACTACCACTACTACTATCATTACCGCTACTCCTACTACTACCACTAATACTACTGGGCCGATCTCGATAATTATAAAAGGAAGACATGCTTAAAATAAAAGTGGGGGAAACTCACCAAAATTCGAGTGATTCGGACTCAAACTTCCCTTCCAGCCACACTCTTCGAAATCCCTCATCCGCAACTTTCCAACACAGCATCTCCGAGTGCTCACACCACAGACCGAGCTGAGACAATTCATCAACTCAACCACCAAGAAGTCTCAATACACCGAAACTCCAAAGATTTAGGACGACGGCTCTCAAGATCTAGGATGAAGGCTCTCAAAATTTAAGGACGAGGATAAAGGCTCTTAAGATTTAGGGACGAGGATGAAGGCTCTCAAGATTTAGGGACGAGGACGAAAGCTTTCAAAGAAATTTCTCTCTGAAAAACTCACTAAGATTTGAAGTGATGAAGAATGGAAGCAAAAGCCTCCTTATATAGGAAAATGGGGCATAATGAGTGAGGACATTTAAATGCAAAAACAGATGAGAAAATGACACTTCAGAAGCCCGAGGCTACTTTCATGCTCCCCAAAGAGTCCGTCGCCACAAACTGGGTGGCATATGATTAGACCTAGGGACCGTTTCATTCCTTTAAGCGTCATTCCTCTCCCCTAAGTGCAGTTTCAGTTCTCAAAGGTGCCGTTTTATTCCCTAAGGAATCCAATCATTAATAAGCGTCGCCATTTTTGTAAAAATGGCTGCAGTCATTTAATGATGACCGACACAAGCCACGTGTCACAAAGGTCCACCTGAAAAAACCACCCAAGGGTATTGGGCCTTCAAAAAGGCTCGAAACCCACAAAAACCTTAAAGGCCCCTTAGGGGCCCTAAAAAGCCCAAACATCCCTCATGGGCCTAAAATACAGGAAGCCCAAAAGTCTCCCTGTAACTCAAAAAATAGTTTTCCAAGTCCGACCATACGGATTGCTCCACACATGCTCGGAGTAAGTTTTCCAAGGTCGAGCAGATTGATTGCTCCACACATGCTCGGCCCACCAGCTCCAAGTCCGAGCATATGGATTGCTCCACACAAGCTCGGACCAAGTTCTCCAAGGTCGAGTAGATGGATTGCTCCACACATGCTTGGCTCACCAACTCTAAGTCCGAGCATGTGGATTGCTCCACATATGTTCGGACCAAGTTTCCCCAAAATCGAGCAGAGGGACTACTAAACGTATGCTTCGCCCAATAGCTCCAAGGCCGAGCAGAGGGATTGCTCCACACACACTTGGCTTGGCACTGTCAAGGCTCGGTACATTACCATTTTTTTAAAGACCGAACCCTGTAAAACTTCCTTAAGCACATAAATATACTCAAGGAAGTGGGAGACATCTGATACTACTAAAAAACACACACCAAATGAAGACATGACATATGGACAGCCCCTAACCAAGACAACAAGGTAACACGCGGACGACCCTGGACAATGCAGCTGGGCCTTTAGGAAATCATTGCCCACTCAACTGGACCTTCACGTCATCATAGCTTTGGACGAAAGGGCTACTTCAACCTTCACGTGGACAGCCCTTAACCAAGACAACAAGGGAAAAACGTGGGTAACCTAGAGCAATAATACTAGGCCTCCAAAACATCATTGCCCATCCAGCTGGACCTCCATGTCATCACCGCCCTGGACAAAAGGCCCGCTTTAACCCTAAAAACCCTATAAAAAGACTCAGGTGTGCAGTCCGAAAGGGGGGACCTTTCGAGACCTAAAAGAGAAAAACACTATCATTCCCATACTTCTTACTGCACACTAACAAAAGCATTGGAGCATCTTCAGAGGCATCTCCTCCGGAGACCCCTAGCTCACGTTCTCTTCCCTGTACAGATTCTGAACCCCGACCTTCAGCTCAATAACACATTTCTGGTAGCAACACCATCAAAATGCCAAGATACCCACTTGATTGCAGACCATGAATCATCATATGGTATTAGGATAGGATTTTTCGGTGCTAACCTATATTCACCTGAGACTGCAATGATATTAGCCTCTGAGACTAAGGCGTTGAGGTAATTATGGTAGAGATGAGTGAAGGCAGATTCAATTATAAAGCCACCTCTATAAAAATAAATTAACAAATGAAGTTTTTGGTTGTTGGGTTTTGCAAGTTTTTTAGGAATGTAAAGATGAACGAAGAAATTGGTTTCTAGTAAAAATAGAACATCTTTGGATTCAATATTGGTTTTGAGATCTAGAAATGGAGGGACAGTTTCAGTGCCCGTTTGTCTCTCTACACAACCATCTTTGTAGATGTGAATCGGAGAGAAATCATAGACTACTTCTGAAGTGGTTGAATCCATGGTTAAGAATGTAAGAGTTGATGCATACTTCATGAGACCATATCTGTAGAATCTCACATGAATATGGGGTCCTACTTCCTGGAGAATGGGCAAGGGTTAAGGGGTAGTACCTCTGAAACTTTTGGGCCATATACATGAGTTGGGTCTGATTTTTTGTTTGGCAGTTTGGGCTTGGGCCCATAAAGAACAAAAATCCTATTCAGACCCTAATTAGGACGTTTTATGTTGCATATAAATACTCTTTATATACTGAGCATACATTTTAATAGAGAGATTTGTGAGGTTGATAATAAAAAACTTTTGGCAGGACATAGCCCTATTCTTTTATGAACCTGGGTAAATCTTGTCTTCTTTTCTGTCTGTTTATAATTCGTGTGATTAACAGGTCTCAAATCTTTTAATTGTTATCAGAGCCTTATATTCGAGGATTAACGATCAGAGATGTCGATTGGATCAGGGATTGAAATCAAGAAGTCCGGAGGGAAGAGCTTCGAGTTATGAAAACTGAAGATGGAGGATCTACTCGTGGATAGGGATCTGTGGACGGTGATAGTTGATAAGATACCGAAGAGTATAACATCCCCTATAGAGGTATCACCGGTGGTGGTTTCAACATCATCTTCAGTGACCATCACAGAATGAGAGAAGCTCGATCGGAAGGCACAAAGTCTGATTCAGCTGTGCCTAACCGATTCAGTCCTGATAAACATTTCTAGAGAAAAGACTGTGAAAGATCTCTAGAAGAAGCTGGAAAGCCTTTATCAGAGTAAATCTCTGGTAAACAAACTGTTTCTGCGGAAGAAGTTATACAACATTCGGATGGCTGAGGGTGATTCTTTCTCTGTTCATCTACATGAGTTCAACACTTTGATAGGTCAGTTATTATCTATTAGTATTGATGTGACAGATTATGATAAGGCTATTACGCTGCTCTGTTCACTGCCTGATTCGTGGGATAACTTGATAGTTGCGATTGGTAGTGGTATGATTGATCTATCTTTTGAGAATGTCGTGGTAGCCTTATCTGTGAGAGGGTGAACCCATGATAAAGACTACAAGTGGTCTGGTGATAAACCCAAGTTCAGGGGAATATCAAAAAGTAGGGATAAATTTGGGTTGAAGTGTTGGAAGTGTAGGAAGCCTGTGCATAAAGAATGAGTGCAGAAGTAAGAGTATGAACTCTGAAAAGCGAACATGCAAGATATCAGCTTCAGGTAATAGGAACCAGTATGATGATGATACTGGTGACTTAAATATGGCATTCTGTTTGGCTCAATCAGATCAGAGTGTTTGGATAATTGACACATGAGCATCCTTTCACATGACACCTTACAGGGACTAGTTTCGTGAGTATGAATCCTTTGATGCAGGAAATGTTTTACTGGGAGATAACTCTTTGGTGAAAATTATTGGTCGCGGGAAGGTAAAGTTAAGGATGAATGATGAGACAGTCAGAACACTTCCAGGCATGATGCATATTTTGGGTCTCAGCAGGAACCTAATATCATTCAGCAAGATGGCAGATGGGAGAGTGCATTTCAGCTGTGCAAAAATTCATGCAAGATGACTCATGGATCATTAGTAATTACACAAGGTTCTCGGTATGGTACATTGTACAAGCTGCTGGGAAATACAATACAAAGTCAGTGCAGTGGAGGTTGAGAAGGCGACTGATGATGGGGCAACATCCTCTATGTTGTGGCATCATAGACTTGGGCATATCGGTGAAAAGGGACTATCTAATTTATCGTCAAAGCAGATGGTGAAGGAAGTCCCAAATTGATCTATGTGATTTAGTTTCTGTGAGCATTATCTACATGACAAGTAGAACCGTGCGAGTTTTAAGTCCGCTGGCATGAGGGAAAAAAATATTCTGGATTTAATACAAATTGATGTGTTTGGGCCAGTTTTGGTCTAATCTCTTAGAAAATCAAGGTATTATGTCTCTTTCATTGATGATTTTTCAAGGTATGCGTGGATTTATTTCATTAAAAGTAAAGCTGAAGCATTTGATAAGTTGCATGAGTTTAAAGCATTGGTATAAAATCAGATGGAAAGAAAGATAAAGATATTGAAAACAAATAATAGAGGGAAATTTTGCTCAAACAAGTTTGAGCAATTCTATGTGGTAAACGACATTGCAAGATAGAAAACAACTCTATATACATCTCAACAGAATGGGATGGCCAAGAGACTCAATCTATCACTCATGGAGAAATCAATGAGTATGTTGAGTTGTGCAGGCTTGGAGCCAGAGTTTTGGGTAGAGGCTGTAGTTATGGCATGTTATATTAAGAACAGGTCACCTACATCAACTTTACCGGATCAGACACTGTTTGAGGCATTATTCGGAAAGAAGCCGAGTTTGGCTCATGTTAGGGTGTTTGGGTGTGATGCTTATATGCATGTGCCAAAAGAAGAGAGGAACAAACTTGACAACAAATTAGTGAAGTGCATCTTTATTGGTTATAAGGATGGGGTCAAGGGGTACTAGTTATGGAATCTAGAAAATAATAGTACAGTTTACAACAGAGATGTTGTATTCACTGGCTGTCCAAGATATACCAAAACAACTAAAACAGGTTCAGATTGATCTTATCCGGGAAACAAATAGTGGGAGACTACCCATAGACTGCACCAGATACTTCAGATACTGAGTCAGTTGGGTCTGAGCAAGATATTCATGTTTCTAATATAGAGGATGAAGATTCAGATGCTGGCTCGGAAGTAGAGACCACACCTGTCATAAGAAGATCGACACAAGTTAGGAGACCACCCATCAGGTATTCCCCTAGTGCTTGCAGTGCATTATATGCTTTAAATATTACTGGTGATGATCCTAGCACAGTAAAATAGGCAAGAACCTTAGAGGATGAAAATCTGTGGGAGGATGTTATGAAAGAAGAGATGTAGGCACTAGACAAGAACGAAGCATGGAGCCTTGTGAAATTGCCTAAAGATAGGAAGACAATTGGGTGCAAATGGATTTTCAAGAAGAAAATAAATGCATAAGGAACGGTAGAAAAGAAGAACGCACATCTGGTTGTAAAGAGGTACTCGTAAATAGAGGGAATTGACTATGGTGAGATATTTTCCCCGGTAGCAAAGTTAACATCTACCAGATGTGTCTTATCCATAACAGTCGCTCATGATCTAAAGGTTGAACAACTGGATGTGAAGACAGCTTTCCTTCATGGGGACTTAGATGAGGAAATTTACATGAAACATCCTGAAGGCTTTGTGAGCAAAGGCAATGAGAGCTGGTTTGTAAATTGAAGAAGTATGTGCACGGATTAAAGCAGTCACCACGGATGTAGTACCAGAAGTTTGATACATATGCCATTCAGCTTGGGTTCACTCGCAGCTATGTTGATCACTGCGTCTACGTGAAAAAGTTAGGGGTTGATTTTGTCATTTTAACCTTATATGTGGATGATATGTTGTTGATTGGAAATAACAGGAAGATGATTAGTACTGTGAAGGCATTGTTGGCAAGGCAGTTTGACATGAAAGACTTAGGGCCACAAACTTTATCTTGGGCATGCAGATAAAGGGGGATCATGAAAATCAAAAACTATGGCTAAGTCAGAAGAATTATATTGAAGAAGCGTTGAAGAAATTCAACATGTCTAACAGCAAGCTGGTAGGGACTCCCATGCCCTTGGGAACCAAGTTATCTAAGGAACAATGTCCGAAGACAGAGGAAGAAGCTGAAGATATAGCATATATACCTTATGCTAGTGTGGTTGGAAGCTTGATGTACGCCATGGTGTGTACGAGACCAGATATTGCTAAAGCGTTAGAGTATTGAGTAGATATATGTCTAATCCTGGGAAAGAGCATTAGACTGCAATCGATAGAGTTCTTACATATCTTCATGTCACGTCAGAGTTTGCATTATGCTATGGAGGTATAGAAGGTAAGAAGAATCTTGATATTGTAGGATTAGTTTATGCTTACTGGAGATGAGACATTAATAGCAGGTATGTGTTTAATATGTTTGGTGGGGTAATGAGTTGGATGAGCAAAAGGCAAAGTGTTGTTGCCCTTTCGTCTATAGAAGCAGAGTATATGGTAATAACTCATGCTGGAAAGGAAGCAGTTTGGCTTCAATGGTTATGTGCTGAGCTTGGGTTTAAACAAGAAGTAGTGAAGGTGAAATATAACAATCAAGGTGCTGTCTTCTTAGCAAAGAATCATGTATTTCATTCACGGATGAAGCACTTTGATATCCAATATCACTTCATCTAGGAAAAGATTGAAGAAAAGGTTATAATCTTGGAAAAAGTCGATACAGCAGTGAACAACGCAGGTTTATTGACTAAAGCAGTTAGTCTAGCAAAGTTTGAGTGGTGTTTTACTAAGATAGGCTTGAGGAAACAGACTCTTAGGAAGTTTTCCATGTGTGTGAAGTATTTACCAAGTGGGAGATTGTTAGAGTTAGTGCATACTTCATGGGACCAGATCTATAAAATCCCGGACGAATACGAGGGTCTCACTCCCCAGTGAGTGAGTGGGGTCTCGCTCCCTGGAGAGTGGGCGAGGGTTAGGGGCAGTGTGGAAAGAATTAGGAAACGAAATATGAAGGTTTTTGTTGAAGAAAGGATAACAAGAGTGAAATGAAAGGATAAGATCTTGAGACTATTACTAAGTATATATAAATGTGAGTGGCAAAGAAAGAGAAAGGGGTACAAAAAGGAGGAGAAACCAAGATAATAATAACAAGGGTTCGTTTGGTTTACAGACATGATTATAGTGGGATAAGATTAGGATTATAGTGAGATAGGATTAAAAGAGTACTATCTTAATACTATGTTTGGTTCATGAGATTTATGAATTAGAATTAAATTAGGATAACATGCATAAAGACCAAATTACCCTTACAATAATCTCAACGTTTACTGTCTTCCTCTCTATCTAACAATTTATAAAATCATCACAAAATCCAGAAAACCATCCAATAGAAAATCAACACAAACTGGAAAAATTATCCAACAATCAACACAAACCCACATATCATCTCTTTCTCAACACAAAATCTAACAATCAAGAACCACAGTGTAAAATAGTCTGAAAAAAATGAACAAACCCAGAAGGAGGAGGAGGCTGCGTGATCTGGGGAAAAAAGATGAGGAGGAAAAAGAAGGAGGATGAGGAAGAGAAGAGAGGAAGAAAGAAGAGGAGGAGGAGGAGAGACGGCAAACTAGAAAAGAATGAGGAGAGGCAGCACGATGCGAACCAGAGAAGAAGAAGAGGCCTTGTGATCTGTGGAAGAAGGAGGAGGAAAATGAAGTAGGAGTAGAAGAATGAGAGAAGAAGAAGGGGGAGGAAGAGAAGGAGAGAGAAAGAAAGGGAAGGAGGAAGAGAGGCAGCGTAGATCTGTGAAGAAAGAGGAGAAGGGGGAGAAGCAGCGAACCAGAGAAGCAAGAGGAGAGAGGAAGAAGGAAGAGGAAGATGAGAGGTGACGCAATGTGACGAGATGCGAACCAAAGAATAAGAAAAAGCCACGCGATCTGGGGAAGAGGAAAATGAAGGATAAAGAGAATGATAGAGGAAGAATGAGGAAGAAGAGAATGAGGGAAGAAGAATGAGGAAGAGAATGAGAGAAGAAGAAAGAGGAGGAGGAGAGAAGAAGAAAGAGGAAGAGAGACAAGAGAGGAAGAAGGATGACGAGGAAAGGCGATGAGAGAGGAAGGAGAAAGGGATGAAATGTAAGACTGAAAAACGTAAAAGATGAGGGCAGATGGGGAAAGGGAAAAAAATTAGTCTAAGAGGGATGGGATAAATTCTGTCACACACCCCTCATGGGATTAATTTTGTGGGATAGAGATTAGGTTTATCCTTGATTAATCCCAAATGAACAATAAAAAAGGGTAACCAAATATGGACAAGGTTTTGAGGTAGGATTAAGTTTGTCCAATCCCACCTTAATACCCCAATCCAAACTACCCTTAAGAGTAGCGCTAAATACACGCTCTATTTCTCCTTATCTCCTCGACATTTTGTCATTTTCTTTAAAAAATGGTCAAATGAGTAAAATGTCATTATATTTGGTTTTTATTATAACTCCACCCTCATAGTTAGAAACTTATCTAATTAAAACCAAAAACAATTATAACGGTGTCAATTTAGTCCCTTGGAATAAAATAATTATAGTAATAAATATATTAATGAGCTTGTGGAACACAAGTATCAAGAGTTGTAATTTAAATCTTGACTCTAGAGAGTTTAAGCACAGTAATCCTTGTATTACCGGTTTGTTGGGTAATTTTTTATGTCAAAGCTTGCAAAATTTATATGTTGAGTCAAGGGGGTGCAGATACTCGATACTAAACTCGAATATGAACTTAAAATTTTATTTTCTCTGTTAAAAACTCAAAAAATTAATAAAAGAAATACAATTTTAAATTTTAAATCATTAATTAAGGATAAAAAACCCAAATATAATATCACCTAGTAAGTAGCAACTTGCAAAAGTAACATATATACTCTAAATTACTTCACCTAAAATTAAAAAGAAAGAAATAAAAAAAAGGAAAAAATTTAACGGATTTGGCGAGGGTTTGAAAAAAAAATAGGTTTTGTCGATTTTGAGTAGTATTGGGTTTGATCCTTAGGTTAAAGGTAGCCGTCAAACCCAATGATATATATATCTTTATACATAATATAATTAGCAAATTTTTTAAGGATGCAAATAAAATGTTTAAACCCCTAACCTTTAAGACAAGCACCAACTTTTGTTAAAATATATTTTTTTTCTCTTTTTTTATTTTATGTGAAGTAATTTGGAGTATATATGTTACTTTTGCAATTTACTCCGTACTACTTACTAGATGGTATTGTTTTTGAGTGCTTTTTCTATCTTAATTAATGATTTAAGATTTAAATTAATATTTTTTTATATATTCTTTAAATTTTGAAAATAGAAAAAAATAAAAATTTTAAGTTCATATTTTAGTTTGGTATCGAATATCCACACCATCTTGATTTAACATAAAAATTGATCAATAAATTAGTAATGCAAGTGCTACTATGCTTAAACTCTTTAGAGTCAAAATCTAAATAATATTTTATTTAAAGGGATTAAATTATCATTGTTATAATTTATTTTTATTTTAATTAAATAAGTTTCTAACTATAAGGATGAAATTATAATATATACCAATATAAATTTTTTGTACTCATTTTATTATCCTTTTAAAAAAAAGAACAAAAAATATCTACAGAGAAAACGTGTATTTAGCACTATCCAATATTATAATAATGTTTTGGTTTGGTAGATGCGTATAGATTTCTTTCTTCTCTCGTTTTGGTGATCTTTTTTCTCGATAATAACGACAGTTAAAAATAACGACAGTGGCCACTGGGAGACCTCAAGACTTTTCTCAAAATATTTGTCTTTTATGATAATTTCTTTTATTTAGTGATCTAACTTACCTCATCCTTTGCTCATCACACAAAAAAATTTTTTTTTTTTTTTTTAACTCCATGCAAAAGTTTTTTTTTTTTGAAATTCTATTTCGTATTAATTATTGATTTTCAAGAGTTTAAATTTAAATAACTTTTTATTGATCAAATCCATTTAAAAAATTAGTTATCTAATATAAGAACTTTGGGATTTTTTTAGTGAAAATTAGTATTAATTCTATAAAATGGTTATTTTTTTATTATTATTTTGCATTAACTTAATAATATAGCGTGAATTCTTATATTATTAAAAAAATTAAAATGATCAAAATAAAACTAAATGTCACCTATGATTTTTATAATTTGACTATTTTGTCAAATTAATCAAAATATAATTAATAATATTCTTAATAAAATATTATATCACATCATTTAAAAATTAAATCAATAATTATTATAATTTTTTTAATGTAACAATTTCATTCTAGCTCATGGACAGCAAGTTTTAAGGGTCATTACTTTTGTCCCCACCATGAAGACATTATTGAGATAGACAAAATTGGAAAATAAGAGAAATTATTGTATCTTTGGAAAATTATGGAACAATGCAAGGTGTGGCCCGCCCTCCCACAAAAGTTCAAAGACTTTGTGTAAACTTCAATAATAGAATTAAGTTAATGATATTGACACATTATAAATGGTTATTGATATTTTTTTTTAAAATTATAATAATATGTTTAGTTAAAGTCATATACTCATTTTGACTTTTGAAATACAATTACTATCATATATTCTCTTTTCAAGTTTTCATGATACAAAATCTTTTATTAACTACCCTCTTTCTTCATCTATCTAAGTTTTTACTTTCTTCACTCTTGTAGCAAAACTTTTCTTCATTCTTTTTTTTTTTCTATTTTTTTTCAATTTTTGTTGAAGACATGAATTCAACTTCTGCGTGACAAAAATTGATCTTACTATATAAAAATGATCTAATTTATGAAAATCTTCTTAAAATTTACTACTTTCAGTTAGCAATTCTAAATAAATTAGTTAAAAAAGTTATTAACTCTATAGTCTTGAGAATTATTAATATTTAAGGTGGAACACATATTCTGTCAATTAATTATTCATTGTTATGAAAAAGTGAAGAAAGAAGTAAATTCATAAAAGAAAAGTTTTAACTGCAAAAATGAAGAGATAAATAGTTAAAGATGAAAAAAGTAGTAATTAATAACAGATTTTGTATTATTAAAACTTATAAAAATAATATATGATGGTAATTATATTTCAAAAGTCAAATTGAGTATCTAAATTTAATTAATGGTGTCGTTGTAAATTTCAGAAACGAAAACAAAAATAAGTGAAGTGTCAATATACCCATGGAATTATTATAGTTCATCATGTGTTTCTTGCTCTCTTTCTCGCTCTCTTTATTATTATTCTGTTGCCCTTTCATCTACAGAAGCAGAGTATATGGCAATAACTCATGCTAGAAAGGAAGTGGTTTAGCTTTAAAGGTTGTGTGCTGAGCTTGGGTTTAAACAAGAAGTAGTGAAGGTGAAATGTGACAATCAAGGTGTTATCTTCTTAGCAAAGTGTTGTTATTTGTCTAAGTTTCAAACATATCCAAACATGGTCTAAAGTTGGTTAATGTCCAAACCAATTGTGGGATATCAAAGTTCAGCAAGTTATAAGGTTGCACACATGTGTGTGCTTCAATTTTGAGCATGGGAAGGTCAGGCACACTGCTGTGGAAGTTTCTGCCCACAGGCAGGAGGTGTGCGCACAGCATCAGGAGGCTGCAGCATCAGGTCACGCCGCAGCACACAGCACATGGCTGCACACATGATCCAGCATGCATAAGACCTCTCCAATCATGTGTGCACCACACCAAAATGCACAGCATCACTTGGAGAGTGATGAAGGGCTGAGATTAAAGGAAGAACATGATCAAAGGGTCAATAATGATTCACAAGATTGTCCAAGAATTAAGAGGCTATAAAAAGGGTTTCCTAGCCTCATTTCAAGTGGTGAAAAAAGGTGTGTGAGAGAACCACACAGGTTGTGACATTTTGAGATCATTGTAAACACAAGAGAGAATTGTGTGAGAGACATAAACACAAGAGGGACTCTTGTAGTGAGGCTGGTTGTAAAGAAGAGAGGTTAGTAGAGAATTGATAGAAAGCATTGTAATAGGTCTATCACTTTCTCGTTCTCTTCTTGGTTCTTCAAGAACTTGGATTCTTGAAGGGGATTGCTGTAACTTTGTAAGAACCATTGAGATAGTGCAGAGACTTCGGAGGAACTCACGGGGACGTAGGCACATTGCCGAACCTCGACAACAAATTACTTGTCTTCTTTCTTTCTTTGATTTTCTGTTCTTGTGTTCGATTGCTGAAATTCTTTCTATAAGTCATTCAAGACTTGGGTGTTTGGAAGATCACCACCTGGGCATCTTGTCAAGGTGATTTCCAACACAAAGAATCCTGCATTTCATTCACAGATGAAGCACATTGATATCCAATATCACTTCATTCGGGAAAAGATTGAAAAAAAGGTTATAATCTTGGAAAAAGTCGATACAACAGTGAACAATGCAGATTTCTTGACTAAAGCAGTTAGTCTAGCAAAGTTTGAGTGGTGTTCTACTGAGATGAGCTTGAAGAAACAGACTCCTAGGAAGTTTTCCATGTGTGTGAAGTATTTACCAAGTGGAAGATTGTTAGAGTTGGTGCATACTTCACGAGACCAGATCTGTAGAACTCCGGACGAATACGGGGGGTCCTGCTCCCTGGAGAGCGGGCTGGGGTTAGGGGGCAGCGTGGAAAGAATTAGGAAACGAAATTTGAAGGTTTTTGTTGAAGAAAGGATAACAAGAGTGAAATGAAAGAATAAGATCTAGAGACTATTACTAAGTATATATAAAGGTGAGTGGCAAAGAAAGAGAAAGGGGTACAAAGAGTAGGAGAAACCAAGAGAGTAATAACAAGGGTTCGTTTGGTTTACAAACATTAGTGGGATAAGATTATGATTATAGTGGGATAGGATTAAAAGGGTACTATCTTAATACTATGTTTGGTTCATGAGATTTATGTATTGGAATTAAATGAGAATAACATGCATAAAGACCAAAATACCCTTGTAATAAATCTCAACATGTACTGTCTTCCTCTCTCTCTCTAACAATTTATGAAATAATCACAAAATCCAGAAAAACCATCCAATAGAAAATCAACACAAACTGGAAAAATTATCCAACAATCAACACAAACCCACATGTCATCTCTTTCTCAACACAAAATCCAACAATCAACAACCATAGTGTAGAATAATCTGAAAAAAAAAATGAACAAACCCATAAAGGGGAGGAGGCCGCGTGATTTGGGGAAGAAAGAGGAGGAAAAAGAAGGAGGAGGAGGAGAAGAGAGGAAGAAGGGGTGGGGGAGGAGAAGAGAGGAAGAAAGAGGAGAAGGAGGAGAGGCGGCACGATGCGAACCATAGAAGAAGAAGAGGCCTTACGATCTGGGGAAGAAGGAGGAGGAAAAGGAAGTAGGAGTAAGGGAGGGAGAGAGGAAGAAGGGGGAAGAAGAGAAGGTGAGAGAAAGAAAGGGAAAGAGGAAGAGAGGCAGTGCAAATCTATGAAGAAGGAGGAGAAGGAGGAGAAGCAGCGAATCAGAGAAGCAAGAGGAGAGAGGAAGAAGGAGGAGGAAGATGAGAGGTGACGCGACGTGACGTGATGCAAACCAAAGAGTAAGGAAAGGCCACGCGATCTCGGGAAGAGGAAAATGAAGGATAAGGAGAATGAGAGAGGAAGAATGAGGAAGATGAGGAGGAGGGAAGAAGAATGAAAAAGAGAATGAGAGAAGAAGAAAGAAGAGGAGGAGGAGAGAAGAAGAAAGTGGAAGAGAGACAAGAGAGGAAGAAGGATGACGAGGAAAGGCGACGAGAGAGGAAGGAGAAGGGGAAGAAATGTAAGACTGAAAAACGTAAAAGATGAGGGCAAATGGGGAAAGGGGAAAAAATTAGTCTAAGAAGGGTGGAATAAATTCTGTCACACACTTCTCATGGGATTAATTTTGTGGGATAGAGATTAGGTTTATCCTTGGTTAATCCCAAATGAACAATAAAAAAGGGTAACCAAACATGGACAAGGTTTTGAGGTAGGATTAAGCTTGTCCAATCGCACCTTAATACCCCAATCCAAACTACCCCTAAGGGTAGCGCTAAATACACGCTCTATTTCTCCTTATCTCCTCGATATTTTGTCATTTTCTTTAAAAAATGGTCAAATGAGTAAAATGTCATTATATTTGGTATTTATTATAACTCCACCCTCATAGTTAGAAACTTATCTAATTAAAACCAAAAACAATTATAACGGTGTCAATTTAGTCCCTTGAAATAAAACAATTATAGTAATAAATATACTAATGAGCTTGTGGAACACAGGTATCGAGAGTTGTAATTTAAATCTTGAGTCTAGAGAGTTTAAGCAGAGTAACCTTGTATTACCGGTTTATTGGGTAATTTTTTATGTCAAAGCTTGCAAAATTTATATGTTGAATCAAGCAGGTGCAGATACTCGATACCAAACTCAAATATGAACTTAAAACTTTATTTTTTTCTCTGTTAAAATCTCAAAAAAATTAATAAAATAAATACTAATTTAAATTTTAAATCATTAATTAAGGATAAAAAAACCCAAATATATTTGTCTTTTATGATAATTTCTTTAAAAGACCATATGGATTTATGTTTTCTCTGGTTTTGGTGATCTTTTTTCTCGATAATAATGACCGTAAAAAATAACGACAGTGGCCACAGGGAGACCTCAAGACTTTTCTCAAAATATTTGTCTTTTATGATAATTTCTTTTATTTAGTGATCTAACTTACCTCATCCTTTGTTCATCGCACAACGATTTTTTTTTTTTAAACTCCATGAAAAGGTTTGTTTGTTTTTTTTTTTGGAAATTCTATTTCATATTAATTATTGATTTTCAAGAGTTTAAATTTAAATAACTTTTTATTGATCAAATCCATTTAAAAAATTAGTTATCTAATATAAGAACTTTGGGATTTTTTTAGTGAAAATTAGTATTAATTCTATAAAATAGTTATTTTTTTATTATTTTGCATTAACTTAATATTATAGCGTGAATTTTTATATTATTAAAAAAATTAAAATGATCAAAATAAATCTAAATGTCACCTATGATTTTTATAATTTGACTATTTTGTCAAATTAATCAAAATATAATTAATAATACTCTTAATAAAGTATTATATCACATCATTTAAAAATTAAATCAATAATTGTTATAATTTTTTTAACGTAACAATTTCATTCTAGCACATGGAGAGCAAGTTTTAAGGGTCATTAGTTTTGTCCCCACCATGAAGACATTATTGAGATAGACAGAATTGGAAAATAAGAGAAATTATTGTATCTTTGGAAAATTATGGAACAATGCAAGGTGTGGCCCGCCCTCCCACAAAAGTTCAAAGACTTTGGGTAAACTTCAATAATATAATTAAGTTAATGATATTGACACATCATAAATGGTTATTGATATTTTTTTAAATTTATAATAATACGTTTAGTTAAAGTCAAATACTCATTTTGACTTTTGAAATATAATTACTATCATATATTCACTTTTCAAATTTAAATGATACAAAATCTTTTACTAACTATCTTCTTTTTTCATCTCTCTAATTTTTTACTCTCTTCACTCTTGCAGTAAAAATTTTCTTTCTTCATTTCTTTCTTCTATTCTCTTTTATGTTTTTCTTTATTTTTTTTTTCAATTTTTGTTGAAGACATGAATTCAACTTCTACGTGACAAAAATTGATCTTACCATATAAAAATGATCTAATTTATGAAAATCTTCTTAAAATTTACTACTTTCAATTAGTAATTCTAAATAAATTAGTTAAAAAAGTTATTAACTCTATAGTCTTGAGAATTATTAATATTTAAGGTGAAATACATATTCTGTCAATTAATTATTCATTGTTATGAAAAAGTGAAGAAAGAAGTAAATTCATAAAAGAAAAGTTTTAACAGCAAAAATTAAGAGAAAAATAGTTAGAGATGAAAAAAAAGTAATTAATAAAATACTTTGTATTATTAAAACTTATAAAAAGAATATATGATAGTAATTATATTTCAAAAATCAAATTGAGTATCTAAATTTAATTAACGGTGTTATTGTAAATTTCAAAAACAAAAACAAAAACAAGTGAAGTGTCAATATACCCATGGAATTATTATAGTTCATCATGTGTTTCTCGCTCTCTTTATTATTATTTTTACTTCGTTATTGGAGCATGTGTTTTTTCTTGTTTCAGTCCTATTCCAAAATATTATAATTATTTTTTTATTGTATGAAAACCCTCTCTCTAACACCTTTGATTAAAGTTAAATACTCAAGTCACAATTTATAATAACTCATGATTTCTTTCGTCTTTTCAGAGTATGTAAAGATGGTTATGTGGGTAGAGGTGAGACTATTGACCTGTACTCACTTAATTCTCTCTCTATACCTACATTTTTATGGACATAAGTTTTGAGATTCGTTAAAAACTTATCCATATCTGAATCGATTCATAAAAATCTGAATCGAGTCGGGTTTACTTCCTGATTAACGGGCCTGCCCGTTTAGTACAAGGCAAAATCTGATTGGAATCCAACGTTGCTTTGTGTGTTCGATTGTATCGTGGCAATTTCAGAAGATAAATTCTTCATCAAAGGAAATTCTAGTTTTACCACATCTTGATTGGAGGATTCCTGGAAACTCCATGCTCGTTGGGTTGCCTAAAAACTCAACAACAAAAAAATCAATACAAAATGTTAATGACGAATCAAGATTAAGTAAACATAATAGAATTTTGGGTTAGGGTTAAATTGATTATTGATTATGGTACATACAGCTGGATCGTTGTTGTTGTTGTCGAAGACTGGAACGTAGCAGATGATGTCGTGTACGTGGGGTCTTGATGGGGCTGGAAAGAAAAATCAAAGTAGTTGTTTTTATCTTCCTGTTTGATTTCTTGTTGGTTGTTACTTGAGCTTGAGCTAAAAATACACAAGAAAACAAAGAAAAAGACGCAAACCTATCAATCCAATTATGCCAAAAAAAGTCAAGTTTACATCACAAGAGTTAAATAATTCAGCCCAATAGGTATATGGTAAATTGACGTACTTCAAGTGGCCTTTTTGTATGTTTTTATATTTCAAAATGATGAACCAGTAATGTTGACAACTCTCTGATGCTTAATTGGAGTAACTTTGATAATTTTTGGTGAACACATTAACTCTCTTATAACTTTCAATGCTGTAAATTAAGCATTTTTCTTTATAAAAAATATTTTATATTTTTATAAAAATAAAATAAAAAAAAATAGATCGATCAATTTCATTAAATATTTACGGATTCATCCGTGTTTTGATGGGTTGAAAATGGACATAAAATAATAAACACGTTAAAAAACAAGCATTTTTTATCCGTGTCAACACTCGTCACCCGTGATACCCAATCTGTATCCGATCCGACCCGTCCGTTTTCTACCTCTACATGTGAAAATCCACGAACCTTTTGTGTGTGTGTGTGTGTGTGTGTGTGTGTGTGTGTATATATATATATATATATATATATATATATATCATCAGCAACAATGTTAAACCCCATGACCAAAATTCTAAGCATGATGCCTAAATGAGACCACTTCAAGTTCCCCCTTCAAACAATTAAACCGAACGAAAATCGATGCAAGCCTAAAATTAGGCATTGATGAAGCATAACCTGAGTCATGAAATTACGCATTGTAGTACTTTGATTGATTTGAAGAATTTAAGAAAACTGGGTGGAGAGAGATTTCTTTTTAATATTATCAATGCTATCCGATGTTACATATGAATAGTATAATGAGATTGTTAGAAACTTTTCTTGTATAATTATATTGGATTTTTAATAATAATTATTTGGTTATTTTAATATAATTAATAAATTAAAAGTTACAAATTTGTAATTAATTTCAATAAATTGAGATTTACAAATTTTGTAATTATTTCTATTTTAAATTTTGAATTAAATTTTTAAGCTCATTTGTGCTTATAAATATCAAATTTTTCAAGAGCCTAAGACACGCAAATTTTCAGATTCTTCTTCTTGTTTTCTACTTTCTACATATTTGTATTTTTTGGCACCTTAATCAGGTAGGCTCATCCCCGCTTTCTGGTGGATATGCACATTATAGGAGGCAAAACTGTGAGCACTTGAGTTTTATCTTATAGCAAGTCTTAGTTGTTCTTACTCCGATACCTAGCTGTGCATCTCTGATATCATTATTGTGGTATCTCCTCTAGCTCTGATACCACTGTTGGGAAACCACCTCAATGATGCCCAAGTGATGGTCTTCCAAACACCCAGGTCTAGAATGACTTGTAAAGAAAAGAAACAGCACACGAAGCAAGAAAGAAGGACACAACAATTGTTATCGAGGTTCGGCAATGGCCTACGTCCTTGATCTCTACTTCGTTCTTGTACCACCCTCAAGAACACGATCAGATATTGATCTCTACTCCGTCCTTGAATCACCTCAAGAACACAATCAGATATAGATCTTTACTCCGTTCTTGAATCACCCAAAAAGTTGACCTCTGATTCTTGGAGTCTTGCTCCGACACCTTTTGTTCTTGCTCCGATACCCGACTGTGCAGCTCTAATTCCACTGTTGTGGTATCTCCTCTAGCTTTGATACCACTGTTGGGAAACCACCCCAATGATGCCCAGGTGATGGTCTTCCAAACACCTAAGTCTAGAATGACTTGTAAAGAAAAGAAACAACACACGAAGCAAGAAAGAAAGACACAGCAATTGTTATCGAGGTTCGACAATAGCCTACATCCCCGTGAGTTCCTCTGAACTTTCTGCAGTAAACCAATATGTTCTTACAATCCAGCAACACCTCTCCAAGAATCCACAAGTTCTTGAAGAAACAAAGAATAGAACAAGAAAGTGATAAGGTCTTGAGTTACCCTGGAACTTTCCCCATTGGAAATTCCACTTACAAGTCCCTTGAATCCCTTTTCTATACTAATCTCTCTCTTTACAACCAGCCTCTCTAATGAGTCCCTCTTGTATGTCTGTGTCTTTGCACTCTCATACAATTCTCTCATTCACATGTTCTGTCACACACACACACTTGTGTTTCTATCACATTGTTGTTGTTCTGTTGAGACTGAGTCTAGGTGACCCTTTATATAGTGCACCACTTCTTGAACCTATCTTGAAGTCAATCTCCACCCTTAGATCTTGAGGACTAATCAATCTTAGCCTTTGATTAAGTCTAAGTCAAGTTGTGAGTTTTGGACATGTCTCACAAACCATGGAAGAGGTTTACACATGTGTGCATCAGTATACCTGGCGTCGCAGCCTAGAACAGGGGGCGCCGCAGCCCAAGGCATAGCACACATTCACCATCTTCTGGGCGCCGTGGCCTGGCTTCCTCTTCTAGCACTCCACCTTCTGGGCGCCACGACCTAGGAAGAGCAGGGCCGCGGCCTGACCAGATGCACACACCTTTTTCTAGCTTTGTGCTGAGGCACACTCCAAGTATACTAAGGCTTCAATGGCTTGATGCTTGACCTCTTCCAACCTTGTTTAAACCTCAACCATGTTTAAACCTTAGACAAACACCAACATGATTATAGTGGGATAGGATTAAAAGGGTACTATCTTAATACTATGTTTCGTTAATGAGATTTATGTATTGGAATTAAATTAGGATAACATTCATAAAGACCAAAATACCCTTGCAATAAATCTCAACATGTACTGTCTTCCTCTCTCTCTCTCTAACAATTTATAAAATCATTACAAAATCCAGAAAAACCATCCAACAGAAAATCAACACAAATTGGAAAAATTATCCAACAATCAACACAAACCCATATATCATCTCTTTCTAAACACAAAATCCAACAATCAACAACCACAGTGTAAAATAATCTGAAAAAAAAAATGAACAAACCCAGAAGGGGGAGGAGGTCGCGTGATCTGGGGACGAAATAGGAGGAGGAAAAAGAAGGAGGAGGAGGAGAAGAGAGGAAGAAGGGGTGGGAGAGGAGAAGAAAGGAAGTGAGAGGAGAAGGAGGAGGAGGAGGAAGAAGAGGGGGAGAGGCAGCGAACCAGAAAAGAAGGAGGAGCGGCGGCACGATGCTAACCAGAGAAGAAGAAGAGGCCTTGCGATCTGGGGAAGAAGGAGGAGGAAAAAAGAAGTAGGAGTAAGGGAGGGAGAGAAGAAGAAGGGGGAGGAATAGAATGAGAGAGAAAGAAAGAGAAGGAGGAAGAGAGGCAGTGCAGATCTGTGAAGAAGGAGGAGAAGCAGCGAACCAGAGAAGCAAGAGGAGAGAGAAAGAATGAGGTGAAAGATGAGAGGTGACGTGATGTGACGTGATGCGAACCAAAGAGTAAGAAAAGGCCACACGATCTCGAGAAGAGGAGAATGAGAGAGGAAGAATGAGGAGGAGGAGGAGGAGGGAATAAGAATAAGGAAGAGAATGAGAGAAGAAGAAAGAGGATGAGGAGAGAAGAAGAAAGAGGAAGAGAGACAAGAGAGGAAGAAGGATGACGAGGAAAGGCAACGAGAGAGGAAGGAGAAGGGGATGAAATGTAAGACTGAAAAACGTAAAAGATGAGGGCGGATGGGGAAAGAGAAAAAAATTAGTCTAAGAGGGGTGGGATAAATTCTGTCACACACCCATCATGGGATTAATTTTGTGGGATAGAGATTAGGTTTATCCTTGATTAATCCCAAATGAACAATAAAAAAGGGTGACCAAACATGGACAAGGTTTTGAGGTAGGATTAAGTTTGTCTAATCCTACCTTAATACCCCAATCCAAACTCCCCCTAAGGGTAGCGCTAAATACACACTCTATTTCTCCTTAACTTTTCGACATTTTGTCATTTTCTTTAAAAAATGGTCAAATGAGTAAAATGTCATTATATTTGGTATTTATTATAATTCTACCCTCATAGTTAGAAACTTATCTAATTAAAACCAAAAACAATTATAACAGTGTCAATTTAGTCCCTTGAAATAAAATAATTATAGTAATAAATATATTAATGAGCTTGTGGAACACAAGTATCGAGAGTTGCAATTTAAATCTTGAGTCTAGAGAGTTTAAGCACAGTAATCCTTGTATTACTGGTTTATTGGGTAGTTTTTTTGTCAAATCTTGCAAAATTTATGTGTTGAGTTAAGTGGGTGCAGATACTTGATACCAAACTCGAATATGAACTTAAAACTTTATTTTTTTCTCTGTTAAAAACTCAAAAAATTAATAAAAGAAATACAAATACAAATTTAAATTTTAAATCATTAATTAAGGATAAAAAACCCAAATATAATATCACCTAGTAAGTAGTAACTTGCAAAAGTAACATATATACTTCAAATTACTTCACCTAAAATTAAAAAAAAAAAGAAAAAATTTAATGGATTTGGCGTGGGTTTGAAAAAAAAATAGGTTTTGTCGATTTTGAGTAGTATTGAGTTTGATCCTTAGGTTACAGGTAGCCGTTAAACCCAATGATATATATATCTTTATACATAATATAATTAGCAAATTTTTTAAAGATGTAAATAAAAAGCTTAAACCCCTGACCTTTACACTACAACATAATTTACATATGCTGGCGCTTAAATTCCGGCGCTTCAAAAAAACGCCGCAATACTACAACCGTCAGCGCTTTTTTTGTGGCGCTTTCTTGAAGTGCCGCAATACAAAAAGAGCATATAACGGTGCTTTAAAGCGTCAGTATACAGGGATTTTAATACATATTCCGACGCTTATAAGTGCCGCAATATACCGGTGCTTCAAAGCGCCGGAATATGAAATGGGTTTCGAGCATGTACCGGCGCTTAAAAGCACCGATATATGCTCGAAATCCATTCCATATTCCGGTGCTTTGAAGCACCGGAACAAGGTGCCTTTCATATACCGGCACTTTGAAGCGTCGGCATTGCTATTTACATATTCCGGCCCTTTTAAGCGCCGAAATATGAAATAGGTCTCGTGTATATACCAGCACTTTGAAGTGCCGGAATATGCTCGAAACCCATTTCATATTCCGGCATTTAAAAGCACCGAAAAATGCTTCCTTTCATAGACCGACACTTTAAAGCATCGGTATATGCTCCTTTAAGTATTTCGGCACTTAAAAGCGTCGGAATATGCTAAAAAAATTTAGATATAAACAATTACCACGAATATTTGTTTTTCCCCCAAAATTTTCTTTCTGCTCTCTTCGATCCACCGCGCCGTTTCCCCCAAATTTTGGTTCTCTACACTTTGCCTCCTCACCAGCTTTGCTTCCCTGCTTTCTATCGCCGTCGTCAGCTCTGCTTCTTTGCTTTCCACCGCCACCGTCAGCTCTGCTTCTCTGCTTACCACCGTCGCCATCACCTCTACTTCCCTCCTTCAACACTACTAGCTGGGAAAAACAAACAGTGAGAACCGACTTTCTTTTCTTTCTCGGTTCTAGTATAATTATTCTCTAGGTTGTAAGTGTATTATTATAATAAAGCCTTATTTTGATAACTTTTGCTATGTTATTTACATGAAATTTGTGTTTGATTCAGAATTATCTAAAAATGTTCCCCTAGGTTGTGTTTTTTTATTTCTTTTGTTCTTTAATTGTGCAGTGCCACAAATTTTAGTGTAGACATGCTTGTATAGTAAATTATGAAGTTTATTAAAGCCATTGTCTCTCTTACATTCTGGTTCCATGTTTAATTCAGTGACCGTACTTGTTTGTGTTTCATCCTACTAATTTATCTGTAAATCTGAACTTACAAGTTAGAGAAGCATCACAGTAATGTACTCTCCCTTAACTGCATATCTCTTTATTGGAAATTAGTTTTTATATAGATTATAGTGGCTGTAGAGTAGGTGCTCTTACAATGGGTATATGAATAGCTTCACTTTTGGGCCTCAAATCCACCCACAGTCATGTGTTGCAGTAAGTTAAAGGAGCAAAGGCCTTGCCTTTGCAAATATGTGAAGGATCCTAACCTTCAAAAGCTTGTCAACTCTTCAAATGCCAGAAAAGTAGCTACCACTTGTGGCTTCCCATTCCCCAAATGCTAAGGAAAGTTGTTATAGCTACAAGAGTCTGAATATTATTAGTACTAGTTAATATTCTGCTAGTTTGTTTAATTTTGTATTTGAGAGAGTTATATGTGTTACCCTAATTGCATGATCAATCTTTGTACATGCCATGACTCATTAGTACTAGTTAAGGTACTAAGAATATATATGTTTGAGTTATATATAAATAGTGTTGGCTTTTATTGCTAATTCTTATGCTGATTCTTGTGAGCTTAGCTTGTCAAATATAATTCAAGATAATAAATTGAATTGTGTGTTTAATAGGTGAGGAACTAATGGTGCGTTCAATTGTAGAACACTCAAAACATACAAAAAAAAAATCGAGCAAATGCAATTTTTTTTTGTAAAAACTGAATAATTTTCTACAATATTGAACAGACCCTAAATGACTTTTCTTGTCTTTTTGATTGTCAAGAAGTGTATCGATTGGATTAGACCTAGTTAATGTGGGGATCTAAGTTACTTTTAGCTTTAATTAATTTTTACTCTTGTAAATACAAAAAGTATTAATCTTTAAGGCTAAATTACGAACCTTTTAACAATATTTGGAGTCGTTACTTTTGATTCTTAACATTCAGTAACTTAAAATTATGGATTCATGATTTACAATCGTTATTAATGTTGAACTCTATCCATAAACCCTTATAAAATGGACCGGTAAAATTACAGTCCAAATTCAACATAAGCTTCGCCCGAATAATTTAGGTGCTAAATTCGCATCTGTTAAGTTTTTGAAATGATTTAAGTTATAGAATATCTTTTTCAGCACAAAACAAGGTTATCCATTTTAGTACACAGTTGGATCCTTTTTTTTATTTTTTTATTTCTGTTATGGTTTAAGTAGCTGTGAATATAGAAAAAATAATTGCTTGTTCTATAATTTTAGTTCTACCCTAACTTCTAACTAGAGATCCAGTGCCATTCTTTCTTTAACCTAAGTATGGTTTCGATCTCATTACTATATTAGTTTTTATTCCTGAAGTTATATGAATTTGATAAGTTCTCATGAGTTGTGCTACAATTGGTTTAAAAATCAATGAAAATGGAGCTGCTAAATTTTAGGCTTGACTTCGAATACTGGATACACCTTAGTATAATTCACAATGATAACAATTAAGATTAAAAGGAAATGACTTAGTAAATCCAGAATAATGTGAATAATGTTAGTCTTGGTTGAGTTGAACTTGTGCCTGTAAGAGCTGTGATGACTAGAAACATAGGAAAAAACTTGCATGGTAAAATGAATTGTTATATATGCACATGAGACATCCTGAAGCATAAAAATGCTGATATACGTGAAAAAAATCATTTAATTATAAAAATAATAATAATTTTATTGTATATAATTTATATTAAGACTGTAATAATTATTAATATTAATTATTTGCTGAGACCAATTGCCAATATGAGTTTGTATCAATTTGTTGTTATCAATTTCAATTCATCCACTTACCAATCAAATCGAAGTTTGTGATTATGCCTTCTTTTGCCAAAAATATTACAATTCTGACTTAATTAACATTGTTTTAGGAAAGTCTATTGCCGTCATCTTAAAATGGATAAAAGTTGGATAGATAAACTGAGGTCGAGTAAAGCCTATATGGATGGTGTTGCAAACTTCATTAGATTTGCGTGTCAGAAAGCTTGTGGTCGTGGTAGTATTGTTTGTCCATGTAAGAGATGTGGTAATTGTTATTCACTCGAACCAGAAATTGTTCAAGAGCATCTATTGTATAATAGGTTTAGTCCAGGTTACACCGAGTGGGTTTTTCATGGGGAGAAAGTCTCTCGTATTGATCACACTCACACTAGTTCACAATCCACTAGTGTTCCAGGTGGCTTCATGGGACGAGATGACGTGTTGGGTTTGCTCCGAGGTGCCTTCGAGGTTACTTGTGAAAACCCAAACAATGAACTGTCAAGTTTAGGAATCGAAGTAGGATCTTCAAATGAGCATGGTGAAGAGCAACAGGTTCATGGTGGGTTTGAGTTCAATAATTGTGGTGATCCTTCACACGTCGAACATCCAGTTCATTTTGCTATTGATGAGACGACTCAGTATCGCAATTTAATGAAAGATTACAATACTAAACTTTATCCGGGTTGTCATAATTTCAAAAAGTTAAGTTTTATGTTATATCTACTACACCTAAAATGTTTGAATGGGTGGTCTGACAAATCTCTGACTATGTTGCTTGAGTTTATCAACATGGCATTTCCGATGTGTGCTCCATTGCCATCCAATTATTATGAATCCATGAAGATTATCAAAGGATTGGGTCTTGGGTATGAGAAGATTCATGTTTGTCCTAATGACTGCATACTGTATTGGGGTGTGCATGTGAATGATGAATTTTGTCATATGTGTGGAGTGGCACGGTGGGTCAAAAACACAGCTGATGATGAGGATCCGTTGAATGGGATGGTTGGTCAATCGAAAAAGAAAAAGCCAGCTAAGGTATTGTGTTATTTTTCGCTAATACCGAGATTGAAGAGGATATATATATTATCTAAAACGGCTTCATTGATGAGATGTGTTGAGCGAAAATATACCTAAATAAATAAGCAAATAATCGCACTTGTTTTACTTGCAAGTGTACAAAGTCAACTTAGTAGTATAGTGTGCGAAAGCAAGATCATCTCCACAAGGATTGGTGAATTTCTTTTTAGAATTATATTCGCAATGTAAAAAAGATAGAAATAATAAAAGAGTTGATTTTGATAAAAATAAAATAATAAAGATAAAGGCGTAGGGACCTGATATCCACCACTAATTATGCTACCACAACAAAACAGTATGCCAATGCTTTACTCATGTCATGAATACCTAATGTTTGTCAACCTAAGACATGGTATCTACTCCTTAAGTTATTGATCTCCCTAAGCAACGAGTTAGGCATGGTATCTACTCTAACTCTTTTCTCTCTCAAGGGATTCAACATGGTGTATGCTGAGTTGTTCCTTAAGAGAGCATAGGATCTGTGGAAATCGACAACCACACGGGACCTAGGGCATGGTATCTACTCCCGGTTTCCCATATTGATTAACCCAAGAATCTGGTGTGGATATCTTTTGTTACTAATATCAGACCCAGGACTCGGTCATCTAAATTGATCTAACTAACAAGTCCATACCACATGCACATATTGATCAGACATATACATATAAGGAATTTAAATAAAAACAGGTATTAATCAAGTTAAGCAACACAACATAAATATCGCAAAGGCGCCAATACTAAATTTATTGAGTAAACATAATTAGAGCTTCAACCAAGCCCTTACTAAGAATTTAATTACACATAATAAAATAAAAAGGAAAGAAGAAACCCAAGAGAAGAGTTGTCAATTCCTCTCCACGGTCTCCTTCTCCAAGCTAAAGCAAAAAATAAAATAAGTGATTCCCTCTAAGAAGTGATAATTTTTGTGTGCTTTACAGGTGTATTTATAGGGCTTGAGTAGTCTTAGAAGGCTCATGAGTTCCTAAACTTTCCTAAAACACAAAACTCCTTTATTTCCAAAATAGGGTTATTTCCAAAATAAGGTTTTGCAGTTTACTGTTCACGCCCGTACATATGCACTCGATCGCATGTGTCTTGCACTCGATCGCATGCGTCTTGCGCTCGATCGCATTGCTGCGCTCAATCCTTCATGTGTGCGAACAATCGCATGTGCGCTCGATCGCATGCAGTAGTTCGATCGATCGCACTTTGACCAGAAGCTGCTCCAGGATTTCTAGGCTTTTTTCCTTAAGTGCCAAAACTGCTTCCTTTCTCTCCAAGACCTATAAAAACATGTGAAACACACAAAATGAAGTAAAACAGACTAAAATGTATAGACAAAGAGCTTAACATATGTAAATTAAGGGGCTTAAAATATGAATATTTAAGCACTTATCACACCCCCAAACTTACATATTACTAGTCCCTTAGCAATACAAAACTAAAAACTAAATGAAGAACAAAATTAAAGATAAATTCACTTCCATGATACTCAAATATTTGGGTTGCACAAAAAACTATGATAACAGTTCATGAGTAAGCTTAAAATAAAAACACCATTTTGTATTGAAAAAGGATTTTCAAAAGTTCATGTTACTTACCTAAGGTTGGCTTAAGGCATCGCAAGTTTGACTTGTGTGTGATGAATTAGCACATATAAGATGAGGCTTCCACATAATTTTAGTGTATAGGGTTTCGATGCCCAAACCTTTATCGAATTCTTTATCAAAGAGAACAAAAATGACATAATACTTGCTTCTTCTTTCTTTTTTCTTTCATCATGCGATCTTTACCATGTTGAGTTCGATCGAGCTTTCTATTTGAGCCTTGTAACGAGTGTTTAGCCAATGACTCCCAAACCAGATGGTTTTAGGGCATTAGGTGTAAAGACACCCCTAAGGACTTACTAACTCGAATCAAAAAGGCTACGGAACTAACAGGTTTTAATGCTTCTAAATGAAATTCCCACCTTTTGACGTGAACACTCAATGCTTACTGAGGCAAAAGGCCCAGTTACTCAGTGGAAAGCTTTTTGATCATTTTTTTGCATGATGAACATATTTCTTTATTTTTTTTATTCTTTATTTTTCTTATGCCAAAATGTTCTTTTCAACAAGTTATTCGATTACAGTTAGATTATGGAAACATATATAAGAGAATTATATGTCATACCCCACACAAATGCGTGTTAAATGTGCTCGTGCAAATTTGGATCAAACTCATGAATTCTTAGGTGCCTTAAGGTAGGTAACTAAACTTTGTAAAATTCTCATTACAAGACTATATGTTCTAGCTTTTAAGCTTACTAATGAAGTGATATCAAATTTTTAAATCAACAAAAATTTTTGTTTACCAAAAGAACATGCATTTATCTTCCTAAAAAAAACTGGGACTTAGTGTGTGCATGTGTTTCAAGTGCGTGTGTGATAGTATCTAGTATCTCCCACTACCCCCAAACTTAAAATACACATTGTCCCCAATGTGTGCGGCATGGAAAGATCTAACCTGGGAGATGGAGAACTAGGTTGCTTGCTTTGCTTGTAACACGCCCCCAAACTTGAACTGGATGCACGCACTAAGTTCCTCACAAAGAAAAATAAATGTTGTTCTAGAAAACAAGAAATATAAATACTAGATATGTAAATATAAATATAAACAAAAGAAAAACACTAAAATGAAAAGGATAAGTCTAGGGTGCCTCCCATGAGTGCTAAGTTTAACGTCTTCAGCCGGACCAAGCCTTATTCTTCCCTAAGACTAAGATTGGCTCGTTCTAGCACCGGTAGTGTCTTATTCTTTCCATATAAGCGTAAGGTAAGTGCTCTGGCAACTGCTTGAATTCCAATTTAGTGCCTGTACAATAAAAGGGAAAATAGTATTAGTAGGCACATGAATATCAAATGGATCAGTGTACTTACTTTGATGCTTTGGAGAGGCCTCTAGGAAGTGCACAATTTCAATGATGTCATCAGTAACATCCTCACATTCGGTCTTAAAGTCCAATCTTGTGACATTATAGGTATAAGCAGTTTCTAATGGATTAACATGATGGGTTGGAAAAGCTTGCTCAACAACACCTTGCTTTTGTTCACTTAGCTGCTTAGTCAATTGCCCCACTTGTACTTTCAATCTTTGAATAGCTTGCTCATGCCTTGCATTTATTTGTCTTTGCTCAGTCATAAACTGCTCTTGTAAGGTAATCAGCTATTGCTGTTGAATTACCAATTCCCTCACAATGCTCTCTAGGTCACTCTCTCTTGATTCTGGAACTGATTGAGCTGCTTGTTGGAAGTTCCTTTGTTTCCCTTAAAAGTTCAAGGCATTTTGATTGTTCTATGCGAAGTTGGGGTGGTTCTGCCATCCAAGATTGTAGGTATATGCATATGCATTGTTCGGTCCCTCATAATTTGCTTGCTCTTGATCTGCATATAAATATAAAGGGCAAGTTTCAGTAGTGTGATCAAAATGAGAACATATAGCACATACCTGGAGTGGTTTGGCACGCGGACTAAGTGACATGTTTTGAGTAGTCATGGTGTTTATGAGCATATTCAGCTTCCTCTCCATAGCATTTAGATAAGCGTAACTAGCTTCCACCATTGGTGCTTCTCCTTCGAATGAATTAGTTGAAAAGCTTCAGCACAGCAGTTTCAGTACTGCTGCTCGGGTACTCTCTGGACCTTTTGCGCTCGATCGCAGCTCCTCTGCGCTCGATCGCTCTGGGCTTATGATCGATCGCACCAAGTAGTGCGCTCGATCGTAATGAAGAAAAAAATTCCTCCTTTGCACACCTAACAAAAAAAAAAACAGAAAACAAAAGGAACAAATCTGATTTTTGATAAAAATAAAAATAAAACGGAACAGAATAAAATAAAATAAAATAAAAACTAACGAAAATAATTCTAAAAATAAATTTAGCACAATCCCCGGCAACAGTGCCAAAAACTTGTTGAGCGAAAATATACCTAAATAAATAAGTAAATAATCGCACTTATTTTATTTGCAAGTGCACAAGGTCAACTTAGTAGTATAGTGTGCGAAAGCAAGATCATATCCACAGGGATTGGTGAATTTCTTTTTAAAATTATATTCGCAATGTAAAAAAGATTGAAATAATAAAAGAATTGATTTTGATAAAAATAAAATAATAAAGATAAAGGCGTAGGGACTTGATATCCACCACTAATTATGCTACCACAACAAAACAGTATGTCAATGCTTTACTCATGTCATGAATACCTAATGTTTGTCAACCTAAGGATATGGTATCTACTCCTTAAGCTATTGATCTCCCTAAGCAATGAGTTAGGCATGGTATCTACTCTAACTCTTTTCTCTCTCAAGGGATTCAACATGGTGTATGCTGAGTTGTTCCTTAAGAGAGCATAGGATCTATGGAAATCGACAACCACACGGGACCTAGGGCATGGTATCTACTCCCAGTTTCCCATGTTGATTAACCCAAGAATCCGGTGTGGATATCGTTTATTACTAATGTCAGACCCAGGACTCGGTCATCCAAATTGATCTAACTAACAAGTCCATACCACATGCACATATTGATCAGACATATACATATGAGGAATTTAAATAAAAACAGGTATTAATCAAGTTAAGCAACACAACATAAATATCGTAAAGGCGCCAATACAAAATTTATTGAGTAAACATAATTAGGGTTTCAACCAAGCCCTTACTAAGAATTTAATTACACATAATAAAATAAAAGGGAAAGAAGAAACCCGAGAGAAGAGTTGTCAATTTCTCTCCACGGTCTCCTTCTCCAAGCTAAAACAAAAGATAAAAGAAATGATTCCCTCTAAGAAGTGATAATTTGTGTGTGCTTTACAGGTGTATTTATAGGGCTTGAGTAGTCCTAGAAGGCTCATGAGTTCCTAAACTTTTCTAAAACACAAAACTCCTTTATTTCCAAAATAGGGTTATTTCCAAAATAAGGTTCTGCAGTTTACTGTTCACGCCCGTACATATGCACTCGATCGCATTGCTGCGCTCGATCCTTCATGTGTGCGAATGATCGCATGTGCACTCGATCTCATGCAGTAGTGCGATCGATCGCACTTTGACCAGAAGCTGCTCCAGGATTTCCAGGCTTCTTCTCTTAAGTGCCAAAACTGCTTCTTTTTTCTCCAAGACCTGTAAAAACATGTGAAACACACAAAATGAAGTAAAACAGACTAAAATATATAGACAAAGAGCTTAACATATGTAAATTAAGGGGCTTAAATATGAATATTTAAGAACTTATCAAGATGGCATGACAAAGATCGGACAAAGGATGGGATTTTAAGACACCTTGCGGATGGATTAGCCTGGAATGAATTGGATAGATTGTATCCCGATTTTGCAGCTGATCCTCGGAGTGTTAGGCTTGGCCTAGCTAGTGACGGGTTCAATCTCTTTTGAACAATGAGTTCAACTTATAGCACATGGCCCGTTCTTTTGGTCCTATACAACTTGCCACCGTGGCTTTGCATGAAGCAAGCATCATTCATTCTTTCTATAGTGATTCCTGGTGAGAGAAGCCCCAATAATGATATTGATATCTTTTTGCAGCCCCTAATGGAAGAGTTGAAACAATTATGGGATGGTGTTGATGCGTTTGATGCGTCCACTAATCAAAGCTTTAAGCTACGCGATTCTCTTCTTTGGACCATTAATGATTTTCCAGCCTATGCAAACTTATCTGGTTGGAGCATCAAGGGGCGGGTTGCTTGTCCATGTTGTGGGGAATCTACGCATTTTGTATGGTTAAAGCACGGGGGAAAGTTTTGTTATATGGGTCATCGTCGATGGTTAGCAGAAAACCATGAGTTTCGTTTTCAAAAGGATCAGTTTGATGGCACCATAGAGTTGGGATCTGCTCCTGTGCCACCGTCAGGGCACGATGTTTTAAGACAACTAAAGGGTGGAACCTATAACTATGGTAAAACCTCGAAACCTTTTAAGAAGAGGACAAGAGAGGATGTTGGTACCTCTACGGGGAAAGTGCTAGTGGATGAAGTTGATAACCTTTTTGAGGGTGTGGATGATTTCCTTGAAAATGTTGATAATGAGGATATTCCCATGGATAAGAGAGTTGTACATACGTTGTGGAAAAAAAGAAGCATTTTTTTTGAGTTACCATATTGGAAAGACAATCTATTGCGTCATAATTTAGATGTGATGCATATAGAGAAGAACGTATATGATAATTTGATTGGAACAATATTGAATATAGATGGTAAGACTAAAGATAATAAGAAGGCACGCCGCGATCTCAAGAAAATTGGTATTAGGAAACACCTCAATTTAGTTGTTCTTCCTAATGGAAAAGATCACTCACCTCCAGCATGCTACACTATGTCCGCGAAAGAGAAGCAGAATTTCTTGACAGTTTTGGCAAATCTTAAAGGTCCTAATGGGTATGCATCAAACATCTCCAGATGTGTCAACCTAAAGGATCGTAAGCTATTAAACTTAAAGAGTCATGACGGTCACATATTGATGCAAGAAATCCTTCCGATTGCCTTAAGAGCATCTTTGCCTAGACATGTTGTAGCAGTTGTGTTTGAGTTATCATCATTTTTCAAAGCTTTATGCTCTAAAGCCCTTGATCCCAATGAGCTTGACTTATTGGAGTCATGTGTTGCTTTGACACTCTGCCATTTGGAGAAAATATTCCCCATGGGTTTCTTTACCATTATGGTTCATCTTATCATTCACTTAGCCTCTGAGGCTAGACTTGGGGGTCCCGTACACTATAGGTGGATGTATTCTGTTGAGAGGTTAGACATTCAAAGCTATTTAGTGCACTTTGTTTTTTTTGTTGTATATTGGATACTTAATTTATATTTAATTTTTTGGCTTTGTAAGGTATTTAGTGCGCTTGAAATCTTACGTATGTAATAGAAGTCGACCCGAGGGGTCAATTGCTGAAGGGTACAATAGGGAAGAGTGTCTAACGTATTGCTCACAATTCTTCAAAGGTGTAGAGACAAGATTCAACCGCCCCCAAAGGAACAATGATACTGTAAATTTTTCGGATGAATACATGTTTTCCTCTGGTGGACGGATAATGGGAAAGATTATGAGTGTTGAGCTCGATGACATGTCATTGACTCAAGCACATCGTTATGTGTTGATACATAATGATAAACTTTCTGACCTTCATAGGTTAGTATCAATAAAGGAACTTAATTAGTAATTATATGTTTAAATTGAGTTTTTATTATCTGTTGTTATCACTGTGATGCCTAACAGTTACATAAAAACATCAATTATTGCAGCGAATTTTTTGCTGCTCAAAGACTAACCAACCGTTCCAATCGACCAATACAAAGTCTCGAACAGAAGTGGTTGGTTGAGAAATTTCTCTCATGGTTTATGAGACAGGTTAGGCATAATAACAAGAGTCTTTGAATGATATAAGTGTCTTCAATTAAACATTGAATGTTGTAGTCTCATATTAATTGTTGGAAAATGTTTAGGTGTCATAGATGGTGGATAACAATTATTCAGATGAACTAATTGCCTTTGCTTGAGGTCTGAATAATGTTGTTAGGAGATTCAATGGATTCAACATCAACGGCTTTAAATTCCATACGAAGGAACGTGAGAGGTGTAGACGATCTCAAAATTCGGGAGTTATGGTTGAAGTTGATGATAAAATGTATTATGGTGTGCTCAACGATATCATCGAGTTGGATTACTATGGGATGTTTCAGATTATGTTGTTCCGTTGTGATTGGGTGGATATTAATTCACTCAGGGGTTTAAAGGAAGATGCAAAAGGGTGCATTCTCATGAACTTGAATAACTTAATACACATTGGTCAATTATTGAAGGATGACCCGTTCATACTTTCATCTCAAGCGAAAAAAGTGTTTTATGTGCAAGACCCAACAATAAAGGAATGGTATCATGTTGTGATAACAAAGCCAAGGGACCTATATGAAATGGGGGGAAAATGCAGGAAGAGGATGATGATACTTACAATCAGTGCATGCCTTCTAATGTAGTGGTAGATGATCAACTAGATTGTATCTCAACTTGGGCTAGGATGGACATTGACGAAGATACCAACTAGTTTTATGTGCATTTCCGTGTAATTATATTTGGATGTATATTTATGTGATGGATATGTGTGTCAAAGAGTTTTGTAAGGTTTTATTGTAATCTATCGGGTTACTGTTGCTTTGTATCACACATAACAAGAGTCCTGAACTTTTTTGCGTACTGTTTGTGGAATGCTACTTTAGAATGTCCTAAATTTCTGTTTTGGTTGTATCATTGATTATTGCTTGTTCTTTAAATCTTATTTGAATCACTTATTTGTTCATTTGTTCTCAGGTACTCCGAAGTTATTGATTGCTGCATTTGCTACGACCCCATGACCATTCTTATCTTTCAGGTGTGGTTCTTCTAATTCTTGTTAACTTTTAATTCATTCTTGATAGTGTGAGATATAATCATTTTAATTTTTTTATGTATACAGATTGCAAGATGTATAAGTAAAAAAATATCTCTCAATCAGTGAGAGATAACATGTCAAACCAGTATGTAGCTGAGTCTTCACACCATCAAGAAGATATTCACCATGAGCATAAGTATCACCTTGATGATGATCATGACTCTCAAAATGATTCTGAGACCGATCCAATAACAACAGGAAGTGATTACAGTGACAGTGAATAATACGAGATAAGTGGTAATATTTGTAGTAAAATACATTCTCTCTATAACTAGTTTGATACCACATTGTTATACTAATTATAAAATTTATGTTTTCAATGTATAGATTCTGAAGGGAGGGTGAGGAAGCAAACACGTGTCTTGAGAACCTCACAAGTATGGTCCCTTGAACGTGGGGAAAAATTGTGGTCCATTTCAATGCACATCATCAACCTATTAAGAAAGGTGGCCAAATGTTAAGTAGTTGGTTGGGCAAGGTTGTGAAGAGAGGGAACCTTTGTCCGCTTAATTACACAGATTGGAAGAAGGTCCCTTCTAGCTACAAGAAGGACCTTGTTATATTGATTCGGGTAAGTAACAACTTAATAACCATTGATTGCCTCCAATTTTTTTTTTTGTTTTTTTGTATTCGTGGTGTTGTACATACATAATCCCTAACACTAATAATGCTTATTTGACATCGATTTCCTTTCTTTGTGGTAAAGGAAGTTCCATTACCCTACGATTGAGGCGATAGACAATATTTTGTTGAGGATGATAGGGAAAAAATGGAGGGACTACCGATATGTGCTGAAAAAGGACTACGTGAGGAACAAAACTAAACAACAAGTTTTCACTAATGATGTTCCAAAAGGCGTAAATCAAGACCAGTGGAAGTAACTGATGAACTATTGGTTCTCTGACCAGAGTGAGGTTGTTTTAAGATAATTATGTTAATTTGGATTATCATTGTTTCTATTTTTCTAATAATGACTAATTATTCAATTGGTTTATTATTGGTGTAGAAATATTCCAATATAGGGATAGTGGCACATGAAAGACAACAATATCCTCACACGTCCAGTTCAAAGAGTTATCTAGAAGACGGGATGAATATGTGAGTTAATTTGCTTCATTCATCCAATCTTTCATTTGAGATGTAGTGTATTGAGTCACAATTTTAACTCTTTTCATACATGGTAGGAGATGACACATGGGAATGAGCCCGGGCGCGTAGAGTTTTTTGCTGAAACTCATAAACATAAGGATGAGACTTTTATTGATGATGCATCACGATAATTTATGGTAAGTTCACTGTACAATTTATGGTAATTTGATTTGTAAACCAACATGCCTTATTATTATGATTTAGGAAGAATTATGTTGATTGGGCTATGTTCATATCTGGGAGTTTCGTTTTGGTTGGGGTGTGTCTTTGTCTCCGTTGGTTGTTGTTTCAGGTTGCTGCTGTTTTGAGTTTTAGTTTTACAAGTTGTGTTTTGCTGCCCTGTTGGTGACTGTCTTTCAGTTGCATGGTTTATTTCTTGTTATTGTTCTTGCTGGTATTAATGGTATTATGGGTGGTGTTGGTATATTGGTTTTTGTTTGATACTTGTACTTACTGCATGTGTTGATGCTTGCTTATGGAGTGATAAAAGCTTTTGCTGTTTAAAAAAGAAAGGAAAAGGATAGTTGATGGAGATAGGAGATGACATAGATGAAGAAGATTAATGTAACTCACCCCAAGCCTCAAGGGGCTTCTATAATTTACCCTTTGGCTGAACCCTCAAATGATTTGGTTGAATAAGAGAGCAAAAAGGGAAAATCTGGCATTTAGGACTTTTTGTATTTGATTGTAAGGTTTTAAGATTTGATTGGTTGGTTTTATAACTGGTTTGTGAAGGAAAGATCTTCTATGTTTTACTAAAGATCTTTGATGTTTTTTTTTTATTCCACTGCTGCTGGTCTTTTACAGTTCTATTGATACTTTTATCTCTTATCCAATGGTTTGGCATGGTTCTTTTAAGTCTAGTTGTGTTTTGTGTTTTTCCGTTATTATTTGTGGTTTTGGAGCCTAGCAGTGCCACTGGGATTATGGAATTGTGTTTCTGTTGTGATTTGTTGTGGAACAATTAGTGCCTTGTAAGGTTTCCTGTTGAATGTTAATTAAATCATATTTTGCGGTTAAAATTAGAGCTGGATAAGAATTAGATCTTTTTCAGTATGAGGCATGATTCTTTATTGCATTTTTATATATGGGTTGTCAATTCAGAAAAATGTAGTGTATGAGGCAGCATTTTTTAGGGGGACTTTACTATTTTTTTTTTAGATGAGTTAAATCAAATAGTAAGATTATTTCTTTACCTCTGTTGCTAATAATGGAAGAAAATCTGAGGTTTCTATTTTGTTAGATGAGTTAAATCTAAACTTATGGAAATTTTGCATAATTCTTTACGAGGCATGCAAAGTTGGTATTATTCTTTATTTACTTTGTATCCATGTTGCTTAATTTGTGTTCCTCATGATCATTTATATAAAACAGTATAGGAAATAGAGAGACATGATAAAAATAAATGAGAATTAGTGTGCTGTAGTATTAGAACTTAAGAGTTCTACTAACACCCCTCGCCCCATCTTTTCTGTTTAGTGAGCAAAATAGTGAAGTGGGCTTGGAGATTCTTTTTGGGGTTGGAGCTAGGTAACTCAAATAAATGGTTCAATGCCTGTTGTTAGTTTAGTGCTTTCCAATATATTCTACATAGGGAAGGGGAAACTTATGGCTGGATAACTTTTTCTAAATTACTTTCTGATTCAAGTTGCCATTATTCGGTAGGTTTCTTTTTACGGGTCTTAAATATTAGATTTAGCATATTATATATATATATATATATATATATATTGTTATATTAAATTTGTGGCTCAAACTTGTGGTTATCCCAACTTGAATCTGACGACTTCTTTTGAAAGAAAAAATCCTTGAATCTGACAACTAGCTACTAGTTCCCCGAATTGAATGAACAGATTAATAATCCTTGAATGTGGCTGTGCTTGGCTAGGTTTTGGGTGAGAGAGAGTTCCAGCTCTCAATGTGTGTTTTGATTGCTCTTGAGGCCACTGCAGTTTTTATCTCTGCTATATAGTCTTCATAATTCAGGGACAGAATCTTATCGTTGATTGCCTGCACCAAGGTGAAAAATGATGCAACTGTCAATCAATAAATGTTAACCTAAGATTATAGTTAAACTTGTTCATTCAATTTCATTAAATTTAGCAGAAAAAGTCTATTAAAGATCAAAGTTTTCTAAAACAAGCGCTAAAAACAGTGGATGCAAAGAATGGTAAATACATTTTCAAGTGGCTACTGGTATATTCATTTTTCAAAACAATGTTGTTGCAACTAGAGTGTAATGTGCATGTGCTAAGCAAGAAAAAGACTCCTATAATGAATAGCTGCAGATACACTACAGTGGCTGCAAAGTTCAATGAGGTGCTCATTTCAATAGTTCTAAGAACTCTAGCTTTTTCATATACACTTACGGCATTATATGCTGGAGTATGACATAGATTGCATATTCTCATCAAACAAAAATTTATAAAGTTCGATATACTTGCAAGTATATAATAAAGTTGTGTGTGTGAAGCTGTGATCAGTGTGTACTAATAGGGGTGTGCACAGCCTGTGTTGGGTCGAGTTAAAAACTAGGATGATTTTGTAACTTGCTCCATTCAACCTGCTGATATGTGATTTCCAGTGAGTACGTGGTCAGGGTTTCGAATGTCATGCATTCTGGGCTTTTAAGTTATTCATACCTTTTAAATTATTTCTACCTTTTTTTTCAGCTTGTTAATCAACCATAAGTACTTGAATATGAAAAATTAAAAGCATGTCATCTCTTTTATTAGATGGACATATTTCTGGCATGTTATTCAGTATCTCCATTGTAAATGAATGGGTATATGCTCTGGGATCAGTTTATCAGTAGGGCCACTGTTATTATGAAGAGAGCTTATTCTTTCTAACACCCGAATTTCACTGATCATTGAATTAGAAGCTGACTCTTTACACTTCTTGCACGGCTACTACACCGCTCAAATGACTTCTTCCTCTTTGGGTCGACTATGCTAGGAATCCTAACTTGAATTCTTTGAATGAAAGTAGATTTACTCATAAAACTAGTGGAGTGGTAAGTATACAAGTTCTTCTACATCTGTTAAAGCTTTTGTGGTATTTTTAAATTAACTTCTAAGCATAGCCTATGTAACAAATCATTGCAAGATGGCACAAGAGACATTCTGTTGATTCTGATAGGAAGATTGTCTCTAATGCAGATTTGGATTTCTTTATTGATGATGTATGTTATTTTTTTTTCCTTTTGTGGTTAGACTGTTAGTGATATATTCTCTTACATTCATGTATGTGGGAAGTCTTTAGATTGTATTGCCTTGATTGTAGAGTTTCTGTGGTTATAGTTGTTGACTGTATAATCTTTTTCAACATCGATATTTGGATTGTATATTTGTTAAGTTGTGAATTGGCTACTTCGTTTGGATTGTATATTTGTTTTTCTTTTGCAGGAGGTTTTATGGAAAAATAGGGGAAATTCTGCCCGTTTTTCTATAAAATATGATAAGCACCTTTTGTTTTATGTAAATATAGCTGTAATTAGCTACTAAATATTCGAAGAAGTTTAATATTTTATTGTTTCCTAATTGTAGGTGACAGCTGAAGCTCGTATTGCTGAACTTGTTGCAGCTTCCGGATCCTCTGATGCTAGCAATAATATAGCAATACAAAATGAAGTCTTCACCGAGCTTATGGGTGAAGAGAGTTCCGGTCGTGTCCAAGGTCAAGGTTTTGGAGTTACACCCTCTGCTGTGTTTGGACTTTCAGCTCAAATGAGGAATGAAATGGGATACCATGAGGCTCATGCTGAAGAGATAAATAGTCTGAGAGCACAAATGGAAGAAACCAATCAACAACATGCGCATCAGATTGAACAACAGTCGCATCAAATTGAACAGCAGTCGCATCAGATTCAAGAAATTACAGCTAAGCATGATGATCAAATGAACAGTATACAATCCCAAATGGATGAGATAAAGTCTTTACTAAAACAATTGGTTAGTAGAGGACCTCAAAATTGATGTCAACTGTGATAGCAACTATGATTGTTTTATTTTTTGTACATGAGACGACTTTAATTTGTACTGAGTTAAAGAATTTTTTTGGATGATGTTTTATATATTGAAGAACATTTTGAAATTTTATGGTACATTTTATATATTGAAGAACATTTTAAATTTTATGGTACATTTTATTTATTGATTGGTTCATTTTATTGTATAATATTAAACCAAAATAATGTGAAAAAAAATTTAAAAAGTGGTATATTTAAAAGGGCCGACATATACCAGCGCTTACAAGCGCCAGTATATTTATATGTATATTGCGATATTTCCGGTATAAGCGCCGCAATATACCGGCGCTTGTAAGTACCAAAAAAATATGCACATTGCGACGCTTTCCCTAAGAGTCGGTATTTGCGCTTCGACACCACACATACTAGCGCTTTATCCGGCGCTTGTAAAAAGCGCCGAAAATTCATATTCCGATGCTTTGAAGCGCCGAAATATGCAAAAAAAAGCGCCGGCGATAACTTTTTATTTTGTAGTGTTAAGACAAGCACCAACTTTTGTTAAAATATATATTTTTCTCTTTTTTTATTTTTTTTTGTTTTTTATTTTATGTGAAGTAATTTGGAGTATATATGTTACTTTTGCAAGTTACTCCGTACTACTTACTAGATGGTATTGTTTTTAAGTGCTTTTTCTATTCTTAATTAATGATTTAAGATTTAAATTAATATTTTTTTTTATATATTCTTTAAATTTTGAACATAGAAAAAAATAATGTTTTAAGTTCATATTCTAGTTTGGTAACGAGTATCCACACCCTCTTGATTTAACATAAAAATTGACCAATAAATTAGTAATGCAAGTGCCACTATTCTTAAACTCTTTAGAGTCAAAATCTAAATAATATTTTATTTAAAGGGATTAAATTATCATTGTTATAATTTATTTTTATTTTAATTAAATAAGTTTCTAACTATAAGGATGAAATTATAATATATACCAATATAAATTTTTTGTACTCATTTTATTATCCTTTAAAGAAAAGAACAAAAAATATCTACGGAGAAAACGTGTATTTAGCGCTACCCAATATTATAATAATGTTTTGGTTTGGTAGATGCGTATAGATTTATTTCCTCTCTGGTTTTGGTGATCCTTTTTCTCGATAATAACGACAGTTAAAAATAACGACAATGGCGACAGGGAGACCTCAAGACTTTTCCCAAAATATTTGTCTTTTATGATAATTTCTTTTATTTAGTGATCTAACTTACCTCATCCTTTGTTCATCGCACAACGATTTTTTTTTTTTTAAACTCCATGCAAAGGTTTGTTTTTTTTTTTTAGCAAGGTGTTATCTTCTTAGCAAAGAATCCTGCATTTCATTCACAGATGAAGCACATTGAAATCCAATATCACTTCATCCGGGAAAAGATTGAAGAAAAGGTTATAATCTTGGAAAACTTCGATACAACAGTGAACAATGCAGATTTCTTGACTAAAGCAGTTAGTCTAGCAAAGTTTGAGTGGTGTTCTACTAAGATGAGCTTGAAGAAACATACTCCTAGGAAGTTTTCCATGTGTGTGAAGTATTTACCAAGTGGAAGATTGTTATAGTTAGTGCATACTTCACGAGACCAGATCTGTAGAACCCCGGACGAATACGGGGGGTCCCACTCCCTGGAGAACGGGCTGGGGTTAGGGGGCAGCTTGGAAAGAATTAGGAAACGAAATTTAAAGGTTTTTGTTGAAGAAAGGATAACAAAAGTGAAATGAAAGGATAAGATCTAGAGACTATTACTAAGTATATATAAAGGTGAGTGGCAAAGAAAGAGAAAGGGGTACAAAGAGTAGGAGAAACCAAGAGAGTAATAACAAGGGTTCGTTTGGTTTACAAACATTAGTGGGATAAGATTATGATTATAGTGGGATAGGATTAAAAGGGTACTATCTTAATACTATGTTTGGTTCATGAGATTTATGTATTGGAATTAAATTAGGATAACATGCATAAAGACCAAAATACCCTTGCAATAAATCTCAACATGTACTGTCTTCCTCTCTCTCTCTCTTTAACAATTAATGAAATAATCACAAAATCCAGAAAAACCATCCAACAGAAAATCAACACAAAGTGGAAAAATTATCCAACAATCAACACAAACCCACATGTCATCTCTTTCTCAACACAAAATCCAACAATCAACAACCACAATGTAAAATAATCTGAAAAAAAAAATGAACAAACCCATAAGGGGGAGGTGGCCGCGTGATTTGGGGAAGAAAGAGGAGGAAAAAGAAGGAGGGGGAGGAGAAGAGAGGAAGAAAGATGAGGAGGATGAGAGGTGGCGAACCAGAAAAGAAGGAGGAGAGGCGGCACGATGCGAACCATAGAAGAAGAAGAGGTCTTACGATCTGGGGAAGAAGGAGGAGGAAAAGGAAGTAGGAGTAAGGGAGGGAGAGAGGAAGAAGGGGGAGGAAGAGAAGGTGAGAGAAAGAAAGGGAAAGAGGAAGAGAGGCAGCTCAGATCTGTGAAGAAGGAGGAGAAGGGGGAAAAGCAGCGAATCAGAGAAGCAAGAGGAGAGAGAAAGAAGAAGGAGGAAGATGAGAGGTGACATGACGTGACGTGATGCAAACCAAAGAGTAAGGAAAGGCCACGCGATCTCGGGAAGAGGAAAATGAAGGATAAGGAGAATGAGAGAGGAAGAATGAAGAAGATGAGGAGGAGGGAAGAAGAATGAGGAAGATAATGAGAGAAGAAGAAAGATGAGGAGGAGAGAAGAAGAATGAGGAAGAGAGACAAGAGAGGAAGAAGGATGACGAGGAAAGGCGACGAGAGAAGAAGGAAAAGGGGAAGAAATGTAAGACTGAAAAACGTAAAAGATGAGGGCAAATGGGGAAAGGGAAAAAAAATTAGTCTAAGAAGGGTAGGATAAATTCTGTCACACACTCCTCATGGGATTAATTTTGTGGGATAGGGATTAGGTTTATCCTTGGTTAATCCCAAATGAACAATAAAAAAGGGTAACCAAACATGGACAAGGTTTTGAGGTAGGATTAAGTTTGTCCAATCGCACCTTAATATCCCAATCCGAACTACCCCTAAGGGTAGCGCTAAATACACGCTCTATTTCTCCTTATCTCCTCGATATTTTGTCATTTTCTTTAAAAAATGGTCAAATGAGTAAAATGTCATTATATTTGGTATTTATTATAATTCCACCCTCATAGTTAGAAACTTATCTAATTAAAACCAAAAACAATTATAACGGTGTCAATTTAGTCCCTTGAAATAAAATAATTATAGTAATAAATATATTAATGAGCTTGTGGAACACAAGTATTGAGAGTTGTAATTTAAATCTTGAGTCTAGAGAGTTTAAGCACAGTAACCTTGTATTACCGGTTTATTGGGTAATTTTTTATGTCAAAGCTTGCAAAATTTATATGTTGAATCAAGCGGGTGCAGATACTCGATACCAAACTCGAATATGAACTTAAAACTTTATTTTTTTCTCTGTTAAAAACTCAAAAAATTAATAAAAGAAATACTAATTTAAATTTTAAATCATTAATTAAGGATAAAAAAACCCAAATATATTTGTATTTTATGATAATTTCTTTAAAAGACCGTATGGATTTATGTTTTCTCTGGTTTTGGTGATCTTTTTTCTCGATAATAATGACTGTAAAAAATAACGACAGTGGCCACAGGGAGACCTCAAGACTTTTCTCAAAATATTTGTCTTTTATGATAATTTCTTTTATTTAGTGATCTAACTTACCTCATCCTTTGTTCATCGCACAACGGTTTTTTTTTTTTTTTAAACTCCATGAAAAGGTTTGTTTTTTTTTTTTTTGGAAATTATATTTCATATTAATTATTGATTTTCAAGAGTTTAAATTTAAATAACTTTTTATTGATCAAATCCATTTAAAAAATTATTTATCTAATTTGGGATTTTTTTAGTGAAAATTAGTATTAATTCTATAAAATAGTTATTTTTTATTATTTTGCATTAACTTAATATTATAGCATGAATTCTTATTTTATTAAAAAAATTAAAATGATCAAAATAAAGCTAAATGTCACCTATGATTTTTATAATTTGACTATTTTGTTAAATTAATCAAAATATAATTAATAATATTTTTAATAAAATATTATATCACATCATTTAAAAATTAAATCAATAATTATTATAATTTTTTAACATGGAGAGCAAGTTTTAAGGGTCATTAGTTTTGTCCCCACCATGAAGACATTATTGAGATAGACAAAATTGGATAATAAGAGATATTATTGTATCTTTGGAAAATTATGGAACAATGCAAGGTGTGGCCCTCCCACAAAAGTTCAAAGACTTTGTGTAAACTTCAATAATAGAGTTTAGTTAATGATATTGACATTTTATAAATGGTTATTGATATTTTTTTTAAACTTAAAATAATACATTTAATTAAAGTCAGATACTTATTTTGACTTTTGAAATACAATTACTATCATATATTCTCTTTTCAAGTTTTCATGATACAAAATCTTTTATTAACTACACTTTTTCTTCATCTCTCTAATTTTTTACTCTCTTCACTCTTGCAACAAAACTTTTCTTCCTTCCTTTCTTTCTTCTTTTCACTTTTTTGTTTTTCTCTATTTATTTTTTTCAATTTTTGTTGAAGACATGAATTCAATTTCTACGTAACAAAAATTGATCTTACTATATAAAAATGATCTAATTTATGAAAATTTTCTAAAAATTTAATATTTTCAGTTAGTAATTCTAAATAAATTAGTTAAACAGTTATTAACCCTATAGTCTTGAGAATTATTAATGTTTAAGATTGAACACATATTCCGTTAATTGATTATTCATTGTTATGAAAAAGTAAAGAAAGAAATAAATTCATAAAAGAAAAGTTTTAATGGCAAAAATTAAGAGATAAATAGTTAGAGATGAAAGAAGAAGTAATTAATAAAATATTTTTTATTATTAAAACTTGTAAAAAGAATATAGTAGTAATTATATTTTAAAAGTCAAATTGAGTATCTAAATTTAATTAACGGTGTTATTGTAAATTTCAGAAACAAAAACAAAAACAAGTGAAGTGTCAATATACCCATGGAATTATTATAGTTCATCATGTGTTTCTCGCTCTCTTTATTATTATTTTTACTTCGTTATTGGAGCATGTGTTTCTTCTTGTTTCAATCCTATTCCAAAATATTGTAATTATTTTTTTATTGTATGAAAACCCTCTCTCTAACACCTTTGATTAAATTTAAATACTCAAGTCACAATTTATAATAACTCATGATTTCTTTTGTCTTTTCAGAGTATGTAAAGATGGTTATGTGGGTAGAGGCGAGACTATTGACCCGTACTCACTTAATTCTTTGTCTATACCTACATTTTTATGGACATAAGTTTTGAGATTCGTTAAAAACTTATCCATATCTAATTCGACTCATAAAAATCTGAATCGAGTCAGGTTTACCTCTTAATTAACGGGTCTGCCCGTTTAGAACAAGGCAAAATCTGATTGGAATCCAACGTTGCTTTGTGTGTTCGATTGTATCTTGGCAATTTCAGAAGAGAAATTCTTCATCAAAGGAAATTCTAGTTTTACCACATCTTGATTGGAGGATTCCTGGAAACTCCATGCTCGTTGGGTTGCCTAAAAATTCAACAACAAAAAAATCAATACAAAATGTTAATGACGAATCAAGATTAAGTAAACATAATAGAATTTTGGGTTAGGGTTAAATTGATTATTGATTATGGTACATACAGCTGGATCGTTGTTGTTGTTGTCGAAGACTGGAACGTAGCAGATGATGTCGTGTACGTGGGGTCTTGATGGGGCTGGAAAGAAAAATCAAAGTAGTTGTTTTTATCTTCCTGTTTGATTTCTTGTTGGTTGTTACTTGAATTGCTCTTCCAATTGAAAGCTTGAGCTAAAAATACACAAGAAAACAAAGAAAAAGACGCAAACCTATCAATCCAATTATGCCAAAAAAAGTCAAGTTTACATCACAAGAGTTAAATAATTCAGCCCAATAGGTATATGGTAAATTGACGTACTTCAAGTGGCCTTTTTGTATGTTTTTATATTTCAAAATGATGAACCAGTAATGTTGACAACTCTCTGATGCTTAATTGGAGTAACTTTGATAATTTTTGGTGAACACATTAACTCTCTTATAACTATCAATGCCGTAAATTAAGCATTTTTCTTTATAAAAAATATTTTATATTTTTATAAAAATAAAATAAAATAAAAAATAGATCGATCAATTTTATTAAATATTTACAGATTCACCCGTGTTTTGATGGATTGAAAATGGACATAAAATAATAAACACGTTAAAAAACAAGCATTTTTTATCCGTGTCAACACTCGTCACCCATGATACCCAATCTGTATCCGATCAAACCCGTCCGTTTTCTACCTCTACATGTGAAAATCCACGAACCTATTGTGTGTGTGTGTGTGTGTGTGTGTGTGTGTGTGTGTGTGTGTGTGTGTGTGTGTATATATATATATATATATATATATATATATATATATCATCAGCAACAATGTTAAACCCCATGACCAAAATTCTAAACATGATGCCTAAATGAGACCACTTCAAGTTCCCCCTTCAAACAATTAAACCGAACGAAAATCGATGCAAGCCTAAAATTAGGCATTGATGAAGCATAACCTGAGTCATGAAATTAAGCATTGTAGTACTTTGATTGATTTGAAGAATCGAAGAAAACTGGGTGGAGAGAGATTTCTTTTTGATATTATCAATGCTATCCGATGTTACATATGAATAGTATAATGAGATTGTTAGAAACTTTTCTTGTATAATTATATTGGATTTTTAATAATAATTATTTGGTTATTTTAATATAATTAATAAATTAAAAGTTATAAATTTGTAATTAATTTCAATAAATTAAGATTTACAAATTTTGTAATTATTTTTATTTTAAATTTTGAATTAAATTTTTAAGCTCATTTGTGTTTATAAATATCAAACTTTTCAAGAGCCTAAAAATCACGCAAATTTTCAGATTCTTCTTCTTGTTTTCTACTTTCTACATATTTGTATTTTTGGGCACCTTAATCGGGTAGGTTCATCTCCGCTTTCTGGTGGACATGCACATTATAGGAGGTAAAACTATGAGCACTTGAGTTCTATCTTGTAATCAGTCTTAGTTGTTTGTACCCGCATGTAAGGAGGTTATGATGGCTTTAGGATAATGGTTTTACGCGACTCACACACCAGCTCATTCTATTTTTTTAATTTTAACTACTTGTTTTATTTTATTATATCATTTGGTTTGATATCATATATACATGTTGTGTTACAATTGATTTGGATTTCACAAATATTTTGAAATTATCTTTTTATTTTATATTACTAGCTATATAATTTAATTTTTTCCAACAACAAAAAAACGTTATAGGTTTGATATTTCTAAAAGTTAATCTCATATAATTCAATAGAATAACGTTAAGCTGAATTCTAAAAGGAAATAAATCTATGGCTACGATATTCGGTGTACACAAACGATTTCTTATATTGGCAATCAACAAACAATTTAAAAGTCTTAACGTGTATTTCATATAATCCATAGAAATGTGGTAAATGAAGGACTTATATATCTTTAATTAAAAAAAAAAGTGTTATTCCATTTAATCGAAGTTGAGGAACAAAGCTTGGGTGTATTTTGAATTTCTCTATATCTCTATAAAATATAAATTAATTATTTATCATAGAGTGTCACAATAATGTGATATCAAGAAAAGCATAATAATCACATGATTTCTTGATCGATTAAAAAAGATAAAAATTAAAAATAAAATTATATACTCAATTAAAAATAAAATAAAATTGAGGAATTATGAATTATTGTAAGACCGAGTTCAACCTAGTGTTTTATATATGTGCTTTATATGTATATTCTAGTGTTATGTATATTTCGAAATATATGCATGTCTCTATAATCTATATATGTATGTGGTATCAAAAGCACCAATTATTAACATGTAATAGATGTTGTCTTCTACGTAGGGGTGAGCATGGGTCAGTTTGGGTCGGGTTGGTCTAAAAATTCAACCAATCCAATCATACCGGGTTGAAGAAATCTAAACCTAACCTAACCCATGAACCCATCCAACCTCAACTCAACCCAACCCAACCCATGCAAATAGGTTTGGGTCGGTTTTGATCCATTGAGAGCTATATTCTTTTTACTAAAAAATTAAATCATTCATATAACATAACAAAAAATATATTATACTAAATTCAAAACCAAATCCATACAATTATTCATTAAATCTTACAAATTCATCTATTACAAAGTACCTTAAATTACATAATACAAAGTTTGAAGAATTTTAATTTAATGCAAACCAAACAAAAGTAAATAGAGACTAGATTTTCGTAGTGTTTTATCAATTAAAATCTTCAAAACTTAGCCTTAAAATCTTCATGATCTAATTCCTACATAATACCAAACATATACACCATATAAAAACCATAAAGTAAATGAAAATAGAAAAAAAAAAAACTAAATCTGTTTCTTTTTATTGGAGGATTCCTAAGAAGAAGAACGAAAAAAAAAAAAAGACACACACATACACACTATATATATATCAATTCAAACTAACTTACCAAAATGAGACATAATTTTACACACTAGTAGCTAAAATGGGAATTTTATAATTGTACTATAATTATTTATACACTATTTTATATTCAATAAATATAAAATATATATGAAAAATATAATTATATATTTGATTGGGTTACCGGTTTGGGTCGGGTTGAAAATTTTGAAATGATTTATTTGTGATGGTTTATTTAAATTAAATATCTCAAATACTTTGAACAATATCTCTATTTTAGTTTTCAATATTGAATCTAGTAATGTATAGCATAGAAGATTGGGCATATAAGTCTTAGGAAAATAAAGAATTTGATGGATTTGACTTTAATTCCTAAAAGCTTCTTTAGATATCAAGCATAAGTGTGAGATTTGTGCAAGCTAAAAAACCTAGAAAGCCTTATAGACCCATCAACCAAAATACTAGTCTCCTATAACTCATATATAGTGACGTTTTTAATTCAAACCGCAACCTCCAACTAGAGGTGAAAATAAATACTTTGTAACATATATAGATGATCATTCCGAATATTTTTAAGTCTATCTCGTCAGGACAAAAGATGAAGTATTTAAAAATTTTAAAACCTATAAGAATGAAGTTGAAAATTAATTAAAGAAGAAGATCAAAATTCTTAGGTTTGAAAGAGGTGTGAAGTATAGTTTGAATGAGCTTAAGGATTTTTATGAAGACAATGAAATAATTCAAGAGGTTGCTTCTCCTTATTCTTCTAATCAAATGGTATAGCCAAAAGGAAAATATAACATTAATAGATATGGTTAATTTTATGTTACTAACTTCTGGTGTACCCGAGAGTTTATGGGGGAAAGTTATCTTAACATCTTGTTATATATTAAATCGAGTAACCTCTTAAAATAGTGAGAAACTCTTGTTGAAATATGGAAAAATTGACCTCAAAGGTTCGATATTCTAAAAGTGTGGGGTGTCTAGCTAAGGTAGCTATATCTGAACCAAAGAGAAATAAAATAGGACCCAAAATTATAGATATTGTTTTTTAGATTATGCTCAAAATAGTAATGCAAACAAGTTCTTAGTGATAAACTTTGAAATTAGTGGAATATCCAATAACACAATAATAAAAGTAAGAGCTGAAAAAATATTATGAGGATATCTTTCCTTTTAAAATTGAGGTGCGGTTTAACCTTATAAGATTTAATTAAATGAGGACATACTTTTTAGCTCATTCCTAGGATATAAATCTGAAACTTATTTTGACCCTAAAAAAGTAAAAGGGCAAGAATTGAAAAGAATTTTGAAGATAGATTCTTTACATTTTAGTAGAAAGAGAACCTTCTACCTATAGTGAGGCTATATCTTGTAGAGATGAACATTTTTTGAAAGAAGCTATTGATGATGAATTTAAACCAATAATATTCAATAGGGGTAACCCAACTTTTGTAATTGGAGATGCCATGAAGAAGGTTCAATGGATAGAAATAACCTGCAGCGCTTGACTCATTTTAGCACTACTTTTGAAGAGTATGTCTCCATGAGAGCATCTTTTTCACATCCCTAAGGTGATAATGCTTATTACTGTAATGTTCAGGATTGGTATTTACCATTAATGATACTTATCACATGTATCATTGGAGGTTCACCTAAGTTAGAGTTGTTGTGAAGCCACGACTATGAGATTGGATTTTTCCCTAGAGACTCTCATGAGAATCAAGATAAGAGCACATTGCCATTAATAGCACTAACTTGCAAACCCGACTCTATATTAAGTATTGTGTGTGACTTGTTAAAATCTGATAAAGGGACCTAATTTAAGGCGCAGTCCATTACGACTCACTCAGATGAATATTGTCAATAATAAGTGTATGCTCAAGTCCTGAAGATTCCTACACCTATCGCATAGTACTAGAGTTGCCCTTATATACTTTCCATATTTATTATTTTATATCTTATTTATATACTTTCTATATCCATTACGACTTACTCAGATGAATATTGTCAATAATAAGTGTAAGCTCAAGTCTATAAGATTCTTGCACCTATTGCATAGTACTAGAGTTGCCCTTATATATTTTCTATATTTATTATTTTATACCTTATTTATTTATTTTGTTTTGAAAACTTAAAAATTGTGGGGGATTGTTAGAAAATTTTAAATTTCCCACACGTAATTATATAGGCTTTTCAATAGACATTATTTGACTATTTTAATATAGTCAATAAATTGAGAGTTAAAAATTTGTGATTAATTTCAATAAATTAATAGTTAAAAATTGGTGATTAATTTCAATAAATTGAGAGTTACATATTTTATAATTATTTCTATTTTAAATTTTGAATTAAATTTTTAGGCTCATTTGTGCCTATAAATATCAAGCTTTTCAAGAGTCTAGGACACAATTTTTCATATTCTTCTTCTTCTTTTATATTTTCTACATATTTTGTATTTTTGAGCAACCTTGATCGGATCGGTTCACTCTCACTTCCTAGTAGATGTGCACATTGTAAGAGGCAAAGTTACGAGCACATGAGTTTTTATCTTGGAGCCGGTCTTAGCTGTTTGTGCCCGCACGTAGGGAGGTTATAACAACTTTAGGACAATGACTTTCTGCGACTCACAGACCAACTCTTTCTATTTTCTAATTTTAATTACTCGTTTTATTTTATTATACTATTTTGTTTGATATCATATATGAATGTTGTGTTAAAATTGTTTTGAATTTTACAAACATATTCCAAAATTGTTTTTAATTTTATATCACTAGCTATATAATATAATTTTTTTCAACCGAGATTTGATTACAATATAAACTTGTACTATCTATTATTCATACAGAAACTCACAATACTATCATAACCTATTTAAAGTGAAAGAAATAACTTATATATAAATCGGACATATAATTTACACATTTTGAAAATCGAACCTAAAACTTTATAATTTCAGGATCTTAACATTGATCACAAGACCAAAACATCATCGACAGAATTAGAATTACATGAGAGCAAAGGGATATATCATGTGTTCCACCTCTTGAAACCCAATAGTGTGGAGGCTGTGGATTTGATGGAAGAACATTTGAAGTCACTAGTGTCAAGTAGGAGCAATTTGATTGATTAATGAATTTCATCATTATGTAGTTTTTGAAGTGGTAGATTGGGAGTTCGCTTCTATTTATTTTATTTTCATTAATTTTTTTTTTAAAATGATGCAATAAACTAACAAGTATGAAGAATTTTTAAAATTTTTGAGCACATAAAAAATTTATTTGTTACAAGCATGTTCAATTATTGATGGTGAAATATAAAAAAATATATTGTTTTCTCCATCAATATTTAAAAATGTTTATGACACGTTAACCAAACCAATTTTTATATATATACCTATAAATTATGCGAAAGAGTCCTGAAGTAAGCATGCTTTGTGTTTGGGAGTTGCCCTTCTCACTCTCTCTCCGTAGCTCCTTCGGTAAAACCTAAAATATGAAATGTCAATAATTTTGAAGAAGGGGAAGTATTTCATTGTCTCTTGAATTTATTTCCATATTTGGAACATTTACAATTTGGGTTGGTACGTTCAAACAGTGGTTAAAAACTTAAAATGTTCTATTAAAAGAAATTATTAGAGTTTGCTTTATTTTCATTTAAATCAAGTGAAAAATTGTTCTAACAAAATAAATATATTATTTTTTTATATTTATTTCATATATTGTATTATTTAATTAAACTAATAATTTTGAATTAATTATGAAAAATATCTCAAAAGAAAACCAATATTAAAGAATACTTCTAAAATAGAAGAAACTAATACTAATAAAATACAATTGTGGTTGAAAGAAACATATTTAATAGCAATATTATTAGTGAAATACTTTTACGATATTTTCAAAATATAAAAACACATTGAGAACAATTGTAAAATAGTTTTACACATACATGTAAAAATGGTTTTCGTTGTGCGGCTGATTTTGTGACTAAACTTTTATATATGAAAAATATTCATATTAATAATATATATTAAATGAGATGTTTTCAAATATGTGTTTTGTGAAATTATCTTAATATCTTAGAATTGTTCAATAATATCTGAAACATACAATAATTTCTCTTATTTTCATACAACAATTTGTTATGTTAAAAAAAACACAATAAATATTTATTTGCGATCTGGCTTAACAATAATTATTAATTTGACTTTTAAATGGAGTGATATGCTATTCTGTTATGAACATCGTTAATTGTATTTTGATTAATTTAATGAAAAAGTCAAACCATGAAAACCATTAATGACATTTAATTGTATTTTGGTCATTTTAAGTTTTTTAATAAAAAATAAACTATTTTATAGAATTAATATTTATTTTCACTAAAAAAAAGTCAAAGTTCTTAGGCTAGATAACTAAAATTTTAAATAAATTCGAACAATAAAAATCATTTAAAAAAATCTAAATCTTTAAAATTTAAACTCTTGAAAATCAATAATTAATAAGACATAGAACTTACCATAAAAAAAATCTGAGTTTCTAGATTCTTCCTGTGGCTCTTGATATCATCCAGTAAATAAAAGAAATTACCACTCCCCTACTATATTTATATATGCTAACAGTCTTTAGCTCCTATCATTCGCTTCACTCTGGTTATCCTTTCTTCAACAAAAACCTTCATATTTCGTTTCCTAATTCTTTCCCTTAACCATGGATTCAACTAATTCAGAAGTAGCCTATGATTTATCTCCAATGCTTCGCATCTACAAAGATGGCCGTGTAGAGAGACTAACGGGCACTGAAACTGTCCCTCCATCTCTGGATCTCAAATCCAATGTTGAATCCAAAGACGTTCTGTTTTCACCAGAGACCAATCTCTCTGTTCGTCTTTACATCCCCAAAAAACCCGCAAATCCCAGCAACCAAAAGCTTCCTTTATTAATTTACTTTCATGGAGGTGCCTTTATAATTGAATCTGCCTTCACTCCTCTCTACCATAATTACCTTAACGCCTTAGTCTCAGAGGCTAATATCATTGCAGTCTCAGTTGAATACAGGTTAGCACCAGAAAATCCTATCCCAATACCATATGATGATTCATGGGCTGCAATCAAATGGGTATCTTCGCATTTTGATGGAAAAGGTCCTGAAGATTGGCTAAATAGTTTTGCAGATTTTCAAAAGGTGTTTTTAGCCGGAGATAGTGCCGGTGCTAACATATCACACCACATGGGCATGAGAATTGGGAGAGAGAAGCAAGAAGGTGTTAACGTTGAAGGTATTGTTTTGGTTCATCCTTATTTTTGGGGGAAAGAACCTATTGGTGAGGAGGCTAATGATGTAGATCTGATATCTAAAATTGATGGGTTGTGGCGTTCGGCTTGTCCTAACACAAGTGGTTGCGATGACCCATGGATCAATGTGATGAATGGTCCGAGCCTAGTGGGGCTTGGGTGCACCAGGGTGCTGGTTTGTGTTGCTGAGAAAGATGGCTTAAGGCAGAGGGGGTGGAACTATCATGAGAAATTGGGGAAGAGTGGGTGGGGAGGAGTTGTGGACATTATGGAGGCTAAAGGAGAAAACCATGTGTTTCACTTGTTCAATCCCAGTTGTGAAAATGCTGTGGCTATGCTCAAAAGGATTGCTGCTTTCATTAGCCAGGGTAAGGTTTCAACTTAAATTGGGTTTTAAAGTTTCGAATGGTAATGGGTCTTCCTTTCAGCAATACTTGGTGATTTCTAAGTCATATTATAGTAGTAAAGCTAGGCAATCTCTTTTATACAAGGATGTGACTTCTATGAGATTGTAATTTGATTTCAATAAACATGACAGTACTACTACTTGATTTGCCTTTTTTTTCAAAGAACCATATTAAACCAGATTGATTCTCCTGTATGGAAGATTTAAAATTAATCATTAAACCAAGAATCTCGACTAGTTTATAAACAATTAACCATGCTACACTGGACATACATTTGGGTGTCTCCTTATCTCTCATCACTAGTGGCAATCAATATAGGTGAACAGCTAGAATACTGATGAGGAGATAAGGTGATCATGATTGCATTATCCGGTGTCAAGTGTGTCAACATGTGATTATACCCTCGGAAAAAAACAAAGAAAGAAACTCAGGTAGTTCAACTAGTCCTCTCATATTAATCCGACATAAATTAGAGACCAGAAAAGCGGCCCACGCATTTGCGTGGTTCTCAATTTTTATTTTTTTGTTTTTAAATATAAAAGTAATATAAAGTAATCTTATTTTTTTATTTATTTTTACCAATTTTTTTAAAAAAAAGGGTTTCTTCAACTAATTTTTTGATATGGACTGTCATTGAGACTGGCTACATGTAAAATAAGTGTGGCTTGACATATGAAGAACGTAATAACCTTATTCGTAAAGTAAAAATAAATAAGTAATTTAATAAATACGATATAAAGTTTAAATAATATAGTTACGTGAAAGATTAGTATTGAATAAAATAATTCTTTTAAAAAAAAAAAAGAAAAAAAAATGGGACTTGGACATTATTAAAAAAAAGAAAAAAAATCTAGACGGCCAGAACGTCCAGAAGGAAAAAAGAAAGAACAGAAAAAAAAGAGAAAAATTACTTTTCAAAAAAAAAATCGAACAAAAAAAATGGAGGAAAAAGTTGCAGCACACCACTTCGTTTTCAAAATTTTAGTTGGCTGTTACAATATAATTAGGAAGGGACAATTGTTTTTAATATCTGTCTACTGTTTGAGATTTTAAGGGGAGTGTTGAAACTACAATCGTCTTTATATATATGAATCTTATGTAAACGATAAGTTTACTTAACAAATTTCGTTCAGTTTTTTCTTAGTTTTCGTTTTTTTTTAAACATTTAGGGACTTAAAGAAATGCTGAAAAAACAAAATCTTGAAGGAGTTTTCTGCAGAATTTCATAGAGAATTAAGAATAGCTATCAAAAAAGCAGAAGGTAATATCACAATGTTTATTTTTGAATTTATGACATTTATGAAGTTTCTCTAAGTTCAAAGTAGGAATTTTCAAAGTGTGTGGTTTACATCGAATTGAAGAATAAAGTAGAAAATTTATATAAATATAATGTCAGGTGTTGACGATCTACAACCCGGGGAATTTCTGAGAGAAACAGAAAATGCAAAGAGGTGACCCACGGGTAGCTTTAAGAGTTACGTGGTGAGTTAGATTTATTTTAAGTAGTCTAAATAAAAAAAATGAAAAATTTAGTGATAATATGAAAATAAATTATTAGTTTATGTTGGGGTGATAGATAAATATTTAATTGATATTTATGATATGAATTTTGGACATGTAGAAAATTATTAGGAGAGAAATAATATTTTTGGGGATAATAAGTTGATTTAATAATAAAACGATAAGTAAAATTTTTGATGAGTTATATTGATGTTTTGATACGAATTTTGAGGAGATGAGTTTTTGTGAATCTTGACAAGCTTTAATAGATGGTTTGAGATGATTTTGGAATAAGAGAGATTTGGTAGAATTTTATATATTTGATAAAAAATCAGGATGATTTGATATGATTTGGGATGAAATTTAGTGGATCTTGGTAAGCTTTAATAGATGATTGATGTGATTTAAGATGAGAGGAATTTAGTGGAATTTTTGTTATATAAATTTGAGAATAATGAGGATAGTCAATTTAAGTGTGTTGAATTTATGTTGTTTTTATATTACTGTTCAGATGCATATTTATATCATTGTTCATATGCATATGCATTAAATAAAAAGAAAAGAACCGGGAAGGCAGCCGGTCTAATTGAAAAACAGTGACAGCCAGTATGTGCTGAAAATGAAAGGGATACTGTGCCAGCCAGTATATGCTGAGAAAATTCCGTGGCAACCCGAACAAGTTGCAAAGAAAAGAACCGGGAAGGGGCCGGTCTAAGATAATAACAATCTGTCGACAAGTGGGAAGACGTTCCCATCATATACATTCATGTATTGCATCTATTATAATTATTATTTGCATTATTGAAATGCTGATATGTGATGTGTTATTGTGAATTTAATCATAGATAAATGCGTTTCACAGAGAAAGACAATTATAGTGATAAGATTATTAAAATGCTGAGGTGTAGTGTGTTATTGTGAATTTAATCATAGATGGATAAGTCTCATAGAAAGAGACAGTTATGGCGATAAGATGATTTAAATGCTAAGATGTGGTGTGTTATTTTTATGGCGATAAGAACTATCTAAATGATATATTTTATGATGTGACCCTCATTACGAAGTAATTATGAGATAATTGAGGGTCTTGAGGTGAACAAATAAATAGAGGAAATGCTGGTATCAAGTGAATGAGACATAAATTGATTTAAATATTAAAAGACTGTTTACACAAATGAGTACTTTTAGTAAATTTAATTCACCGAGTTTGTGAAGCCTACTCCTCATTGTACAATGATTTTCAGGTATCAGGTCTGACAAATAGTTTGGTGAGTTGAAGTTAAGAAGAAATCATTTTCTGTAAGCCACGTGCGTGTCAACATCCTCAGACTAATGAGATAATAAAAATGAAAAAAATTATTTGTAAATATTCAAGAATTTTATGTTGTATAGAATATTTAACGATCAGATTGATGTAAAAATTTCTTTTGATGTTATTTATATTTCGTTGTTGCATATATGTGTTGTGCTGAGATTATCAAAATGTGATGACACCGTTTCGAGGGTGGCCAACCCAGGATGGGTCGTTACAATTTTGGTATCAGAGCATTAGGTTTTTAAGATTCTGTAGACTGCATAAAAAGTAAGAAAGTAGAAGATTAAAATAAATTATAATGAACAGTCTGAGGATGACACGTGGACGTACTAGAGCTAGAGTTACAGTTGTTGATTGGAGAGGGGGTGGTAGGCCCCAATATTTTTGATAAGTCGAGGTTGAGTCTGAATCTATGTTTCCTAGAAGGGAACTTGTTGATTGTATGATTAATATTAATAATATAATTGATATTAGTAAAGGTGTGAGAAAATCTGAAGTTGAAAGAGATGAGCTAAGATAAGGTCTTGCACATGCTCTTGAGAAGTGAAGGTAGCAAATGATAGAATTGATAGCTTATAGCATAGACTTGATGAATAGGCTGGAGCAGCGCCTGAAGTTGTTAATCCAGTAATGATAGACATTCAAAAAGGAGGAAAAGTGAGTTTATGCATGAAATGCAGGGAGATTGTTAAGTTGAATGTCGTGTTGTTTAAAGGATCTATAAATCCTTTTACATCTAAGTTTTTGGATGAAATATGTAGAGAGATTATTTGGTTTTCTATCAATAACTGATAGGCAGATGGTTGCCCTTGTTTTGTTTGAATTAGAAGGAGAAGTTTGGGAATGGTGGGAGGATATCCTTCCCAGGTTAAGTATAGATGTTGATAGACTCTTAACCTGGAATAGGTTTAAGGAGGTATTCTTTGATAAATATTATCCTTAGACTTTTAGAGCCTAACATGATAGAGATTGATTTAGTTGAGACATATGAATTATGTCAGATTGGTGGTTATACCATTTCAAATTGAGAGAGATATGATGGAGTTTTTATATATATATATATAAAATAACAATAATAATAAACATAAAATAAAAAAAAATGATTAAAGAGGCTTAAACATAAAGTTTATAGAGGTAGTGGTAGTATAAGTGTACAGGGTGAGAGACCACCCCAAATGAGGCTTTCATTGTCACAGGGAACTGAAGTACAGAGTCAGAGGAAAGCAGAATCTATTATTTTTGTAGTTCATAATACTATTGGTGGGACTCTTAGATTTGAGAGACTGGTTATGGGAACTGGAAGTCATGATAGAGGAAGTGAGTATACTACCAAGAGGAAGTGGAAATCTGATGTATGGTTGAGAGACGGAAGTTTGCCATAGATATATTTTATCCCAAAATTGTTCTAATTTGAGGTACTTTGTATATAGAAAATGTGGATATATCAATGTTGGTTGATCTTGGTGCAACCCAATCTTTTGCATCCAGTATTTATATAAAGTCTATTAAAGTATGTATTAGTCTTTAGATGCAAATTATTTTTTGTTAAATTTCTTACTAGAGATAGAGTGATAATCATCAATCTTTACGAGGGTTGTGTGATTCGTAACAGTGATAGAAAATCTGAAGTTGATTTATTATCTTTGAATATGGTTAATTGTTCCAGAAAGAACGTAGTGTTAAAGATATGGACATGAGGAGTTTAACTTTCAAAGAGAACATAAGATACTATCGAACTATTGCTCTGACCACTAGGAGATGATTGAAGAAGGGTTGTGAGGAGCCCTTAGCATGCATAATGGATTCTAAAAAGGAAAATAGGAAGTTAGAAGAAATCTTAGTGGTAAAAGATTTTTCTAATGTACTTCTTGATGAATTGTCTAATTTACCTCATAGTAGAGAGATTGAGTTTTTCATGGATATGATTATGGTGTCTGAACCTATTTCAATAGCACTCTACAGAATAAGATCTGTTGAATTGAGAGAATTGAAGGTTCGAATTAAGAATTTTTAGACAAATAATTTATTCAACCAAGTGTGTCACCATGGGAAGCCTTTTGTATTTTTGTAAAGAAGAAAGATGAAACAATAAGGTTATGTATAGATTTCAAACAACTGAATAAAATAACCATTAAGAACAAGTATCTTTTACCCAGGATAAATAAATTGTTTGAGTAGTGCAAGGAGTTAGAGTGTTTTCTAAGATAAACCTAAGATCAAGTTATCACCAATTGAGGATAAAGGACGGAGACGTGCCTAAACCTGTTTTTAGGACACGTTATGGTCATAAGTTCTAATGATGTCATTTGAATTGAATAATGCTCCAGAAACATTCATGGACTTGATGAATAGAGTGATTAAACTATATCTTGTCAAGTTTATGGTTGTATCTGATTTCCTGATATATTCTAAGGAGGAAGAACAACATGTGAAACAATTAAACAGTGCGTTGGAGATTCTAGGGAGAGAGAAATTTTATGCAAAGTTTCTAAGTGTGAGTTTTGGTTGACAAGCTTTAATAGATGGTTTGAGGTGATTTTGGAATAAGAGGGATTTGGTGGAATTTTATATATTTGATAAAAAATCAGGATGATTTGATATGATTTGGGATGAAATTTAGTGGATTTTGGCAAGCTTTAATAGATGATTGATGTGATTTGGGATGAGAGGAATTTAGAGGAATTTTTGTTATATAAATTTAAGAATAATGAGGATAGTCAATTTAAGTGTGTTGAATTTATGCTGTTTTTATATTACTGTTCAGGTGCATATTTATATCATTGTTCATATGCATATGCATTAAATAAAAAGAACCGGGAAGACAGCCGATCTAATTGAAAAATAGTGACAGTCAGTATGTGCTGAAAATAAAAGGGACACCATGCCAGCCGGTATATGCTGAGAAAATTCTGTGGCAAGACAAGTTGTAAAGAAAAGAACCAGGAACGGGCCGGTCTAAGATAATTACAACCCGTCGACAGATGAGAAGACGTTCCCATCATATGCATTCATGTATTGCATCTATTTTAATTATTATTTGCATTATTGAAATGATGATATGTGATGTGTTATTGTGAATTTAATCATAGATGAATGAGTCTCACAGAGAGAGACAATTATAGTGATAAGATTATTGAAATGCTGAGGTGTGGTATGTTATTATGAATTTAATCGTAGATGGATGAGTCTCATAGAAAGAGACAGTTATGGCGATAAGATGATTTAAATGCTGAGGTGTGGTGTGTTATTTTTATGGCGATAAGAACTATCTAAATGATAGACTTTATGATGTGACCCTCATTGAGAGGTAATTATGAGATAATTGAGGGTCTTGAGGTGAACAAATAAATAGAGGAAGAGATTGATAGAGAATGGATATTTTGACAGGTGTAATGATAGTAGAGTGCTAGTATCAAGTGAATGAGATATAAATTGATTTAAATATTAAAAGACCGTTCATACAAATGAGTACTTTTAATAAATTTAATTCACTGAGCTTGTGAAGCTCACTCCTCATTGTATAATGATTTTTAGGTATCAGGTCTGATAAATAGTTTGGTGAGTTGAAGTTCAGAAGAAATCATTTTCTGTAAGCCACGTGCGTGTCAACATCCTCAGACTAATGAGATAATAAAAATGAAAAAAAATTATTTGTAAATATTCAAGAATTTTACGTTGTATAGAATATTTAACGATCAGATTGATGTAAAAATTTCCTTTTGGTGTTATTTATATTTCGTTGTTACATATATGTATCGTGCTGAGATTCTCAAAATGTGATGACACCGTTTCGGGGGTGATCAACCCGGGATGAGTCGTTACAAAGAATGTATCTCTTTACTTGCTTAATAATTGCAATAAGGAGTCATCTTGCTTCTTGTTTATTTTTATCTAACTCAATAGTTATGATTTTTGAGTTGTAATTTTAGAAAGTTCAAATGGTAATAAGTAAGCGCAAACAAGAATGAAAACATTAACTTCAAATTACTTTTTATTTATCTTAATAGTTATAGTTTTTGAGGTATACTTTGTTGAGTACACTTATGGATAAAATTGATGGCTGTCAACTAGTTAGTATTTGACTAGAGGTTCTTCCATGGATTTATAAAAAATTACGTGATAAAAAAATGTTTATTTTATCATTAAATGGTATAAAAAAAATTTATTATAATTTAATAATAAAATATATTTTATACTATATAAATGTTTATTTTATTATTAAATAGTAAAAAAAGATTTGTTGCAATTCAATAATAAAATATATTTTATACTATATATTTTTCATAAATCAAAACTAAATGATAAAAAATCACAAGAGTATGTACAATAACCCAAAGGTCAAGAGGGTACTTTAAGTGGCTGTACAAACCAAAATAAGCATCCAAATGTTGGTGTTGAGTTCAATTTTTCATTTAATAATAACTCTTTAAGAGCCATGCTTACAAAATTTATTTGAATTTTACTTGTTATTCATGAACAAGATAGGTTTCATATATCTATCTGACAAAAAAAATTGGATACTTTCGTAAAAATCCATTTTACAGGCGATGGTACCTTTAGAAAAGTTTATGAATGAATTTGTGTTTGCTTTAAATAAAAATTAAATAAAATACAAAATGATTTATAAAATAAATAAAAAATTGAAAAATAATTTATGAAAAATGGTTTTACTATTGTTTTACTCGATACCAAACAGTTTTTAACTGTCATATAGTAAAAAAAAATATACTAACTAATCTCGTGATGACACATGACGCTTAAGTGATGGAATAAAATCACTTCTAAAATCTTAGACCTTCGTAATATATGAATGAAACTTTTATGGTAACTCTCTCAAAACTTTTTAGTCTCTTAAATTATTTATTTCTAAGAGTACTGACTTGTTATTGGACACTCAAAATAATAAGAAATAAATATAACTTCACCCCAATAAAAAATATCACTCATTTCTGAAATTAATAAGAAATTATGCCAAATGTGTAAATCTATTAAATATTTAAAAAGTTCTCATGTGACACCATAATCTATGTGGTATTTTTTAAATTATTAAATTTAAAAACCTTTAGATTATCAAAATAATAAATTAATAATTAACAAAATTATATAAAATAATATAATTTTTCTTCTTCCTTTTTATTGGTAACTACATTAACCACTTTAAGAGAATTTTTTGTCTGACATAATGCCATAAGAAATATATGACATAAGGATCCATCTCATTATTAAATGATATAAAAAGAAAGAAAAAAAATATATATTTTATTTTCATTTAAAGGTTAGATAGATTCTTATGTCATGTATCTCTCATAATGTGCCAGACAATATTTTTTCATCACCTAATGAGAAAAAACTAAAACAAAAACTCCAGAAGATCCCTTCTCCTATTTTCTTTCTCTGCGCCGCCAAGCCCTGCCTCAAGCCATTTTCGTTTTCTCGTTTCAATTCTTCAATGCCTCTTAACACAATTGATCGGGAAGGAATACAGCAGTAAAACCATGATAATCATTTTAAGGGAAGATAATGCTGCATTTTTTTTATGTTCCCAATGGGAGGGCTTAAAGTTCTTTTGACTTTCAACAGTAAGGATTCTAGTAGCTGTCTTAAGCAGGATAGTTGTTAGTTTAATCAATGGTTTTGGCAGATTGAACCTTGGTGTTCTAATGTGCAAAATGATAAGCATTTTGTTTGGATTAGTTGTGTAAATGTACCTCTTCGAGATTGGAATTCTAAATTTTTTCCATTATCTCAAACCATTTTGATAAAACTATCATTTTCCATCATCTCAAACCATTTTGATAAAGTGAAACTCTTTAATGCAATGGCCTCTAATTCAATAATGAATCAGACTCCATTACCAGTGGAAGTTGATTGAAGATGTCTTTGTCGCTTTCATCTTTAAATCTTGATTTGGTATAAACATCAATTTAGAAGGAGATCTTCCTTATCCAAAGATGTCGGTGTGATAATACCCATTATCTTAGTCTTCCACTAGTACTTACCAGCAGTGTTTTAAGATATGAGTACGCGAGTACGTGGGCGAGGCGTTTTGCCTAGGCGTAAGTCTTAAAGCGTTGGGGTATAAGTCTTTTGAAACGTTGAGGTATTTTTAATAAAATAATATTAATTAAATTATAAAAATATTAAAAAAATTGAAATAATATAAATTAATTAATTATCAATAAACTTTACTAACTTAATACCTATGAATAAATATTTATCAAAATATTTTTACACAAATATCAAACAATTTGATGAAAATTTTAATTACATATGATATTAGACGTACGCTATCATTTGTTGTATATGTATCCATCAATTTACGCTATGGTCCTCCAACATAGTGATTCCATTTGTAATGATATCCAATCAAAATGTTGAAAATTTAAAATTCTGACCTAAAAGGTTGAAAATACGGGTAAGTTTTTTGAATCTTTTGGGGCGTTTTGACTTTTTAATAAAATAATATTAATTAATTAATTAGAATAGTAAAATAAAAATAATTTAATTTTTAATTAATTAATTAATTTTTATCAAAGTTTAATATGTTACTAACTCTCTATAGTCTGATAATTATAATTTTATAAATATTAATATATATTAATATATAAATTATATGAAGTATAACTTATATTTATATATTGTTGTAATTTATAAGTGATTAATTAAATAGTTTGTAATTATTATTAAACTAGATAACATGTATTATATATTTATGAAGTGTAATAATATCACACTAAGGGTATTAGCTCAGTGGTAAGTTCTATGACCCTTTAAATCATGAGTTTGACCCGCATCGTAGGAAAAAATATTTAAAAGGAGTTGAGCTGACCAAAACAATGTTGTTTTGGTTAAATAAACTGATATATTTGACAAAAAACAATGTCATTTTGAGGTTATCAAAAAAAAAAACACCCAAACAATCATACTCACGAGTGATTTTCATGGATTTTGCCCGTGGGATGAGCCCTAACTTGGTTTTTTAAAACACAGCTTACAAGGTGAACCGCAAAAATATAATGTCATGTCACAAAAGATTTCCATTTTTTTTTGTGTGCGCTGTAACTGTATTTGCTTATTGCTACATGATTGACCCCTTACAAAGGGACCAGAGCAATGGATCACCGAAACATATAAAAATAATCACTTTCTGTTACATCATATACTCCGCGTTACCGTGTTCATTCGAGGATAAGATCATAATTTTATAAATTTGGCTTCATCACATTACTTAGTTGACTGACCTGAGATTAATCAATTCCATTAATTCAATTTCTTGATTGACTTAACATTAGTGTTCTTATAAGCGATTGTGTGATTTTCATGCAGGAGCTACACACTTATCGTTAAGGGAACAGTTCTTCTGAAATGGGTTGGGTTTTCATGTGTTTGACAATACCTTTGGTTTTCTATAATTTGTATGCTTTTGATTCAGACATATATGAGAGGGATCAGATTCCCGTAAACTCTTTGGTTTTAATATTTAAGTTTCTAGTGTAGTTCGTTCTAACAAAAAATAAAGAAAGAGAAAACGCATAGTTTAAATTAAGACTACCTCGAAAATACAAAAATGTGATCAGATTATATTTCATGCAAGATTAGAATTACTACAAAAAAGTATCGGTGATGAATTGGTGATACCTAAAATCTGTTGTTGATAGTTATTATCGATGAAATTTTGTCAATGATGACTTTATAAATGATAATATCATCGCTGATAATACTTTTCACCGATGAATCCAAAATCTATCGAAAAAAATATTATCATCGATAAATTTCATCAATATATATATTTATTATATATATAAATGAATATAAAAATTAATAACAGTTAAAAATTTTAAATGTATACTATTTAAGAGTAGAATATCATAACAAAAAGAACCACACTTAGCAAATTATGTAAAATGCTTACAATAAGAATTTTGATAACACAAAAACATCTTTCAATTTCCACTTTGAAATCACATCTTTTTACTTTATGTGAATAGAACCGATTTTTACATCAAACTAATGTGCCAGTACATACATGGTACCTACATGAGCTACTATAAACTTATTTATTGCGATTAGACCAAAAGTCTTAAAACTTATTATGCTTATAGTTTATTTTCTTTTTATTTTGATTGCGAAATTGTTTTTGAAAATCAGAATTCCCAACATTATGTGAATAGAACAAATTTTTATACCAAACTAACATTCCTTCCTAGATACCAGAACACAAAACCCCAACCTCCCGAACCAGAAAACCAACTTAACTGATCAAACCACTAGGAAGAAAACACCGCTCGACATAAAAACTTCTTATCCATTATCAACCTCAGCTTCGCTCTCTTAATCGATCAGATGATCATACCGAAAAACTAGAAAAAAATATTGACTTATTCCAAACCTAACACATCTTTACCTGCACCTCAACTAAACTAGCAACATACTCAACACCACCCAACCTTCATAAAAACATCAAAACTAGAAAAATATCAAGCACAAACGCAAAGCAGGTGACCAAACAAGCAAGCCAAAAGACAACTACCATCTATAGTAAAATTGTAATCAGCAGAAGAAAAGCCGAGCATTTGTAGTAAACAAAGTCACTCCTTTTCATCTTATCATCAAATTTCTATTTTTCCCATTTTTATCGTCATTTTCCCTTTTGGGTGCTCTGTTGAAGAAAACAAGGAAAAAGTATCCAATTCTGATTCAACAAAGAAGATCGCTAGAAACACCAGAACATGTCTTATTCTTTTACCTACCTTTCATTATCAAAAGGCGAGTCTTTTAATTTTCAGGGGCCTAAAGTAATATACATGAACACTCATTACATAGGAGATCTCCAAAGACAAAAAGTAGGTATGTCCTGTTCTTGGTCCTATTCTTTGTCCTTTGTTCCTTCAATTTTCTTGTTCACAATCTTGTTATGTTTATCTTAGTTTCAGCCTAATTAATGATTCATCCTGCAACACTTTAACAGAATTGGAAGAAGGATTTTAAGGATTCAACCTATAAAATTAAACTATTTTAAAACCAAAATCATTTCAAAAGAAATCATTAAAATCACAATTAACAACACAACACAACACTTCTAAAATGCAGCACAGGCTGCCCTGTGCAGTCTACACTAGATTGATCATCCACAAAAATGGGGGAAAAGAGAGAAGAAAAGTTACAACAATATGTGTTGATGCCAAAGGAATGTTGCTAACCTGGCGTTGACTCCTTGGGATCTGGCGTTGACTTCTTGGGATCTACACAAGTGAACAGGGATGAACTAGGGGGCCCACGGAAAGAGGGGAGAAGGAAGCCTCCGAGGGCACTCCGACGCTCTAGTTAGGACGAGAGCTTAAGAGAGGCCGATGACTAATTTTAAAACAGATTAGTGCGGGTTTTCCCTTGTGTTTTTGAAGTGAAAAAGTCGTGTCTTGAACTGTACCTTAGGTTGTTTATAGTATTCCGAGTGGAGATCGCCCACGTGGGGGAGGGATGGCCTTACCCCTGTGATCCCATGCTTCTGGAGTTAGGTCTTAGTTGCATGCTCAGAGAGTCGCGTGTTTCAGAGGGTCGCGTATTTCAGAGTAGGTTAGGTCCGCTAATCGTGCTTTGACATGGCGATTGTGTGATTTGCCCGTTCCACGTGTGCCTTGTCATGCTGCAAAGGCTGGACATGTGTCAACGTTCTATTAGCGATGCAAGACCCCACGTTTTGACGTCTTATTGGATGAGAGTATTGTGGGCTCCATCACAGGCCCCCCACTTCCTCAGGTACCTGTGTGCTTGGAGGAAGTAAGTTTGATGTTCGTGCCGTGGCCGAGCATTTGTACTCAGAGATATTGGGAAACGGATGGCTCGTGTCCTCGGACTAGGGAATCTTGGAGCGAGTCTAGTTTTCATGCTCGGGCTTAGAGATTTTGGGCCGAGTGTAAGAGGAGCAACTCACATGCTCGGTCTGGGCCGAGCATGTGAGGAGCAGCTCGGTCTTGGAGACTTTTAAGTCGAGAATGTGACAGACAGCTCACATGCTAGGTCTTTGAAGACTTCAGGTCGAGCGTGTGACAAGCAGTCCATACGCTCGGACTTGGAGATTTTTAGGCCAAGCAAGTGACAAGTGCTCACATGCTCGGTCTTTGGAGACTTCAAGCCGAGCGTGTGACAAACAGTCCATACGCTCAGACTTGGAGACTTTTAGGCTGAGTATGTGACAAGCAGCTCACATGCTCGGTCTTTGGAGACTTCAAGCCAAGCATGTGACAAGCAGTCCATACGCTCAGACTTGGAGACTTTTAAGCCGAGCATATGACAAGCAGTCCATACGCTCGGACTTGGATACTTTTAGCCCCAGCGTGTGACAAGCAGCTCACATGCTCGGTCTTTGGAGACTTCAAGCTGAGCATGTGACAAGCAGTCTATACACTCGGACTTTAAGACTTTTAGGCCGAGCATGTGATAAGCAGCTCATATGCCCAATCTTTGGAGATTTTCCTTTGAGCCTCTCTTTTCCTTGGGCCTTGGCTTTGGATCCCCTAGGCCTCCATGGGCCTTATCTAGGATGCATTAAATATTGGGGTGGCTGCTTTTCGTATGGTGGTGCTTGAGGCATGGGAAATATCGTATCTTTATAACAATTGGTGCTTTTGGGAGAGCGAATGGCGCCTAGGTGACATCAAGGGTCACATCTTTTCAACTAAGGGAAATTAATGTCCCTCATCCCTACTGCTGCAATCCTTATATAGGGATGATTTCTTCCCCTCTTCTTCTCACTTGCATTTTTAGAGTTTTGAAGAGAAAAAAACCTTGAGAGCACTCGGAGTCAGTTTGAGAGTTCAGAGTTCTTGATCAGCAGCTAGGGAGATTTGGTGATTTGAGAGTTCAAGATGCTCGGGAGTTGAACCGTCAGAGTGGTGACTTTCATGGAGGAACCGAAGCCGTACACACAACCTTCGTTCATTCCTTTGGTGAGTCTCCTATCCCTTTATACCATGTCTAATCATAGGGTAAGTAATGGTAGTGAGGGTAGTCGGGATTTTTCATGGGAGCTAGAGGAGTCCATGGGTGTCTCCTCCAGCGAGGACGTCTTCTCCTTGGAGATCCTTCCTCAGGAGGGTACCTTTACCCTGATGCCCTTCGTCCCTAGGGAAGTTAATGGAGAAGAAAGTGAGGAGAAGGAGGAGGCCACTTCTAAAGATGAGGCCGATCATATGCTGATAGAGATCAAGGATGATGCCTTAGTGGCAGAGCGGGAGGAATAGTCATTCGAGGCCAATTTTGTGCCGAGTGTAGTTGAGGAAGCGAACCTCCAAAGGATAAGGATGGCTTATCGGATTCCGTTGGACTATGCCCTTCGAGCACCAGAGGGTGGGGAGAGGGCTTGTGATGCTCTTCTGAGCCACGCGCCTTATGAGCTGTGCGTCTATGAGCAGCACATGAAGGCCGGGCTTAGGTTCCCTATCTACTTGTTCTTTTGCTCGGTGCTTAGGTACTTCGGTATAGCACTGAGCCAACTGGTGCCCAACTCGATGCGCCTAATCATGGCTTTCATAGCCGTGTGCCAAGAAGTGGGTGGCGTTATGAATCTTAACGTCATCAAGGCCCACTTATAGATCAGAAAGCATAGGCAGACCGGGTGGATTGTGGTCAGCTTGAGGGCCAAGAGGAGCATGCTAAAGAAGAAGTCATCCTCCATAAAGAAGTAGAAGAAATCATTCTTTTTCATCTTGAGTGCCGAGAGCTTCAACGTCCCCCTCGGCTGGAGCTTAGACCGTGCTGGCAAATGTAAGAAGTCGCACCTTCTGCATTGAGAGTATGAGACATTGAAGGCGATGCTGGCCGCGCCTTTGGACGCAGAAGTCCTTTGTGACAACGAGGAGCTTCATAGGCGCGACCTCTGCCCTCCCTGCCCCTCAGCAGATATGGAGCATGATAACTTTTAGTAATTGTTCAATTTTTACCTATTGTTTTTTCTTATCTTGATTTGCTAATGCTTTCTCTTTGTGCAGAGATGGTCTAGAGCTGGCCACGCAAGCAAGGGAGAGGGCCAAGAAAATGGCTAAGGAGAGGTGACGGGCCTCGGAGGGGAAGGGCTCGGCCCCAGAACAGTAGAAGAAGAAGTCCCCGACATCCAGCCCAGTACCCATTTCCCTGGAGAGCCCTCCGAGGCCTCCTGTTCAAGAGCTGCGGGTAGCTCTAATGGTGCCACCTCCACCTTAGGGCCCATCATCGTCCAGGGAGGTGCCTAGGGTCTCTATTCCCTTCACGTTCTAGTGGGCGTTAAAGTGCGATGACTCGGTGTTCACCCATCCGAGGGTTGCCCGAGAGCACCTCATCATGGGGATCCCTCTCCATGATATGCTGGAGGTCTCTCGGAGGCCCTTCGAGTGACTCTGCTTGGCCGTCGAGGCCATGACTTCCCAGGTACTATCCTTCGTCTTTCTCCCTTTATAGTTTCGATTTTTATTTTCTAATTATTTTTTTAATGTCTCTGCACTTATTTCAGACTAGTGTTCTTATCAGTGTCATGTCCCAATGCAGCATAGACATGGCCGACCATCTGGAGAAGTGCGAGCAGAAGCTAGACGAGAGCCGAGAGCTCATCCGGGTGCTGTCCTCTTCCCTCGAGGTGATCGAAAGGGCCAAAGAGAAGGCCATCAGGTAGAGGCATCAATGGAGTCAGGCCAAGGATGCTCTTAGGGCGGAGAAAGATACGACCCACATGTCCAAGCGCTAGGCCTAGGAGGAAGCTGCAGAGGTCATGGAGGAGAATTAGGCTTTGCTGGAGGAGGTCGAAAGCCAGTTCCTTGAGGGCTTCTACGAGGCCAAGAGGAAGGTTGAGTCTCTCTTCTTTTAGATTGACTTTTTTCGGCCTTGAGTTGGAGTGCTCCGGAGAGGAGGGCGCTGCCGCTGCTGGTGGGGACGCCAAGGACACAGCTGGAGCCGAGCCTTAGGAGGCCCCCGAGGACGAGGCTCCTCAGGATGATTAGTATAACTTTTTTTCTTTTTCTTGTATATAAGGGCCGATAGCGCCCGTTTTGTAATTCGAACTCTTTGAATGAAATCAATCTTTTATGAACTTGAGTTTCTTATTTCTTCCTTTCTCATTTTTACACTTGGCGTCATTGATAGAATTTGTGAAGATTTTTCGCGTTCCCAGTGCGTGGGATGGGCTTGCCATCTAACTCTTCAAGTTCAAAGGTGCCGACTCGATAAATATTTCGGATCCAGTACGGGCTTTCCCAGTTTGAAATGAGCTTCCCCGCTTCGTGAGGTCGAGACACTTCGCTTTTTCGAAGGACGAGGTCATGCAGTTTAAAGTTCTTGTTTTGAACTCGCGAATTGTAGTATCGAGCAATCTTCTGTTGGTATGCAGCTAAGTGGATTTGGGCTTTATCTCGGGCTTCGTCAACCAAGTTGGCGTTCATTCACAAGCCCTCCTCGTTGTCACTTTGTTCGAAGTGTTGCACGTGTATCGATGGTATCCCGACTTCAAGAGGGATAACAGCTTCTGAACCGTATGCCATAAAGAATGAAGTTTCCCTTATTAGAGTGCAGACGATCGTTCGATATGCCCAAAAGACATTGGAGAGTTGGTGGGCCTATCATTTATCCGTTTCGTCGAGTCTCTTCTTGATACCTTTGAGAAGTGTTCTATTGGTTACCTCGCCTTGGCCATTAGCTTGCAGGCAACCAACGGATAAGAGTCGATGCTCGATGCGGAGATCTTCGTAGAACGTTTTGAATCGAGAACTATCAAATTGTTTGCTGTTGTTGGTGATCAGTACTCGTGGTATACCAAATCAACACACGATGGATTTCCAAACAATGTTTCGGGTCGGGTAATCGGTTCTGTTGGCCAGTGGTTTTGCTTCAACCCACATGGTGATATAATCGATGGCCACGATAATATGTTTTCTCTACCCAGAAGCTCCGACAAATGGTCCGAGTATGTCTATTCCCCACATGGCGAATAGGAGGGGACTGGTGATCAAGGTAAGGAGGTTGGCTGGTTGGTGAAACATGGGAGAGTACTGCTGGTAGTTCTTGCATTTTCTGACCAAATCTGTTGCCTCTTCCTTCATTTTGGGCCAGTAATACCCCTGCCAGAGAACTTTGAAGGCTAAGGCCCAAGCCCCCAAAAGATTTTCACATATCCTCTCGTGGACTTCCTGGAGAGTGTAGTCGGCTTCGACCGAGTTGAGGCACCTTAAGTAGGGCATGATTAAAGCCATTTTATATAGCTGTCCATCTATAACTATGTACCAAGATGCACTGAAGATTAGCTTTCTCGCTTCGTTCTTCTGCTTGAGGACTTCTCCACTTTTCAAGTGCTGGAAGATCGGGTCAATCCATGTCTCGTCCTCCATTACTAGCAGGGTCGAAGTTTCATCTATGCTTATGACGGAGAGGGTCTCTAAGTATACTACTTGACTTGGCTCGAGGTGTCGGGATGAGGCTAGCCAGGCTAAGGCGTCTGCTTTTGAGTTCTCCACTTGCGGTACGTGAGTTATTCGGAAAGTCTTGAACCTAGCGGTGAGTTCTCTTGCCTTCTCAAGGTACCGGGCGATTTTTTCTCCTCTGCCTTCGAATTTTCCTGTTACTTGACTTATCACTAGCTGTGAGTCACTGTACACGTTCAGAACCTCGGCGGCCATTACTTTTGCTAATTTCAGACCCGCAAGTAGGGCTTTGTGCTACGCCTCATTGTTGGAGGTTTTGAATTCAAACCTCAAGGGGTATTCAACTACGAAGTCGTCCGGGTTACAGAAGATGAGCCCTACTCCACTTCCTATGGTGCTCGAGAATCCGTCTACAAGAAGGGTCCATCTCGGAGGTGGCTCGCCTGATACTGATCTTGTCCCTTCTTTTGGATCTATAGGGAGAGTTGTTTCGACAATAAAATAGGCTAGGACCTGGCCCTTGATCACCTTGCTGGAGTGGTACCGGATATCAAACTCCTCAAGCTCCACTAACCATTCTTTTGGAAATATCCGGGTTGTGCAAGACTTATAAGTGATAGTATGCGCTTGAAAATATGGCCGAAGTTTCCTTGCAGCTACTATGAGGGCGTAAGCTACCTTCTCTATCAGTGGGTACCTCACCTCTGCTTCGTGGAGGGTCCTGCTGACATAATAAATAGGTTTTTGAATGCCCACCTCTTCTTAAATTAAGACGGAAGCCACGGTGTTTTTTCCAGTCGACATGTACAAGAACAGTTATTCACTTGGGAGCAGCTTAGTCAAGAGTGGGGGCGAGCTTAGGTACTTCTTCAGCTCTTCAAACGCTTCCTGACAGTCCTATATCCAGGAAAAATCTCTGGCCTTTCTGATGGCTTTGAAGAAATTGAGGCATCTTTTTGCAGACTTAGACATGAAACGGTTCAGGGCTACTATTCGTCCGGTGAGCTGTCGTATTTCTTTCACTGTCTTAGGAGGGGTCATATCAATGATAGTCTTTATCTTTTCTGAGTTAGCTTCTATCCCTCTCTGAGTAACCACGAAGCCCAAGAACTTCCCTTCTGTTACTCCAAATGCGCACTTTGCGGGGTTCAATCTTACCTTATGTCTACACAATACCCCAAATGCCTATTCCAAGTTAGAGTTGTGGTTTTGTGCCTTGGTGCTTTTGACAAACATGTCGTCCATGTAGACTTCCATGTTTCGCTCGATCTGTTCTCTAAAGATCTTGTTTACCAATCTTTGATAGGTTGCGCCAGCGTTTTTTAGCCCGAAGGGCATGACTTTGTAACAGTATAGTCCCTGATCGGTGACGAAGGCAGTCTTGTCTTGGCCAGGCTTGTATATAAGGATCTGGTTATAACTGGAATACACATCTATAAAAGAGAGGATTTCATGCCCCGAGGTAGTGTCCACCAGTTGGTCGATTCGAGGTAGGAGAAAACTGTCCTTAGGATAAGCTTTGTTCATATTGGTGAAGTCGAAGCAGATCCATCACTTGCCGCTGGCCTTTCGGACCATCACCACGTTGGACACCCAGTTGGGGTACATCGCTTCTCGAATGAAACCGGCCTCAAGCAATTTGTCCACTTTGGTCTTGATAGTGACTTGTCATCCCGAGGCGAAAGTTTTCTTCTTCTGAATGACAGGCTTGTGCTTTGGATCTACGTTCAGACGGTGCTTGATAGTTCCAGGGTCGATTCCGAGCATATCTGATGCAAACTAGGTGAACAATTCCTGGTTCTTCTTGAGGAAGAAGAAGAGCGCATCCCAGTGGCTTTCTAGGAGATTAGATCTGATCTGAACAGTCCAGGAAGGGTCTCCGAGGGGGACCGAAGTTAGTTCCTCCACGGGCCGTCCCTTTGGGGACTTTACCTTGTCTCTGAGGTCTTCCACCTCGAGAGGTAAGGCTTCAATCTTTTTTCCTTCTTTTATGGTATTCAGGTAGCAGGATCAATAGGCTCGTTGGTCTCTTCTGACCACTCCTACTCCTTCATTGGTGGGGAACTTGACTTTTAAATGATAAGTGGAGACAACAGCCTTCAGCTTGTTGAGGGTGGGTTGATCGAGGATCACGTTGTAAGAGGATGGTTGCTTGACTACCAGGAAGGTAGTTTGAACGGTGGTTGTTCATGGCGTTGTTCCTATGGTAACAAAGAGGACTATACTTCCTTCTGCGAACACAAGAGTTCCACCGAAAGCGTAGAGAGGAGTCGGGGCTGGCTCTAACCGTTCATCTTTCAATTCCATTCGCTGGAAAGCATCATAGAACAGGATGTTTGCCAAGCTTCCATTGTCAACTAGGATACGCCTTACTTCGTGGTTGGCCACCAGGAGGGAGACTACCACGACGTCGTTATGTGGAGTCTGCACTCCTTCCAAGTCATCATCCGTGAAGGAGATTACCAAACTTAACTTTTTTAGCTTATGGGGACCACTGACGGAGGCCACCATTCTAGCATAAGCTTTACTACTCTGTCCCAAGCTACCTCCGACCGCTGGGCCTCCGCAGATTGTTTTGATGATCTTGGTGGTAGTCGCCACCTCTTGGCTCCTCTAATTGGGCCCTTCCAGCCTGGGCTTAGGGTCACTTCGAAGGTCCCATCGCTCTTGTTGTGGAGGACGAGGGCGTCTAGAGTCCCCCCTTGGCTAGGCGGGCGCTTCCCTTCCTCGAGACCTTGTGAACTCCTTCAGGTGACCCCAGTTGATAAGGGCTTCAATTTGCATCTTCAGACTATGGCATTCTTCGATATCATATCCGTGGTTCCTGTGGAATCGACACCATATTCTCTGGTCCCCGCCGAGGTGCAGTGTCTTGGGTGGCCACTGAAGGACTGACCTGTCTAGAAGCTGTATCAGGACGTTGGTCCTGGATGCATTGAGGGGGGTGAAGCTATCGAGATGAGGATGGGGCTTGTACCTGCTTTCTTGGTGAAGCCTCTTGACCGCTCATCTCTGAGGTTCGAGGTCTTTCATCTTCTTCTCTATTTCTCCTTCTCTTTCTCTCCTAAAGGCTTGATCATCTTCCACTAACATATACTTCTCGGCTCGAGCCAGGACCTCATTCATATCTTTAGGCGGGTGCCAGATGAGCTTGGAATTGAAGATCCCGGATCTTAGTCCATTCTTGAACGCTAGCATCTGGACGTTCGGGTCGAGATCTAGGATCTCCCATGCAACCGTATTGAACTTGAATATGTAGGCTCGAATTCTCTCTCCCCGATGTTGGATGATATTGAACAGACTCTTCGAGGTCTTGTTCGGCCACTTACTGCTGAGAAAGTGAGAGGCAATGGCGTAACTGAGTTCTCGAAAGTTGCCAATACTTCTTGGCTCCAAACATGAATACCACATACTCGTAGCTTTCTCAAGCGTTAGGGGGAAGGCGTGACACATGATCGGGTCAGAATGTCGATGCAGCGTTATGGTCGTCTTGTAATGTTGTAAATGGTTCAGTGGGTCTGTCGAACCATCATACATTTTGATTTGCGGCATTCTGAGGTTGTGAAGGAGCGGGGTCTTGAAGACATCCTCCATGAACGGAGGGTCTTGGACACTAAGTTCATCCAAGATACCGTGGCGTCTATGCTTGAGAGCTCTGTCGATTTTTTCTTCCATTTTTTTTATCCATCTGTCTAGGTTTGGGTTGTTTTTGGAGAATAAACTTTCTTTAGATCGGTCGTAGAGCAACGAAGGCTCGGCGGTAGAATGGCTGTAGGTCAGGTTTTCGCTACCAAAGGACTCTGTTTGCCCGAGAGTTTTGTGAGGAGGAGAGGGTTGTCGCCTTATTTCGAACTTCGGCCGCCAAGTCGGCTATTAATCAAGAGAGCTCCTGGAATTAAGCCTGAGTTACCGGGGCAGTCAGGTGGCCCATGACCTCTCTTCTGAAATCATGGGAATCGATTCTCGAGTGGCGAGGGCGCTGCTCTCTGACGGGAGGTTGCCTGCTTGACCCCAGGGTCGCACGTTCGGGAATCACAGAGAATCTTGGCCTGGATTGTTGACTCTGGGTGCTGCCCCGGATGGGGGCAGAGCACGCTGTTGGGGCTCCCTTGCCGGTCCTTTTGGTGGTGTTTCTGGGTGGCATCGCAACATATGAGTTCTTTTATACTTCTTCGCTTTTACTGTTATCGAGAGATGGTGGTTTCCCAAGGACAGCGCCAATCTGTTGATGCTGAAGGAATGTTACTGACCTGGCGTTTTGGGATCTGGCGTTGACTTCTTGAGATCTGCACAAAGTGAACAGGGGTGAACTAGGGGGCCCACGGAAGGAGGGGAGGGGGAAGCCTCCGAGGGCGCTCTGACGCTCTAGTTAGGACGAGAGCTTAAGAGAGGCCGATGACTAATTTTAAAATAGATTAGTGCGGGTTTTCCCTTGTGTTTTTGAAGTGAAAAAGTCATGTCTTGAACTTACGTACCTTAGGCTATTTATAGTATTCCGAGTAGAGGTCGCCCACGTGGGGGAGGGATAGCCTTAACTCTGTGATCTCGGGCTTCTGGAGTTAGGTCTTAGTTGCGTGCTCAGAGAGTCGCGTGTTTTAGAGGGGGTTAGGTCCGTTAATCGTGCTTTGACGTGACGATTGTGTGATTTGTCCGTTCCACGTGTGTCTTGTCATGCTGCAAAGACTGGACACGTGTTAGCGTCCTATTGGTGATGCAAGACCCCACATGTTGATGTCTTATTGGACAAAGATATTGTGGGCTCCATCAATATGATATCAATCAAATTTCGAAAGAACTAATATGCAGTAATATTTCTTCACAAATATAAAAAAGTTGAGGTTCTTACCTGTGCGGAAAGGCTAGGTGTCTAGTTTACCCTCCGGGCTAGTGAACTTGGTATCATAGTTGCGCTGCATATTTTATATTTTTTCTTCTAGCTTATTTTCCAACACTTTTCATAGCATCCGATCCTCTAAGCCCCTCACTCCTAATAAGAGCATTCCCCCCAAACACCTCGGTGTGGGTGACTCCAAGCCCTTCACTCCTCACTTGGTCATTTCTTTCTTCATCCATCAATTCAGTGAAGATTTTCTATATTACTCATCTCATCAGGAGAAGAGGAGGTACCAATAAGCTCAGTTATTTTAGTTGTTGCAGTCTCCTACATTTAAGGAATGAATACTACCTTGTTAAGATATTAAGACATTTAAAAAAAATAAAGAATTTAAAGCAATGATAACACTAGCATTTGGCCGTTAATAACGAGTTTAACTCTTCCAACAAATTTAAAATGTCTCACAACGTACCACAAATTATTGTGCCTCTGTTATTGTGTCTGTGTTTATGAGTCATTAAATACAACTCCACACGACACGGTAGTCTCCTATGCTTCGCCTTTTGCTATAAAAATGTAGACTAGTTGGATAAATAAAAAAGGAGGCCCAAAATATCAAAATATTTCTGAAGTTTTACAAAATTACAAAAGTTCTAAATTATTTGTATTCATTAACAAGCAATATTACATTGATGTTCTTATTTCTTATTGCTACATATATTATTATGGACTAGAATCCTCTTTAGTAATTTGATAATTTTTTTTTAGTACACTTTTGAATGAATGTCATGTCAATACTATAGATGATGTGTTATTTATCCAATGATGCACTTGAGAAAAATTTTCTCCAAATTACTGGAAAGAATCGTCATCCTATTATTATTGATCCATTGGTACAGTTGATGTGGACCTGCACTCTCACGGCTTGTATAAACGATTGCAAGATTTATGATCTTTCAAATGCAATATATATATATATATATATATAAAAGGTTTTGCTAAATGAATTACATGAAACAGTAGCATGCCCACTAATTAATTAAAGAGACTCATATAGTAAGTAGCATTACTACAAAAAAAGAATTCAATCATCAAATTTTGCTCCTAATCAACTCTGAGTTCACCTGGTCAGCTTGATTGATAAAAGAAACCAATCTTTTCATCAAATCCACAGCCTCTACCCTATTAAGCTTCAACAAATGGATCACATGGCCTACCCCTTTGCTCTCATATAGTTCAACACTTGCTCCCCACTCACTTCTTTTCAATTCCTCAAAATACCACTTACCTGAATTTCTATAATAGCAATCCTTCTCAGCTACAATCACCAGCACCTTATATGTTGGATTAAAGTGAGACCGTAACGTCTTTGGATCGGACGGCATTGAGGAAATCATCATATGGTAAGATCTTTCCAATGGGTTTGTAGTTTTCGACACGACCATCTTTAAATACTTTAAAGAGGGGTGGAAATCATGGGTTATGTCATTTTTGATTGAATTTATTTCTTGTAGTTACAAAGTTGATAATGGCAATGTTTGGAGACAAAGATTTAAGTAAAGTTAGACTTAAATTTTTGTTTTGGAATTTAGTGGATGTTAGTGGGTTTCAATTCTAAGATAAAGATTTAAACCAACTTTAATTAAACCTTTGCCTCCAAACATGGCTAATATAAATTCATACTATGAGGCCTGGTTTATTTATACTCATAAAGCTAGAGAGGATTTTCATTAAATAATATATTGCGTTAGAAGATATTCTATGGTATAAGTTTTTTCTTTAAATAGAGTTTTTATACATCTTAATTCTTTGAATGGGGTTCTTTTAATTTTATTTTTTTAAAATAGGGTACTTTTTGCCGCATTATCAAATGAAAAAAAAATAAATTACTTCAATAATCTTTATAGTTTGACAAGAAGTTCAAATTAATTCTTAAAAAACTTATCTCTGTAACCCCTATTTATTAACCCCATTTCTTTTTTCTAGTCGCACCTCTTTTGAAAATAAAAACCTTAAATCAACACCAAGATTAAAGTAGTCTAGGTATAATAGAAAAAAGAAAAAACATCTTCAAGAATTGCTATCAAACATTTTTCATGAATTATTTTTCCTTTTTTTGACTTTTTAAACTTGAAATAGTATATTCAAAACCACTAGATTACCTGCAACTTAAAGATCAGCCTGAGCATAAAGGGCATACCAAGCCCCAAACTTAATCTATACAAGTTTTCTGACTAAATAGCCGCAAAACCCAATTTAAAAGCAACCCGACAGAGGCATAGTTGGGAGCAAACCTTTTCCACTTATTTAACTGTTCATAATGAAACAAGTCATTTCATAATTTATAATATATATTAAGAATGCATGAAACCGTAAAGGTAAATCACACCTTAACATTTCTGTATATTTTTCTTTTGAGGTTTACTCAAGTGATAAAAGTAGAAAGTTTGTTGGGCTAGTAGTTTTTGTTTCTCATCCATCAAAATCGAAATAAAAAGCAATCTGATTACACCCAAAGTATAACACGGTTATTTTAGTACAGTTTTGGGGTGTCGATTTCACAGGGAAACAAGTTAATTACAAAAGAAAATGTGTGAACCTTAAAACGAACGATAAAAGTTAAATGAAAGATTTTTGAGTTTTGATAATGGTGTATTATGAGAAAAATTGTGTAAATGTAAATGAAATATAAATGAGAAATAACAAGGTTCCGAGAATCCTCTTTAGGTTCGTTCCCTTATTCCACTCTTGATTCAATTGTTTTTATCTCGATTGCTAGTTTCATGTCCCAAACAAGCAATCGAAAGATTATTCAATCAAGCACATTTATAAACTCTAATGTAATTGCTACAAGTTACTCATTGATTTCGGTTCAAGAACACATGACCGATCTTAATGATTATCAAGAAACGACAATATATCTCAATGACAATATCGCAGTAATGGACAATCAGTAAGATAAATCTATCGGAATCAATCACATCCAAACAACATCAATGGATGAGACAGATGCAATCATCGGATTAAGAGAATCTAAAAGAAGAAGAATATAAAGAACAACTATCACATGAACTCAAATCCTTCTTACTTAATCAAAGAGTAAATAATAGACAATGTTTTAACAAAAAATCCATACAAATGAATCAAGAACAGGAAATAAGGAACAACAAATCCCTAAGGATTCATCCTTTTCCCTTACTTGATGATTAGTTGGCCATGGAGCTCAAGGTAGAAGAACAATATGGATGCTCTCCCCTTGATTTCCAGGCCATGGAGCTCAAGGTGGAAGAACAATATGGATACTCTCCCCTTGACTTTCAGCCTTGAAGAAACTTGGAAATATTCTGGATTTGGATCCCTTGGATCCCCCTTTGAGATGCTCTCCCCTTTGAAGATGCTGGCTGCACACTCCTTAAAGATGTATTTATAGAACACAAGTAGTTAGGGGCATTTGGTCCAAAAAATATCATTGTACAGCCCTAATTTGGTCTTGGAACGAGTGGGCACTGGAAAGTGAGGGTGCAGTGCTGGAAAGTGAGGGGCACGAAGCTAGGTGGATGCTGATCTGGAAGCCTGACCTGTGTCTACTAAAACTGCCATAACTTTCTCTAGAAAAATCCTTTTTACGAACAGTAAAATTCTCCAGAAAATATACTTCCGGATCTTTCTAAGCATATATAGCTCATCTCTTGTTCTTCCTATATCAATACAGTTTAATCTGCAAAGATGATTGATCTGCACGGGTAATTCTGGCAATTTAGTGAAACTCCTTTCTTTGTTTCTCTTCATCTTGGCTCTTTCGCGACCATTATCTCACTTGAGTATTCATTGAAGCTTCGTGTTTAAAATGATGATAGCTTTTCTATCTCTTTTTTAAGTTCAAAGTACCTGAAAATGCACTAAAATAAGTCAACGATTCAAGAATAACACTTTAGAGTTATTAAGGTATAAAAGTGTAATTCCAACCTTGATCAACCCCAAAATGCTAACAATTAAGAATTGTTTAGATGCATTTTATGACTCTCATCACAACCCCCAACTAGCTTATTGCTAGTCCCTAGCAATTCAAGCGAAAGACATGAAATGAATTCTTTATTTAGAAATCAAAGCAAAAGACTGCAATGCTGGCGTTAACCAAGAGTGATTCAAAAATCTTTGTCTCAAGAATCATGCATAACATACAACACATAGAATCATTAAATATCACTCAAGTCCAAGAATAATCCAAATGTCAACCTTAAAATCGTTATCGACTCTTAACATCCATCTTATCACAATACATTAGTCCGAACACCCGGATGATTTTATGCACAACATAGCATGAATACAAGTCTTGGCCTCTAAAAACCTATTAATTGCGTGACATCAATCACAAATAAAGCTCCATAGGCTTACTTTTCAAATCACTCTCCACTATGTAGAAAAATCACACTACATCGGATCAATAAGTCTTTTATAAGCTTGTAACGTTAGGCTAGGGTAAAGATCAAGAAAGAACGAGAAAGTTTAAACAAATAAAAGAACTAAGTCTCTTAATTTAAATACAACCACTTTAAGCAGAAGATAACCTTACTTCAATACCCAACTCTTTCAACCATTTTTCGAGCATTTCTAGCAATAAATCACCATTTTTTTTTCTTATTTCTTTGCCATAATTCATCTTTTTTTTATTTATTTTGGCATAAGACCATTTACCTCCTCTTTCATTCTTTTCTTTTCTTTTCCACAACCCTCAACTTATCTCTTTTAATGTACTTGGGTTATGGTAGTAATATTTTCCTATATTTCCACTCTTACTCTTCTTAAGTGTTTCTCAACAAATGTGTATAACTAAGTTCTTTTTTAAAAGAAAGATAAGGATAAAATATTTTTAAGCTCATAAAGGTGAGTGAACGGTTTACCGAAAGAAACAAGGCTTAATTTTTCTTTTCAAGAAAAAGGCTCAAATAGGTGACTAGCGATAAATATAACAACTGTAAGTTTAAAAAGGCTCAAACGGTCCAAAAATGGCCTAGATCATATCCTAAGTAATGTGCATTCTATGATTTTTGCCTCAAGTGATTATCAAATAAGTACTAGAGCTTGTAAAGACCGCAAAAGTATTCACAAAACAATCGCACATAAAACTTCTCCAAATGCTTTAGACTAATCATGCAATCTTACCACAAACCGGAGTCTCAAACCAAAGAAAAATTGACATTTAATTTATTCTCAAAGCGAAGCAAGATTTAACTTCTTCTAAACGCTATATGCTATCTCAATTAGGCTCATATCATCGACATATGAATTAACTCCAAGGCTAACACAAAGCATGCTAAAAACAAACAAAAAGGTAAAATGACACCAAGCAGTTCAATGAAAACATGAAAAACAAGAATATGTTTCCTTCACCCCCAACTTAAAGTAGGTATTGTCCTTAATGTGAAAGAAAAAGATAAGGAAACTCCCTTTGTCCTTGAAAAAGAAATACGAAAGTAAAACTGGAAAACAGCAAAACACTAATAACAAACAAGAAAAAGAATTATGAAAAATAATAAAAATAAAAGGATATGCTATGGGGTGCCTCCCATGAGCGCTAAGTTTTATGTCTTCAGCTAGACACTCTTATTCTCTCCTAGAAAAGCATGAGTTGAATGCACCAACAACTGCTTTACTGTTAAATTTGGTGCTTATGTGCTTCGGAGAGGCTTTAAGGATGTTTTCATTAACATCTGCAGATTCTGGCTCAATATATGCTCTTGTGAAGCCATGGGTGAGGGTGGACTCTAATGGATTAAGGTGATGGACCTTTTTCCATGAATGAGTCAATTATGTAAAGGAACAATATTATCGAATTTACAAACTGCTGAAAAGAAAAATATTTACAATTCTTCTACCGTCACACTCAAAGTTGACAAGCTTCCTTGTACTTAAGCGTGTTTCTCCGACAACGGCGCCAAAATTTGATTACCCCCAAAGTATAACGCGGTTATTTTAGTACAGCTTTGGGGTGTTGATTCCACAGGGAAACAAGTTAATTACAAAAGAAAATGTGTGAAAGATTTTTGAGTTTTGATAATGGTGTATTGTGAGAAAATTTGTGTAAATGTAAATGAAATATAAATGAGAAATAACAAGGTTCTGGGAATCCTCCTTAGGTTTGTTCCCTTATTCCACTCTTGATTCAATTGTTTTTATCTCGATTGCTAGTTTCACATCCCAAACAAGCAATCAGAAGATATTCAATCAAGCACATTTATAAACTCTAATGTAATTGCTACAAGTTACTCATTGATTTCGATTCAAGCACACATAACCGATCTTAAAGATTATCAAGAAATGACAATATATCTCAATGACAATATCTCAGTAATGGACATTCAGTAAGATAAATCTACCGAAATCAATCACATCCAAACAACATCAATGGATGAGACAGATGCAATCACCGGATTAAGAGAATCTAAAAGAAGAAGAATATAAAGAACAACTATCACATGAACTCAAATCCTTCTTACTTAATCAAAGAGTAAATCATAGACAATGTTTTAACAATAAATCCATACAAATGAATCAAGAACAGGAAATAAGGAACAACAAATCTCTAAGGATTCATCCCTTTCCCTTACTTAATGATTAGTTGGCCATGGAGCTCAAGGTGGAAGAACAATATGGATGCTCTCCCCTTGATTTCCAGCCTTGAAGAAACTTGGAAATATTCTGGATTTGGATCCCTTGGATCCCCCTTTTAGATGCTCTCCCCTTTGAAGATGTTGGCTGCACACTCCTTAAAGATGTATTTATAGAGCACAAGTAGTTAGGGGCATTTTGGTCCAGAAAATGTCATTGTGCAGCCCTAATTTGGTCTTGGAACGAGTGGTCGCTGGAAAGTGAGGGGCGCGACGCTAGGTGGATGCTAATCTGGAGGCCTAACTTGTGTCTACTAAAACTGCCGTAACTTTCCCTAGAAAAATCCTTTTTATGAACAGTAAAATTCTCCATAAAATAGACTTCTGGATCTTTCTAAGCATATATGGTTCATCTCCTGGTTCTTCCTGTATCAATACAGTTTAATCTGCAAAGATGATTGATCTGCATGGATAATTCTGGAAATTTAGTGAAACTCTTTTCTTAGTTTCTCTTCATCTTGGCTCTTCCGTGACCATTATCTCACTCGAGTATTCATTGAAGCTTCGTGTTTAAAATGATGATAGCTTTTCTATCTCTTTTTTAAGCTCAAAGTACCTGAAAATGCACTGAAATAAGTCAACGATTCAAGAATAACACTTTAGAGTTATTAAGGTATAAAAGTGTAATTCCAACCTCGATCAACCCTAAAATGCTAACAATTAAGTATTGTTTAGATGCATTTTATGACTATCATCACAATCATATGATTGAATTAATCGTTTAGATATTACTAATAACAAACAATTAAATTAAAATCATAATTTTTTAAAGAATAATTTAAATCAAAAAGTTCCTGTCACTGTGTTGATGCCGCTAACTGTTGGTGCTGACGTGGCCTAGGTGAGGACGTGGCCTGGATGTTGGCGTGGCTTTAGTGAGGACATGGCCTGGCCCTGCACAAGTAACAAGGGTGAACTGAAGACCCTCGGAAGAAGGGGAGGGGGAGACCTCCAAGGGCGCTCCGAAGCTTAAGTTAGCAAAGATTCGAAGGAGGAGCCGAGGGTTTGAAATAGAAACTAAGGGCTTAAGTAAATCAAGTGCAAGTGAAAAAGACTGAATGTGAATATCCCGGTGAAGTTCATACCTTGGCCCATTTATAGTCGTCCGCCAGCGGAGAGGGTATGATTACAAGCCCAGGTAGGGGGCGCTGTAGGGCTGCTGTAGGTCATAGGGCGGCTGTAAGGCTGCTGCAGGTCATAGGGAGGCTGTAGGACTAAGGACGTAGGCGATCGTAGGCAACACAGAGCGGTTGCTGGCGTATGCAGTCGTAGGGCGGTGTGGAACAGCTGCGGGCGCTGAGCGCAAAGAAGGCCTAGGTGTAGGCTTGCTGGGTCATCCTCCATTGGGCCGAAAAGTTGCTGCGCCGGAGTACGTTGGACTGGAGTGCCTACTAGGTCGAAGAGTTTACTGGTCTTGGAATATACTTTGGTCGAAAAATCCATTGGGTCGGGGTAGTCTGTTGGGCCTGGAGCTTACTTGGGTTGGAGTATTCTGTTAGGCCTGGAGCTTGCTTGGGCCGGAGTATTTTGTTAGGCCTGAAGCTTGTTTGGGCCGGGGTATTTTGTTGGGCCTGGAGCTTGTTTGGGCTGGAGTATTTTGGGCCATATCACACTGATAATTTGAATTACATCTCGTGTTAAATGTTGGCTATTGTATAAATTAATAACAGAACTAGTATTCTCATTTTCCTATTTATATGTAATAATAAAGATCATTCTTTTTTTGGTGTACTAATATCATGAAAACCTTATAAATTCTTTTGGGGTTTATTTCTGACCATGTAAAAATGTAATTAGTTACACATTTTTCCACTTGTGGTCTTGATGCGCATGCAGGTCAATGTGTCATTTACCTTCCTTCCTTTCTACTCTAACAGTATTATAGTACTACTACTAATTACTGGAGGAAATTAAAAAGGAGTTAATTTTCATCCATCTTTCCTTCTGCTGTTTCGAGTAAGTTCATGGCAATTGGAGATCCTTTTCATACTGAACTGCTCGCAGCCCGAGAGGGATTTAAAGTTCGCTTTTCAACTTGGTTACGAACGGATTGAGGTTGAATCTGATTGTCTCCGGATGGTGCAAGCGTTGGATGGATCTTCTACTCCTTTCTCGGCTTGGGATGTGTTACTTTATGATTTAAAGATGTTAGCTTCTCAGTCTTAACAATGTTCATTTCATTATGTTTTTAGGCGTTTTAAGGGCTGCTCATTTGTTGGCTCGCCGAGCTAAGTCTCTTCTTAACTGCATGGGCTGGATAGGGTCATCACCCCAATTCCTTTTGGCTCAACTTTCTTTGGATACGTCGGTTTGAATAAATTTTTCCTTTTTCCTCTAGAAAAAAGTAAAAAATGAAACAAACTCTTGGTTATATATAAACTTGAACCATTGTTAAGTTTGTTACTTTGGCTAATATATTTGACTTATTTGGAGATGTTGGTTGTTTTGAAATCTAAGGTTCATGGTAGGTGAAAAAAAAATAGTATTACAAAGCGATTATTTCTGATTTTTGAATTTTTGAAGATTTGGAAAGTTAGCAGATCAGGAAGAAAATTAATTCTTGTGATCGGAAAATAAAAGAAAATCATGCAACAGAAATTGCTTATAATGAATAGAAAATGACGACAAAACTGTTCGCTTTTACAAAACATATTTGAAGAAGCCAGGAGGTGAAAAGTTGTTAAAGATAGAAGCAAAACAAGAAAAATCGTTAAATGTGAACTTAGAGGGTCCTGTATTTTATATATCAATTCTGCAAAGTGTTATAAATGAAGGTTATGAATTTCAATCGAAACGGATTATCATTTTGGTTTTTGTTTTGGAACCAAATATAGTAACAATCTGTTTCGGTTTCATATTACTTTTGTATTTAGTTTCGTTTTCTGTTTATATCTGTTTTGACATATTTCGATCGAAACATGACATTATATGATTTTTATTTTATTTTTTTTCTACTATTTTTTATTGGTTTAAATTTGTTTTCACATTATTTTTTTTACCAACTTTAATTAAGTTTAGAAAGTTTGGGAATACAATTTCTAAACATTTTCAATTAATATTATTTTGAGTTTGTAGTTCTTAAAATAGCATGATTTTGGTGTTATTTTGTGTCTGTATTTGAATTTTATATTATAATTATCATTTGGTGTTGGTTAATACACCATATTTGTCATTTTATATTTAAATGATAATGATCTTATTATAGTATGTGGTATTTATAATTGATATATTTTTTAAAGGTAATTGATTTGACATGAATATATTTGAAAATACCATTAAATCCAAAATGACGCATCGAAAACAAACATTCTATTTTAATAGTTAAAACGAAACGTTGTCTATAACAAAATTTACAACCTTGTGATAAATACCAATAAAAATGACTATAAAAGTATGAAAAATTGGGGAATAATGAAGTGTTTCAATTAGTTTACTTGATGACTTAATGTTGATCACTCTCATAAGTTGAGGGCTAATTAATTCTTTCTTCTTTTTTTTTTTGTTATTAAAGGATTTCACTGAACCTAAATAGAAATATTAATAAGTCTAAAAGATATATTCATGATTTGAGTAATGCTTTAAATAGAGACCTAAAAAGATTTCTTAAACTTTTCTTCAAGAAAAATTGATTAAATTTTCATTTAAAGCATTACCCAAACCAATCTATAATTCTTCCTCTGTCCGAGTCTAATACAGTAGATATAGAAGGGGGAGGGGATAACAAGCCAAAATCAGCCTCCCTTCCTTTCCTAGCTAATGTTTGGTTTGTTTCCAGAAACACATGCGCAGTCTTAAACTTACGGAACCTTCTCATAAGATAATTCCATTCGAATTAAGAACATGTTAACAAAGACTAAAAGGCTCCAATCTAAGGGTTCAACTCTAGCATTTTAATTATTGAATTTTCCCTTTGAAGGTTGTTTAAGTTATAACTTAAATCAACAAAACTTAGAAAAAATAAAAACATTTTCAAAATTTAAATGAAAAACCTCACGCTTATTTTTTTAAAAAAAATTTATGAAAAAAACTCAGAAAAAAGATGCTAAGATGGTAGGTGAGTTTTTTTTTAGATTTCGAAAATTCTCTCAACCATTTTTAAATTTTATTGACTTAAATTGCATTTAATTAAATGTCAAACAACCCCATGATACATTATGAATTTTTTTTAAAAGTTTCTGGTACCTAAAAAATTTATATGCCATAAGCATTTTTAAACATTATTGAGAAAATGAAAAACAATAAATATTCTTTCTCTTTTTATTATCAATTATTGAAAATGTTCGTGATCATGTGCTCGAAATTCCTAAGAATTCTTCGTACTCAACAATTTTTATTGCATTATTTTCTAAAAACATGAAATTAAAATAAATGAAAGATGAACTCCAAATCCAACACTTCAAAAAACGACAAAGTGATGAGAATCACTAATCAATCAAATTTTACTTCTCGTCAATTCAGACTTTACATTGTCTTGATTGATAAAAGAAAGCAGTCTTTCCATCAAATCCACAGCCTCCAAATTGTTAGGCTTCAACAAATGGAACACATGGCCAATCCCTTTGCTCTCATATAGCTCAACACTTCCTCCCCACCCACTTCTTTTCAATTCTTCAAAGTACCACAAACCCTCCTCTCCATAATAATCCTTCTTAGCTATAATAACCAGAACTTTATTACACCCAATTCTAACCAGATCCACTGCACCCAGTTCTATCCTAGGATCCTGCAACCCACCATTCTCTGGACACATATACAACCATATTCTATCAGAATTTGTACCCCTAAAATATGGTTGCACCAATGCTGCCCCGACCACTTTTAATCCGGGAAAACCTATTGACTCAATCCAAACCAACATGTTATGGGTTATATTTGCCTCGGCACTATCACCCGCCAAAATAACTCCCCTAAGATCCGCATAATTATTCAACCATGTATCTGGGCCATCCCCATTTGCACGGGCTGCCACCCATTAGAGTGCAGTCCACGAGTCATCATAACAAGCGGGTATTGGGTCCTTCGAGGCTAATCGGTATTCATTAGATACCGCAATGACGTTTGCCTTGGCCACAAAAGTGGAGACATGTTTGTGGTATCTCGGGTCAAAAGTGGATCCTAATGAGAAGCCTCCACCATGGATATAAATAAGATGTGTGTGTTTCTTGGGGGCGGTTGTAATGGTCCGTTATCCAAAAAAAAAAATGTGTGTGTTTCTTATTCGAGTCGGGTACTTGGGGTATGAAACTGCAAGAAGATATATCGGGTTTGAGTGAGATAATCATATCTTTAGATCGGACACCGTTATGGAAATCATCATATGGTAAGATTTTCTCAATGGATTCGTATTTTTGGACACGACCATCTTTGTATACTTTGAAGAAGGGGAAGAAATCATGGGCTATGCCATTGTTGCTTGAATTTATTTCCATATTGTGGTTAAAGCTAATTAAAGTTGTGTTGTATATATTTGTAAATAATGGACTAGCATTATTATTTAGTCATTGGGCCCATAATGGGATGGGTCATCCCAATAGACACATATGGAGGCCCCTACTCTTACCCACTTAAAAATGGAACTAGCCCATTAAGTTCCATTTTTTTTTTTGTCTTCAGCTGGCTCTTTCTCTCTCTTAGGGAAAGAACGAAAAATACAGATAAGGGGAAGAGAGTAGTTCTCTGCATAGAAGGAAACTTTGCCTCTCTTTTGTAGGAATCCTAAAGCTACATGGAAAATCCATCACAAGTTATTGGTGGTATGAACTCTCAACATTGTGAAACACATGCTTTGATTATGAGAAGAGATTATCACATATTATGAATCTAACAATTGGTATCAGAGCATACCTTCTTATTTTTCATGGATGTGTTCTTTCTTTTCTTTTTTTGTTTCGCTGTTGTGATTTGTTGTTTGGAGGAGAGAGGCGTGAGTTTTCAGTTAATGCTTGTCTCCATCATCGATAGGCATCCGTTTTTTTTTTCTGGATATTTGTCGTTCTTGGTCTTCAAATTGAATTTCTTGGTTTTGGACTTGCCTAATATTATATCACCTGTGGTTTCATTGCTTTTGGTCAAGCTTTTGGTTTAATTTTGACTTTGAACAATTTATACCCATTTAACTATTTATTGCTTGATTGAGTAATTATTTAAACTTTTAGCATTGACCAGAGTTTATGGTTTTGATTAATGATTGGCTATTTTGATACAATCTTGTATTGCAAAATTCCTCCTTTTATGTTTTTATAAATTTTGTGATATTGCTCCATTTTTTTAATGGAGAAAAGAAATGAATAATTCCTTCTGAGATAAATAAATATTTTGTTCATGTGGGTCATGTCATTTTGTTGTAATACCGATGGTTTGGAATGGCTATGTACCTACCTCTCGTGGGACTAGTCATGATAAATTATCAAGGTTGTTATTATTGATCATGTTTTCGCTTAATGATATTAGACTAAGATCCATACGGATAGTGAATTTGCCCCAGCAGTAAACCATTATTTGGTAGGATGCTTAGGACGATAAAGATAATAGTTAAGTGCTTGGCACTTGGTGGCCTAGTCCTATCTTCTCGGTAGCGGGTCATTTTAAGTCATTGTATTTAATTATTTTGCTTTATCATGCGTAAAAACTTTTTATGTACCTTGGGCTCTAGCATAGTGCGTAAGAGTCAATTTTGAATAAGATTCTAGCATGGATATAAAATTGCCTAATTGAGACATTTATGGGTACATGTTTCTTGTTCCAAATGCATAATAAATTTTATTATATTCTCCTCAGCTTATGGCAATGCGGCTCTGTCTCTCTCTTTGTCTACCATCAAGAGTCTAACTGGAACCAATTATGTGGACTGGTATGAGTCTTTCACTATTAATTTGGCTATCATGAATTTGGACTTGGTTTTGAGGGTCGATGCGCCTGTTGAGCCCACTAATGAAAGTTCTGCAGGTGAAAAGATTCATTATGAGCAATGGATGCATTCTAATAGGACTTGTCTCATGATTATGAAGTATACTATTGACAAGTCTATCAAGTAAAGCATAGCTGATACTGATAGTTCTAAAGAATATCTTGATGTCGTTGGGAAGAACTTTACTAAGTTTGATAAGGTAGAAAAGGGAACTCTGATGAAACTTCTTACTACCACAACCTATGATGGGGCTAGTGGAGTCCGAGAGCACATCATGAAGCTTACTCATTTCTTTAACAAGCTTAAAGGAATGAAAGTTGAGTTAGCAGATAGCTTTCTTGTATGGCAAGTGCTTGAATCTTTGCCACCTCAGTTTGATGCACTCAAGACCACTTATAATGCTCAGAAAGATGAATGGAGCTTGAGTGAAATGACTGCTATTGTAACTCAAGAATAGGAGATGATGAAAAAGGCCAAGTCTCATGCTGTTTTCATGGTAACTGTTGATAAAGGGAAGAAGAAGAAGAAGTTCTTCAAGGGTAATAGTAGCAACTCCCTCAAGATGAAGAAATCTGGGAGGCCCCTTCAACAAGCTAATGTGAGTATTCCAAATGGGCCTAAGAAGGAAGGTTTTAAGGGAAGATGCAACTTTTGTCATTTGTTTGGGCACAAAAGGGTTGATTGTAGGAAATTTAAAACTTGGTTAAACAAGAAAAGTACACGTTCACTACTAGTGTGTTTTGAGTTTAATCTAGTTGATGTGCCTTCTGACACTTGGTGGCTAGATACTTGTGCAACTATTCATACTACAAATTCTTTGCAGGAATTAAGGAACCACAGAAGACCAGTTGATACAGAGTTAATAGTAAATATGGGTAATGGGGTGAAGGTTAAAGTTGAACACATTTGTACAATCAGACTTATTTTGGCTTCTAAACATGTTTTAAACTTGTCTGATACTGCTTTTATACCTTCCATCAGAAGAAATCTTATCTCTGTTTCTGTTTTGGACAAATATGGATATGTTTTTTCATTTTGGAAATGGAAATGCTACAATCTTTTATAACTCTTTTGTGGTTGGTACTGCTACTTTATATGATGGTTTGTATAAAATTGGCTTGCTTCCTGTTTTAGATCCTGCTTCTTCTAGTGCCTCTGTTGTGAATGTTGTAGTTGGTTCTAAACGTGCTAGATCCAATAAAAACTCTTCCATGTTGTGGCACAAAAGGTTTGGTCATATTTCTAGAGAAAGAATGGAGAGGTTGATTAAAGATGGCATTCTAGTTGACTTGGATTTTTTTGATTTTGAAACTTGTGTTGCTTGTATCAAAGGGAAACTTCCAGCGAAAACTAGAAAGTAAAAGATTAGTAGAAGTCAGGATATTCTAGATTTAATCCAAACTGATATTTGTGGTCCCTTTTCACCTGCAGTTCTGGGAAATTATAGATACTTCATTATCTTTATTAATGATTATTCTCGCTATGGTTGTATTAAGCTCATTCGAGAAAAATCAGACTCATTGGAAGCTTTTAAGGCCTTCAAGGCTGCTGTGGAACTCCAAAAAAATAAGAAAATCGAAGCGGTAAGATCGGATAGAGGAGGTGAGTTTTATGGGAGATATGATGAAACTGGTAGAAATCCTTAACTTTTTGCTAGATTTCTTGAGGCATGTGGTATCGAGGCTCAGTACATAATGCCTGGAACTCCTTAACAGAATGGTATTGCAGAAAGAAGAAATCGTACTCTTATGGATATGGTGCGGTGTATGCTTAGTCATTCCACTTTGCCTAAATTTTTGTGGGGTGAGGCTTTGAAAACTGCCGCATATGTTTTGAATCAAGTACCAAGTAAGTCAGTTCCTAAAACTCCTTATGAGTTATGGTCAGGAAAGAGGCCTAGTTTGCATCTTTTTCGTGTTTGGAGCTGTAAAGCGAAAATTAGGCCTTATAATCCTCAGCAAAAGAAACTTGATCCTAAGACCATTACTGGTTATTTTATTGGCTATTGTGTGGGATGAAGAGGCTCTAGATTCTATTGCTCTTCTAATGTTACTAGAGTTATTGAATCTGATCGAACCATCTTCTTTGAGGATGTTAGTGACAGTGGGAGTTCAGCGCCACGTGAAGTTGTATTTAGGGAGGAGTGTGTTGTTATACCTATTCAGGTTACTTTCTCATCAATGGTTGCACCACCATTGACAGAATGAACCAGTACTATTGTCTAAGACTAGGTTGTTAACACTATAACTGATGTTGATGTAGGAACTGATGACATTGTTTTGAGGAGATCACAGAAAAGTCGTGGAACAATAATTTCTGATGATTATATTATCTATTTACAATAGCATGAGTTTAATACTGGTATGTCTCTTGATCCAGCCTCTTTTAAGGAGGCCATTAATAGTCCTTAATCTTCATATTGGATTGATGATATGCGTGATGAGATGGCATCGATGTGTCGAAACAGTGTATGAGACTTAGGTGAACTACCATGTGGCTATAGGCCAATTGGTTGCAAATGGGTTTTTAAGACCAAGTATAATTCTGAAGGTCAAGTAGAAAGGTATAAAGCTAGGCTTGTTGCTAAGGGCTTTAACCAAATAGAAGGCATTGATTAGAAGGACACTTTCTCGCCTGTTTCTACCAAGGAATCTTTTCGGGTTATTATGGCATTGGTGGCTCATTTTGATCTTGAACTGCATCAAATGGATGTCAAGACAGCTTTCCTTAATGGACATCTATTTGAGGATGTGTACATGATGCAACCAAATGGTTTCCAAGTGGAAGGAAAGGAACACATGGTATGTAAGCTTAACAAGTCCATTTATGGACTTAAGCAGGCATCGAGACAATGGTACCTGAAGTTTGATGAGATTGTTACCTCTTGCGATTTCAAGGAGAATCTTGTTGATCAAAGCATATATTTAAGGGTCAGTGGAAGTAAGTATATCTTTCTTGTTCTTTATGTTGATGATATATTACTTGCCGCAAATGACACTGAACTTCTGTTTGAGAAAAAATGCATGTTTTCATCTCATTTTGATATGAAGGATCTTGGTGAGGCCTCTTATGTTTTGGGCATCCAAATTTTTCGTGAGAGAACTAGAAACATTCGTGGATTGTCTCAGAAAACCTATATTGATCGAGTTCAAAGTAGGTTTAATATGCATTCTTGTTCTCCTGGGAAAGCATCTATTGTAAAAGGTGATAAGTTTTCTAAGTCTCAATGCTCTCAGAATGATAGTGAGAGGACTCAAATGCAAACAGTTCCCTATTCGTCAGTTGTGAGTAGTTTGATGTATGCTCAAGTATGTACACGACCTAATATTGCTTATGTTGTTAGTGTACTTGCAAGATACTTGAGTGATCCTGGTTTGGCTCACTGTAAGGTTGTAAAGAAAGTACTTAGATATTTGCAAGGCATTAAAGATCTAGTGCTTACATATCGGCGATCTGACGTTCTTGATGTAGTTGGATATTCTGATGTCGATTTTATAGGTTGTTCAGATGACAAGAGATCCACTTCTGGTTATGTTTTAATAATGGCAGGATGAGTTGTTTCTTGGAAGAGTGTCAAACATACACTTACAGCTTCCTCTACAATAGAGGCAGAATATGTAGCTTGTTATGAGGCTACATGTCAGGCTATATGGTTGCAGAACTTTATCTTAGGGCTAAGTTTTGTGAACACCATTTCGAGGCCGCTGAAGATATTTTATAACAATTCTGCAGTAGTTGCTTTCTCTCAAAACACTAGGAGCTCTTCTTGCTCCAAGCATACTGAAATTGAGTATTTGATTGTTAGAGAGAAAATAGCTGAGTCTTGTATTTGTGTTGAGCATATTTCCACAGAGCATATGTTAGCTGACCTACTAACTAAAGGTTTAGCTCCAAAACTGTTTCAGGAGCATTTGACTCATTTGAGATTGTTAGAGTCTTCTGTTGTATTTAGTTAGTGGTAGTTCTGTGATTGTTGACTGTTTGACTATATTGTTTATGCTCATATTATTTTTAAAATATAGCAATGTCAATGTATGCCTGAGTTACGCGCATTTTGGACAGGGCATACTTAATGTATTGAGATATTTTGATTAGTCTCGTGCCTGGGTCATACGCATTTTGGACAAGGCGATTGATTATGTAATGAGACATTTTGTTTGGTCTTATGCTTGAGTCACGCGCATTTTGGACAGAGTGTACTTTATGTATTGAGACATTTTGATTAGTCTCGTGCTTGGATCATGTGCATTTTGGACAAGGCAATTGTTTATGTAATGAGACAATCTATTTTAGTCTCATGCCTAAGTCAGGTGGCTGTGAATATAAGTTTGGTATTATATATCCTGTCGATATAGTCACTAGACTAGGTGCTGCAACTACATTTTGGACAAGGCCTATTGCTTTAAAGACATTCAGATTTGTCTCTAGGGCTTCTTATAGAAACGAGTGTTCGTCACTCTTTTGATTATTTTCATACTGCACTTGCATCTCAATGACCTAAGTTACATAATTGCAATTATTGGTTATGTGTCATATGCCCTGTCGATGTATCATTCACTAGCTTGTAATTGAAGGCACATTTTGAACAAGGCTTTTGGTTTTGAGATGCTTGCTTGTGTTTACGTTGAGATTAAATGTAATGCTGTCCAAGTGGGAGATTGTTGTATATATTTGTAAATAATGGACTAGCATTATTATTTAGTCATTGGGCCCATAATGGGATGGGTCATACTAATAGACACATATGGAGGCCCCTACTCTCACCCACTTAAAAATAGAACTAGCCCATTGAGTTCCATTTTTTGTGTGTATGTTCAGCTAGCTCTTTCTCTCTCTTATTGAAAGAACGAAAAAACACAGATAGGGGGAAGAGAGAAGTTCTCTCCATAGAAGGAAACATTTCCTCTCTTTTGTAGGAATCCTAAAGCTATATGAAAAATCCATCATAAGTTACTGGAGGTATGAACTCTCAACATTGTGAAACACATGCTTTGATTATGAGAAGAGATTATCACATATTATGAATCTAACAAGTTGTCAATGGTTTAGTTAATTTATACTAATATGGATGAGAGGATCATCATATAATGTAAGAAAAAAAATTACAAGTTGGAAAGCAAAGAAAACACAAAGAAGGCTTACAGAAAACAATTTTTAAAAAAAAATATTTTTTTGATAATAAAAACAATTTTGTTTAAACCATTATATGCATTAATTTGAAATTTCAACATTCTGATTTAATTTATTTATTTTTTCGGTTAATTTGCGATTGAAAGTCTATCAAAATACAAATAATTGACATTGACTTCTATATTACTTAGATCATACAGTTTTTGGATATATCAATTATAGTATTTTTAGTTATCTTTAAGGAGTCATAGAGTTTTTGGATCATGTCACACAATGAACTTGTTTTTCTTGATTATTTCGAAGTTTTTTTATTCAACTGATGGTTTTCCATAAGTTATGATATCAATTAATATATCTAATAAAATAATTAAGTATGATAATTAGCTATTGTGAATTTAAAAGGCACATTGAGAAGTCAGACAGCAACACCTCGACTATGATGCCTTAAGTAATCCACTTCATTTTGTCACTAATTAACAAGTTTGCGAAAATAAACTTTTACCATCATTTATTGTGCATTTCACAGAGGAGAGGCACATGTGACAAAATGAACATCCATGATTATTTGCTTATTAAATAAGAAAAAGATCAAGACCAAGTATAATTCTGAATGTCAAGTAGAAAGGTATAAAGCTAGGCTTGTTGCTAAGGGCTTTAATCAAAGAGAAGGCATTGATTATAAGGACACTTTCTCGCCTGTTTCTACCAAGGATTCTTTTCGTGTTATTATGGCATTGGTGGCTCATTTTGAACTTGAGCTACATCAAATTGATGTCAAGACAACTTTCCTTAATGGACATCTATTTGAGGATGTGTACATGATGCAACCAAATGGTTTCCAAATGGAAGGAAAGGAACACATGGTGTGTAAGCTTAAAAAGTCCATTTATGGGCTTAAGCAGCCATCGAGATAATGGTACTTGAAGTTTGATGAGATTGTTACCTCTTGCGATTTCAAGGAGAATCTTGTTGATCAATGCATATATTTAAGAGTCAGTGGGAGTAAGTATATCTTTCTTGTTCTTTATGTTGATGATATATTACTTGCCGTAAATAACACTGAACTTCTGTTTAAGACAAAACGCATGTTGTCATCTCATTTTGGTATGAAGAATCTTGGTGAGGCCTCTTATGTTTTGGGTATCTAGATTTTTTGTGGGAGAACTAGAGGCTTTCTTGGATTGTCTCAGAAAACCTATATTGATCGAGTTCTAAGTAGGTTTAATATGCATTCTTGTTCTCTTGGGAAAGCACCTATTGTAAAAGGTGATAAGTTTTCTAAGTCTCAGTGCCTTCAGAATGATAGTGAAAGGACTCAAATGCAAACGGTTCCCTATTCGTCAGTTGTAGGTAGTTTGATGTATGCTCAAGTATGTACACGACCTGATATTGCTTATGTTGTTGGTGTACTTGGAAGATATTTGAGTGATCCTAGTTTGGCTCACTAGAAGACTGCAAAGAAAGTACTTAGATATTTGCAAGGCACTAAAGATCTAGTGCTTACATAACGGTGATTTGACGTTCTTGATGTAATTGGATATTCTGATGCTGATTTTGTAGGTTGTTCAGATGACAGGAGATCCACTTCTGGTTATGTTTTTATGATGGCAGGAGGAGCTGTTTCTTGGAAGAGTGTTAAACAGACACTTACAGCTTCCTCTAGAATGGAGGCAGAATATGTAGCTTGTTATGAGGCTAAATGTCAGGCTACATGGTCGCAGAACTTTATCTTGAGGCTAAGTATTGTGAACATCATTTTGAGGCTACTGAAGATATTTTGTGACAATTCTGTAGCAGTTGCTTTCTTTCGAAACACTAGGAGCTCTTCTCGCTCAAAGCATATTGACATTAAGTATTTGATTGTTAGAGAAAAAATAGTCGAGTCGTGTATTTATGTTGAGCATATTTCCACAGAGCATATGTTAGCTAACCTACTAACTAAAGGTTTAGCTCCAAAACTGTTTTAGGAGCATGTGACTCATTTGAGATTGTTAGAATCTTCTGTTGTATTTAGTTAGTGGGAGTTCTGTGATCATTAACTGTTTGACTATATTGTTTATGCTCATATTCTATTTTAAATATAGCAATGTCAATGTATGCCTGAGTCACGCGTATTTTAGACTAGGCATACTTTATGTATTGAGATATTTTGATAGCTTGGGCCACACGCATTTTGGACAAGGTGATTGTTTATGAAATAAGACATTATGTTTGGTCTTATACCTGAGTCACGCGCATTTTGGACAGGGCGTACTTTATGTATTGAGACATTTTGATTAGTCTCGTGCTTGGGTCACACGCATTTTGGACAACGCGATTATTTATGTAATGAGACAATCTATTTTAGTCTCATGCCTGAGTTAGATTTCCAGACTGCACTTGCATCTCATCGACCTAAGTTACATGATTGCAATTATTGGTCATGTGTCGTATGCCTTATCGGTGTATCGTTCACTAGCTCGTAATTGAAGGCACATTTTGAACAAGGCTTTTGGTTTTGGGATGCTTGTTTGTGTTTATGTTGAGATTAAATGTAATGTTGTCCAAGTGGGAGATTGTTGTATATATTTGTAAATAACGAAGTAGCATTATTATTTAGTCATTGGGCCCATAATGGGATGAGCCACACTAATAGACACATATGGAGGCCCATACTCTCACCCACTTAAAAATGGAACTAGCTCATTGAGTTCCATTTTGTGTGTGTGTGTTCAGCTGGCTCTTTCTCTCTCTTAGGGAAAGAACGAAAAACACAGATAAGGAAAAGAGAGTAGTTCTCTCCATAGAAGGAAACTTTTCCTCTCTTTTGCAGGAATCTTAAAACTACATGGAAAATCCATCATAAATTATTGGAGGCATGAACTCTCAACATTGCGAAACACATGCTTTGATTATAAAAAGAGATTATCACATATTATGAATCTAATAAGTTGTCGATGGTTTAGTTAATTTATACTAATATGGATGAGAGGATAATCATATAATATAAGAAAAAAATTACAAGTTGGAAAGCAAAGAAAACAAAAGGAAGGTTTGCAAAAAACAATTTTTTTATATATTTTTTTGATAATGAAAACAAATTTGTTTAAACCATTATATGCATTAATTTGAAATTTCGACATTCTGATTTAATTTATTTATTTTTCCGATTAATTTGCATTTGAAAGTCTATCAAAATACAAATAATTGACATTGACTTCTATATTACTTAGATCCTACAGTTTTTGGATATATCAATTATAGTATTTTTAGTTATCTTTAAGGAGTCATAGAGTTTTTGGATCACGTCACACAATGAACTTGTTTTTCTTGATTATTCCGCTGTTTTTTTTATTCAATTGATGGTTTTCCATAAGTTATAATTTCAATTAATGTATCTAATAAAATAATTAATTATGATAATTAGCTGTTGTGAATTTAAAAGGCACATTGAGAAGTCAGACAGCAATGCCTCGACTATGGTGCCTTAAGTAATCCACTTCATTTTGTCATTAATTAACAAGGATTTCTAAAATAAACTTTTGCCATCATTTTTACGCATTTCACAGAGGAGAGGCACATGTGACAAAATGAACATCCATGATTATTTTCTTATTAAATAGGAAAAAGGTAAAGACCAAGTATAATTCTAAAGGTCAAGTAGAAAGGTATAAAGCTAGGCTTGTTGCTAAGGGCTTTAACCAAAGAGAAGGCATTGATTATAAGGACACTTTCTTGTTTGTTTCTACCAAGGATTCTTTTCGGGTTATTATGGCATTGGTGACTCATTTTGAACTTAAGCTGCATCAAATGGATGTCAAGACAGTTTCCTTAATGGACATCTATTTGAGGATGCGTTCATGATGCAACCAAATGGTTTCCAAGTGGAAGGAAAGTAACACATGGTGTGTAAGCTTAACAAGTCCATTTATGGGCTTAAGCAGCCATCGAGACAATGGTACCTGAAGTTTGATAAGATTGTTACCTCTTGCGATTTCAAGGATTGTTGATCAATGCATATATTTAAAGGTCAGTGGGAGTAAGTATATCTTTCTTGTTCTTTATATTGATGATATATTACTTGCCACAAATGACATTGAACTTATGTTTGAGATAAAACGCATATTGTCATCTCATTTTGATATTAAGGATCTTGGTGAGGCCTCTTATGTTTTGGGCATCCAGATTTTTCATGAGAGAACTAGAGGCGTTCTTGGATTATCTCAGAAAACCTACATTGATCAAGTTCTAAGTAGGTTTAATATGCATTCTTGTTCTCCTGGGAATGTACCTATTGTAAAAGGTGATAAGTTTTCTAAGTCTCAATGCCTTCAGAATGATAGTGAGAGGACTCAAATGCAAACGGTTCCCTATTCATCAGTTGTGAGTAGTTTGATGTATGCTCAAGAATGTACACGACCTGATATTGCTTATGTTGTTAGTGTACTTGGAAGACACTTGAGTGATCTTAGTTTGGCTCTCTGGAAGGCTGCAAAGAAAGTACTTAGATATTTGTAAGGCACTAAAGATCTAGTGCTTACATATCGGCAATTTGACGTTCTTGATGTAGTTGGATATTCTGATGTCGATTTTGTAGGTTGATCAGATGATAAGAGATCCACTTCTGGTTATGTTTTTATGATGGTAAGAGGAGTTGTTTTTTGGAAGAGTGTCAAACAGACATTTACAGCTTCCTCTACAATGGAGGCAGAATATGTAGCTTGTTATGAGGCTACATGTTAGGCTATATGGTTGTAAAACTTTATCTTGGGGCTAAGTGTTGTGAACACCATTTCGAGGCCGCTGAAGATATTTTGTTACAATTCTGCAGCAGTTGCTTTCTCTCGAAACACTAGGAGCTCTTCTCGCTCTAAGCATATTGACATTAAGTATTTGATTGTTAGAGAGAAAATAGTCGAGTCTTGTATTTGTGTTGAGCATATTTCCACAGAGCATATGTTAGCTGACCTACAAACTAAAGGTTTAGCTCCAAAACTGTTTCAGGAGCACGTGACTCATTTGAGATTGTTAGATTCTTCTGTTGTATTTAGTTAGTGAGAGTTCTATGATCATTGACTGTTTGACTATATTTTTTATGCTTGTATTCTGTTTTAAATATAGCAATGTCAATGTATGCCTGAGACACGCGCATTTTGGACAAGGTGTACTTTATGTATTAAGACATTTTGATTAGTCTCGTGCCTGGGTCACGAACATTTTGGACAAGGCGATTGTTTATGTAATGAGACGTTATGTTTGGTCTTATGCCTGAGTCACATGCATTTTAGACAGGGTGTACTTTATGTATTGAGACATTTTGATTAGTCTCATGCTTAGGTCACACGCATTTTGGACAAGGCAATTGTTTCTGTAATGAGACAATCTATTTTAGTCTCATGTCTGAGTCAGGTGGTTGTGAGTATAAGTTTGGTGTCATTTATCCTGTCGATATAGTCACTAGACTAGGTGTTGTAACTGCATTTTGGACAAGGCCTATTGCTTTAAAGACATTCAGATTTGTCTCTAGGGCTTATTGTGGAAACGAGTGTTCGTCACTCTTTTGATTATTTCCATACTGCACTTGCATCTCATCGACCTAAGTTACATGATTGCAATTATTGGTCATGTGTCAGATGCTCTGTCGGTGTATCGTTCACTAGCTTGTAATTGAAGGCACATTTTGAACATGGCTTTTAGTTTTGGGATGCTTGTTTGTGTTTATGTTGAGATTAAATGTAATGCTGTCCGAGTGGGAGATTGTTGTATATATTTGTAAATAATGGACTAGCATTATTATTTAGTCATTGGGCTCATAATGGGATGGGTCATACTAATAGACACATATGGAGGCCTTTACTCTCACTCACTTAAAAATGGAACTAGCTCATTGAGTTCCATTTTGTGTGTGTGTGTTCAGCTGGCTCTTTATCTCTTTTAGGGAAAGAACGAAAAACACAAATAAGGGGAAGAGAGTAGTTATCTTCATAGAAGGAAACGTTTCCTCTCTTTTGCAGGAATCCTAAAGCTACATGGAAAGTCCATCACAAGTTATTGGAGGTATAAACTCTCAACATTGTGAAACACATGCTTTGATTATAAGAAGAGATTATCACATATTATGAATCTAAGAAGCTGTCGATGGTTTAGTTAATTTATGCTAATATGGATGAGAGGATCATCATATAATATAAGAAAAAAATTACAAGTTGGAAAGCAAAGAAAACAAAAGGAAGGCTTACAGAAAACAATTTTTTTTATATGTTTTTTGATAATGAAAACAAATTTGTTTAAACCATTATATGCATTAATTTGAAATTTCGACATTCTGATTTAATTTATTTATTTTTCCGAATAATTTGCAATTGAAAGTCTGTCAAAATACAAATGATTGACATTGACTTCTATATTACTTAAATCATACAATTTTTGGATATATCGATTACAGTATTTTTAGTTATCTTTAAAGAGTCATAGAGGTTTTAGATCGCGTCACACAATAAACTTGTTTTTCTTGATTATTCCGATTTTTTTTTATTCATATGATGGTTTTCCATAAGTTATGATATCAATTAATGTATCTAATAAAATAATTAATTATGATAATTAGTTTAAGGCACAATGAGAACTCGGACAGCAACGCCTCAACTATGGTGCCTTAAGTAATCCACTTCATTTTGTCCCTAATTAACAAGGTTTTCGAAAAAAAACTTTTGCCATCATTTTTTATGCATTTCACAGAGCAGAGGCACATGTGACAAAATGAACATCCAATAGGAAAAAAGAGCAATTTTTGCAATACGGTAAGACTCCTTCAATCAATCGTATTATGTATAATTTTAATAGGATAACACAATTTGATTTAAAGAATATGACTTTATAATACCTGTCTTACACGATAATTTTTCAAAAAAAAAAATCCTAATAAGACGATAATTTCTGAACAGAAACCAAAAATAAGCATTACATGCACTTCTCCACCGCAACTGAACACACACACAAAAAAAAAAAAAAAAAAATTTGTTTTACAATTTTTTTAATATTATATTAAAAAAGTAAATTTTATTTTTTTTAAATTATGTTAAAAATATCTGAATGTTAAAAAAAATAGATATGAAAAATAAAAAAAAATATTTTTTCTACTAAACATACCGTCTCAAGTTTAACTTTCAAACAAATTACTTTAAATATAATATAAGAATGGGACTATTACCACAGCCTCATAAATATTTTTTATGGCTTCTTATTAATTTTGTTGTAATCAATTTTGTTTATCTAAAAATTTATTTAGCAGGTTGATTAATTTTTTGGGTTATAGTTAATCTTAGTTTATGCCAAAGTTTTATGGTATTCGTTGTAAAGGCCATGAAAACTTCAACATTTTTGTTATCATTGAATTGTTTGGCATGTTATTATATGTTTATCTGCTTAATCAGATTGATCCATTAACTTCAGCATGTCATAATTTATTTGTAAATAATTGATTTGATATGAATATATTTGAAAATACCATTAAATCCAAAATGACGCACTGAAACCAATCATTTTATTTTAATAGTTAAAACGAAATATTGTCCAAGACAAAATTTAGAATCTTGTAATAAATACCAATAAAAATGACTATAAAAGTATGAAAAATTGACGAATAATGAAGTGTTTGAATTAGTTTACTTGATGACTTAATGTTGATCACTCTCATAAATTGAGGGTTAATTAATTCTTTTTTTTTTTTGGTTATTTAAGGATTTCACTGAACTTAAATAGAAATATTAATAAGTCTAACAGATATATTCATGGTTTGAGTAATGTTTTAAATAGGGACCTAAAAGGATTTCTTAAACTTTTCTTAAAAAAAAAATCGATTAATTCTTCCTCTATCCGAGTCTAATACAGTAGATATAGAAGGGGGAGGGGATAACAAGCCAAAATCAGCCTCCCTTCCTTCCTTTCCTAGCTAATGTTTGGTTTGTTTCCAGAAACACATGCGCAGTCTTAAACTTACGGAACCTTCTCATAAGATAATTCCATTCGAATTAAGAACATGTTAACAAAGACTAAAAAGCTCCAATCTAAGGGTTCAACTCTAGCTTTTTAATTATTGAATTTTCACTTTGAAGATTGCTTAAGTTACAACTTAAATCAACAAAACTTAAAAAAAGAATAATAATAACATTTTCAAAATTTAAATAAAAAACCTCACACTTATTTTTTAAAAATTTTATATAAAAAAACTCAGAAAAAATATGCTAAGACGGTAGGTGTGAGTTTTTTTTAGATTTGGAAAATTCTCTCAACTGTTTTTTATGTTTTGTTGATTTAAGTTGCATTTATTAAATGTTAAACAACTCCGCGATACATTATGAATTTTTTTTAAAGTTTTTGATACTTAAAAAATTTATATGCCATAAGCATTTTTAAACATTATTAAAAAAAAATGAAAGTTAATAAATTTTTTTTTTTTTTATTATCAATGATTAAAAATGTTTGTGATCATGTGCACGAAATTCTTAAAATTCCTCGTACTCAACTGTTTTTATTGCATTATTTTCTAAAAACATGAAATTAAAATAAATGAAAGATGAACTTCTAATCCAACACTCTAAAAAACTACGAAGTGATGAGAATCACTAATCAATCAAATTTTACTTCTAGTCAATTCAGACTTTGCATGGTCTTGATTGATAAAAGAAAGCAGTCTTTCCATCAAATCCACAGCCTCCAAACTGTTAGGCGTCAACAAATGGAACACATGGCCAATCCCTTTGCTCTCATATAGCTCAACACTTCCTCCCCATCCACTTCTTTTCAATTCTTCAAAGTACCACAAACCCACCTCCCTATAATAATCCTTCTTAACCAGAACTTTATCACACCCAATTCTAACCATATCCGCTGCACCCGGTTTTATCCTAGGATCCTGCAACCCACCATTCTTTGGACACATGTACAACCATATTCTATCAGAATTTGTACTCCCAAAATATGGTTGCACAAATACTGCCCCGACCAATTTTAATCCGGGTAAATCCATTGACTCAATCCGAACCAACATGTTTTGGGTTATATTTGCCCTGGCAATATCACCCGTCCAAAATGCCTCGCCCGAGATCCGCAAAATTATTCAACCAAGTGTCTGGGCCATCCCCATTTGCATGTCCAAACAGATGCAAGCACCTGCCAAGAACAGCAAATGAATTAGTTGATTTTCTCTCTAAGTGGACTTTAATGAAAATATGTGTTTCAAGTGATGCATCTGTTTGGACAGATGATGTCTACTCCTGTTACGACTTACGAGGTCGTCTAAAAATAAAGCAGTGGAAAATTATAACGCCCTTGAAAGAGAAATATATCAGTAATTTTACACAAACAATGGTTCTTAACCTAACAAACTTACCATGTCTTTCATTTTTTTTTTTTTTTTATCGAATCTCATTTTCAGAGATTTGTATATGTTAGGCAGTTTTGTCAAACACTTAAATTATTTCATAAAATCTGAGTAAGTTAACTGATACAGAATCGTAATACTATCATAGATAGCAAAGCAAGTAAATTTCGATAGAAAACAACGTAGCTTGATCAATCATGGTCGGAGGTTAGTGGTTAATTTATTTTTATATATTCTGCAATAGGGCTAACATTTGGTATCAGAGCCAGTCTTTGGATCATATTGGTTAGTATTGTTGTTCTTTATCTCTATTAATTTTTTTTTTCTAAATTTATGGTGATCGTGCATGCAGTTAATGGATCAAGTTTTGTTTTATTTTTATAATTATGCATTGATAATTATCTAATTGATTAAAAAAATGTTTGAAGTTTTTATGGCCTCCTATTAATTTCGTTGTAATTAGTTTTGTTTATCTGAAAATTTATGTAGAAGGTTGATTAATTTCTTGGGTTATAGTTAATCATTATTTTATGCCAAAGTTTTATGGTAATCTTTGTAAATACCATGAAAACTTCAACATTTTGGTTATCATTAAATTATTTAGAATGTTATTATATATTTATCTGCTTAATCAGAATTGATCCATTAACTTTAGCATGTAATGATCTGTTTGTAAATAATTGTAAGATTTTTTTTTATCACCGTTCAAATACTATGATTAAATAAATAAATGAAAAAGTTTGGAAACTACTTCTTCCTTAATTCTTTTTTTAAGAAAGAGAAGATTTTCCATTATTCAGAATTAGATGTCAACGGAATGCATATAATAGCAGAATCATCTTGATTACAAATGCAGATTATTAAGTACTATAACCACCACAAAATAATAGTCTTAAATTCAAAATACACTTCTCCCAGCCCCACTTCACAACCATTGCTTTAGCTGGAACCTTCAGTTGACTAGTGACCTTTTGTAAGTTCAATTCGCTATTTGATAATCTGATTATAAAGCAACATTTTCAAATCACTGTTATTATTTAGTTTTAAATGTTTTGAAAAACTACTATTAATGATCCTTTGATGGTAGTGTTTGTCATCATTAAATGCTTAAACCCTAGTTTTATTTATTTATTTTTAATAAAAAAAAAAATGGCATTTACAGGTTGTTTGCTGCAAGCATCCATGGTACCAAAAGTTTTTTTTTTTTTTTAGCTTTTATGTTTCTTTGATAGTAAATTCGCATGACATAATTTTCACAGCATTAATTTTTTGTTTGTTTGAGAGGGCTATTTTATTATTGTTATGATAAGATAAATTCTCTTTTATATTTAATATAAAAGAGAGGTGACAAAACGTATTGTCTCATAATTTATTTACAAACTATCATGAACAATTAGGCTTATTACGCATTAATGTCATGATTAAATTTGTCTTGGATGTAGTTTAGGGTTTTATTAGCATAAGGATTTGTTAATTGAATGGTGATACTATTTTTTTTTTAAATGAACATCAATGTGTTTTAAAATTAGCCCCGGCATTTTAAAATATATTGATGTGTGATTTTTGGATTTTACAATCACGTCAAGGTTTATAAAATTTATGTAAAGTAACATCCCGAATGGTATTAAATCATTTGAAATATTTAACTATTCCACAAAGAGTTAATTATTTTGAATGACTTAATAGAATAAGATAATTGATTTGACATTGAAAAAAAAGATTTTTTTATACCCACAAGTAGAAGTTTTTCATTATTGGTGCTTAAATCACTAATCTTATAATTAAAGAGCAAATTCATTATGTGATGTGACTTCTACCCACAAGAAAGATTGGATTTTTGCTAATGAATTCAACATGGATTGGTTTATATTATAGATAATGCTTCAAAATAATGATTTTATGTTTCTTGGTTTATTATTATTACAGTTATAGCTACTTCCTTTATGAATAGTGAATCATCACGCATTCCTTTGTTGAGTGGGGATAATTTTTTGGATTGAAAAGACAAAATTCTCTTAACATTAGGGTGTATGGATTTAGACTTGGCACTTAGAATTGACGAGCCACTGTTTCCACGGAATTAAGCACAGTTGTAGAAAAGAATGCTTATGAGAGGTGAGAAAGGTCAAACCGTTCAAGTTTAATGCTCATTACGTCTCATATCAACAAAAGCAAAAGAGGCTCCATTCCCAATTGTGATAAAGTCAAAGGCTTCTTAAAGTCAATTGAAGATCAATTTGTCAAGTCTAATAAGACTTTGGCCAGCACCTTAATGAGAATACTCTAGGCCAAAGACATGAAAATTCTAAAGGTATGTGTGAGCACATTATGGAAATGAGGGACATTGTTTCTCAACTCAAGTCCTTAGATATTGACATTTCAGAGTCATTTCTTGTCCATTTATTCTTGACTCTTTTCATATGGAGTATGGACCTTTTAAAATCTCTGATAACACACCTAAGGATATATGGTCAATTAATGAACTTCTGACTATAAGTGTTCAAGAGGAAGAGAGACTAAAGTATAAGAACCTAGAAAGTGCTCATTTGATGACTCATGGAAAGGGACATTACAAGAAGGGTAAATATGTTCCCAGAGTGAAAAAAAATAAGGAAAAATACCATTCAAACAAGATAGTGAAGAAAATTACTTCTTTTGAAAGAAAAAGAGACAAGAAGAAGGATTGCCCTAAATATAAGAAATGGCTCGAGAAGAAAGGTAACCTCTTTTCTTTTGTATGTTATGAATCTAATTTTGCTACTATTCATCATAATACTTGGTGGATTAATTCGAGTACTATAATTCACATTGCCAAACTAAAGCCCACACTCTGTTTCCTTAAGATCACATTACAAAGTTGAGTCTTTTTATAGGCTCCTAATACAACTACTACTAGAATAAAAATAAATAATAAAATAGACACACCACTCCAATTAGGAATTGTTTAAGTAAATCCTCTAGAACTCATATAATTAATCTTGTCTAATTTAGAATTCCAGCATTGCCTCCCTTAAACCAAATCTTAAAGCTTGAGCAGATGTCAACAGCTTGATCTTCTTCTTCTTCTTCTTCTTTACATAACTTGTTTTTGCTTGTATCCTTTGGCTACTAATCACGCTTTGAAACGATCCACCTTTCCACTAGGCTTGTACTTAGTCTTGTACACCCACTTGAAACCAATTGTCTTCTTATCACTTAGAAGAGTAGTGAGCTCCCAAATGTTATTTGTCTCAATTGCATGAATTTCTTCATCTATCACATGAAATCAACAATCATCACAACCACTTTCCTCATATGTCAAAGGATCATAGTCTACAAATAAAGCAAAATTTACCATGTCTTCATCATCAACTAAACTAATTTCATTACCTACCACATAGTTCTGAAAACGAGTAGGCAAACAACATTGACGTTGTGGACAACTAGATGTAGGCAACACATTCATAGGCTATAAATTTTGTTCGTCAATTTCTCCTAATACATCATTAATAACTGGTAACCGCAATGATCTATTTCTTTCAACAGATCAATCCCAAACACCTTCCTCATAAAAAATATCATTGCGACTCATGATCACTAATTTGCTTGTTTTCGGGTTATACAACTTGTAGCCTTTTTTCTTATGACTATAGCTAATTAAAATGCATTTTTTCAACTTTGTCATCAAGCTTCTTTCTCAAAACATCAGGAACATGTGCATTGGCTATACAACCAAACACCTTTAAGTGTCTTGGGCTTTCGAGGAGTCCAAGCTTCATTTGGGGTTTTACCATGAACATTTCTTATAGTATACATGTTCAAAACATAGATAGCACAAAAAACAGCTTCTGTCCAATAACTTTTAAGCAAATTTAATTTTATTATGCAACATGCATCTAACCATATCTATAACAGCTTTATTTTTCCTCTGTGTTACTCTGTTTTATTGAGGAACATACCTAGTAGCAAACTGATGTTCAATTCCATGTTTCCTCAAAAAATTATCACTGCCAGTGTATACAGTGCCCCTATCAATTTTCAAAATTTTAATAAAGTATCCACTAGATTTTTTAACATAAGCTAGAAAATATTTAAATGCATCACAAACTTTAGATTTATGTTTTAAAAAATAAACTCATGCCTTCTTACTAAAATCATCAATGAAAGTAACAAAATACTATTAGATGGAAACTTCACTAAGCATATATCAGAATGCACAATTTGAAGCGGTTTTCTGGCTCTCCAAATTTTTCCCTTTGGAAAGGCATCTCTATATTTCTTCCCCAAAACATAGCACTCACAAACTATATCTGGCATATCGATAAATGAAAAACCTGAAACCAAATTTCTACTAGCAAGTAATTTTATACTACCAAAATTCAAGTACCCAAGATGCATATGCCAAAGTCAATTATCATCGACAACCACCAAACTAATTAAAGCAAGGTAATTTTTCACAATTAATATTCAATGAAAACATGTGATTTTGAGTCATATTTACCTTTTCTATTAGTCATTTTTCGTCATTGTTGATAGTGCAACCTTCCTTATTGATATGCATGTCATAGCCTTTCTCTGCAAGTTGCCCAACACTTAAGAGATTCTTAAAAATACTTGGCACATAGAAAACTTCATAAATAAAACTGAAAGACTCATCCTTCAATTTAATTATTGTCTTACCTTTTCCTATCACCGGTATTTTTGTATTATTTCCAAAACTTACTTCTGAGTGATAGGTCTCATCTAATTCTGAAAACATCTCCTTTTACCGCACATGTGATTGCTGCAACCCATATCCAAAAACCATTTATTCTTCTATTCTTTCTTTGCCTTATGACTCATCAATAACAAAGTTTCAGCATTATTACCATAGTTTTCAGTAACTTTAGCATGATGTTCATATTATTTGCTTTTCTAAAAACGACATTCATTTTGATAATGACCATATCGCTTACAGTTATGACATTGAATATGATATTTACACTTATTCTGATTATGACCATACCTTTTACACTTGTGACACTGAATATTAGATTTATCGCGATTTTGACTCGCTTCTATAGCTCTTTCCTGTCCTTTGCTTGCTTGAAATTTCTTTCTCCTCTACCTCTACTGTTTTTACCTCTCTAACTTAATTTTAATTGATTTGATGAGCCATCTTTTATCTTTCTAAAAACTCAATTGAGCCTGCAAAGCTTCTTCAACTTTAGCCTTCGATTTTTTCTTCAAGTGTTGTTCATGAGCCTCTAAATTTCCTTGTAAATCATCAACGGTCATCGTATTGAGATCTTTGGATTCCTCATTAACCACCATAAAATGTTCAAATCGCATTGTCAAGTTCAAAGAATTTTTTTATCGACCTGAACATATTTGATATCTTCCCCATTAGCTTTCATTTCATTAACAAGAGCTTGTGTGTGCATAAAATAATCAGCCACGCTTTCATTATTTTTCGTCTAATGAAGTTCAAATTGTTTATGTGGGGTTTGCAACCGCATCTTCTTTACCCTATCTACACCCTTATAGGAATGAATGAAAGTATCTCATGCTACTTTTGTTGATTTAACATGTATAATTTTCTCAAAAACTGAAAATTCTACGACTTCAAAAATATGATACCGAACTTCTTTATTTTTCTCATTGGCTCGATTCAATTATTGTTTTTGTGTTGTTGTAAGTTGTGCCTCATTCTGGTTAAGTAACTCTATTTTGTACGGCATCCAAAGCATTTATGTAATGAAATAAAATCTTCATCTTAATTTTTCAGAAGAAAAAAATTAATCAAACTTAAACACATTATATTCGAAATGTTTTATCATCGAATCTATTATTTTTTCACCTAGCTCTGATATTTATATGTTAATAGCCGAAAATCAACCAAAAAATACTCATATGAAACTATATTTTTTAAGAACTGAAATTTACAACCGAACTGAAACCCACGCTCTGCTTCTTTAAAATCACATTACAAACAGTAATAAGGACGATCTTGTCACACTAGAATTTACGAGATTGCGCCAATAGTCAATATGGCTGTGGCAATAGCCAAACTCTATTAAATCTTTCGGAATTCCATAAAAAGGCCAAAAAAAATCTCGGGAAAACGTAAAGTTGCTATGTCAATACAAAATAATGCAGGCGTCACTTGCAAATGCTCACACGTGCAAACTCCTCATGTAGATTTGCACCACGTGTTCCTATTTCAACTCTCTGCCGCCATTACTAGCCTTTTTGAAACTCAAATACTCCTCCTCTCAAATAAAACTTATTAATTTTTAAATTCAAATTACTTCTTTTAAATAAAATATAATTATTTTTAAATTCAAATATTTACATGTGTTTTCTTTAACTAACAAATTATTTAATCATTCAATTACTTTTTCAAATAAAATATATTTATTTTCAAATTTAAATATTTACAAGTTTTTATCTTTAATTAATAAAATTATTTAATCTCTCAATTAATAATAACTATAATAATTATTAATTAATATTCACTCACATAATAATTTTTTAATCTATGAAAGAGTTGTTGATTTGAAAAATAAAATTCGGTCTACAAAAATTAATAATTTGATTTCATTCAATTTTATATTTAATACAAAAATTATGGCAAAGTTTTTTATGTCACAAGCTGATTATATATATATATATATATATATATATATATATATATATATATATATATAATAGTTCCAGCGCGCCACTTAAGCAATGACGTGGATGCTAACATATACATACCACTTAATTATCAAATTACTTTTTTCAAATAAAATATACTTATTTTCAAATTCAAATATTTACATGTTTTATCTTTAACTAAGAAAATTATTTAATCTCTCAATTACTTTTTCAAATAAAATATATTTACTTTTAAATTTAAATATTTTCATGTTTTTTCTTTAACTAACAAAATTATTTAATCTCTCAATTAATAATAACCATAATAATTCTTGATTAATATTTACACACATAATAATTTTTTTTATCTATAATAGAGTTGTTGATTGTTGTGAGTTTTAAATTACTCGTAAGCGCACGAGTCGTTTGCAAATATAGTATGTGCAAGTGCGAGGTCGAATCCACAAGGAATTGAGTCGTGAAAATATATTTTTATCTTCTTGTCTTTTTTTTTCTTTGCTACCAAGGGGTGCAATTTGGAGTATTTTGCTACCAATCGGGGGAAGTGCCGCACAGCAGCTACGAGTGAAATTTCTCTCTCCATGTATTGTTAGTTTTAATTTATTTCTTTTAAGTTTTAAAGTTTAATGTTTAGCACTTTAATTGTTAAATTTATTTTCATAATCATGAGAGGCTAAAACATTCATCTAAGGTTGAAGATGAAGCCTCGCCATTGTTTAGCATTATATTTTCATATATGTTCGTACGATTCCGATATTTTTTAGTATTGATGTTCTATTTCAATTCAATTGTTTGAGCAATTTCTTATGATTGATTGTTTGGTTTATAAAAATTTTCAAATTGGATATTTCATGTGTTTCATCTGACGGATACAGCGAATCATCCAAAGTAAATTGGATATCCATTGTGATTCTAAAGTAAACGGATACATTGGATGATTTTGTTTAATTAGGATATTCGTGTGATTTGTATATCGATGGATTCATGGAATTATTTGATAAATTACTTTTATATAGAACATGAAGATATATACTTTACTTTGGTGGGGTGGATTCAGAAACCTTAGTGTCTTTATCATATGTTTTTAAATCAATTTAGTTTAGTTTATATTCTTTGCACGACATAATTCAAAATTTGGAACTAGGTTAAAATAAGTTTAGTTTAGGTAAAAATCTATTTTCACGACGCAAATCCCTGTGGATTTGACCTCGCACTTGCACACACTATATTGCAAATGACTTGTGCGCTTGAGATTAATTTAAAACTCACAACAAGTTTTTGGTGCCATTGCCGATGATTTGTTTTGTTTGTGAAAATTAAATTTTTGTTTGAATTGATTTTATTTTTCTATTAGTTTAGTTAGTCTTTTTGTTTCATTTTTCTTTTTGCAATCTCATTTGTTTCTATTTGCAATTGCCTATAAAGAAAAAATAAATAAATATATAAAAAAAAATTGATTTGCCAATTTTTCTTGGCCCATTTTGTGAGTATTGTGTTTTCTGTTTTTGCATTTATTTTATTATGTTTTTTCTGCTAGTTAGTTTATTTTATTGCTTTTTATGTGGTGTATGCTTGGTCGGAGATCCCTGAACTTAGAGCTGATACCTTTAGATCCCGACTTAGAAAGAACTCTTAAGAGAAATAAGATAGTACTTGTTGAGAGAGAGACAATTAAGATGGGGGACAATTTAAGGAATGCAAATCAACCGGAGAATGTAGAGCAAGCTAGAGCTTGGAACGTGGACTTCACTACGTCCCTTAGGGATTTGTTCGTACCCGTTGCGACTAACTCCCCTTCTTGTATAGTGTTGCCACTAACCAGTGCTACCCACTTTGATCTAAAGCCACATGTCATCCAAATCCTACCCTCATTCCATGGCTTGGATCTTGAAAATCCTTATAGCCATGTGAAGAAGTTCAAAGATATTTGTGCCACATTCAAGTTCCAAAACTTCTCTGATGAGTCGGTCCATCTTAGACTTTTCCCTTTTTCTCTTCACGATAGAGCTAGGGCATGGTTGGATTCCAACACACTCGGGTCTATTACATACTGGGAAAGCTTGTTGAGTAAATTCTATAATAATTTTTGCCCAATGTCTAGAGTGAATGAGTGCCGAAAGGAATTAGTTCTTTCACTCAGGAGGAGGATGAGAAGTTTTCTGAGAATTGGGAGCGTTTCAAAGAGTTACTGATCAGATGCCCTCCACATGGATATGAGAAGTGGAGACTCGTTCAGTTCTTCTACCAAGGGTTGACTTAACCTAACCGTAGCATGATCGAGTCTATGAATGGGGGGGCATTCTTAAGTTAGAAAGGAGATGAAGCATACGAGGCATTGGACAAGTTGTCCGACAACTCGCAGTAGTGGGATTTTTCAAGCTGTCAGGACAAGTCCATTCGTGCTCATAAGAAATGAGGCATCTATGAGATTAAGGAGGACACTGACTTGAGGATAAAGATAGATGCTCTCACCAAGAAGGTTGACGCTCTCGCTGTGGGCCAGTCCATCAATACAGCTAATACATTCAATGTTGATAGTTGTTCCATCTGTACTAGTCCTATGCATTTAGCACAGAATTGTCCATCTATGTCAGCCTTTGCCGAGTATCCCATGGAACAAGTGAAAGCTTTCAATGACTATCGGACGTAACCAAATGGATCTTACTCCAAGACTTAAAATCAGGGTGGGGGAACCACTCTAATTTTTCATGGAAACAGAACCAACCGATGAATCAGGGAGAAGCCCCTCATCATGCTCACAATCAATAACCTCCCGGTTTTCCTCCACTAGTTCCAAGTCATGGTCGCTCAGCCCATCCAGCACTATCACCTGCTTACCAAGCTCCCACTCAAGTGCCAGCGTTGGTTTCACAGTCATTGGAGGACACCCTCAAGGATTTCATAAAGATAACCAGTCAATCCATCAGCGAAGTGAGGAGTACAACAGTACTAAACATCCAAGCGATTGCCAAGCTAGAGAGTCAAATGGGTTAAATCGCAAGTCACTTGGGTGAAAGAGAGAAGGGAAAGTTTCCCAATCAACCCGTGCCCAACCCGAAGGGACAGTTTACGGTTGAAAATTCATCAAATCTTACGCACGGGCAGGAATAAGTGCAATCAATTGTCATATTGAGGTCTGGGAGACAAGTAGACAATCAAGTGGGAGAGAACCCTGCTATGCAACAAGGGCAAGAAAGTAACAACAAGAAGAAAAGAGATGTTGAGCCATCTACAGCCACACCTACTGTTAAGGATCCTTTTAGGTCGTTTATACCTAAAGTGCCTTACCCTGACAAATTGCAAGCGCTTAAGAAAGGAGGGAAGTTTGAGGACATTCTGGAGGTGTTCAAGCAGGTCCAAATCAGTATCCCATTTTTAGATGTCATCCAACAAGTGTCGTCCTATGCCAAGTTCTTAAAGGACTTGATCACTGTCAAGAGGAGGATGAATGTCCCGAAGAAGGCATTTTTAACTGAGCAGGTTAGCTCAATCCTTTAGTGCAAGCTACCCATCAAGTATAAGGACCCAAGGTGTCCTACCATCTCTTGCGTGATAGGAGTCAGCCGAATAGAAAGGGTTATTCTAGATCTAGGAGCAAGTGTGAATCTTCTGCCCTACTCAGTCTATTTACAGTTGGGGTTAGGAGAATTGAAGCCCACATTCACAATGCTTCAATTGGCTGACAGGTCAGTGAAGATACCATGGGGAATAATTGAGGATGTTTTGATAAAGGTGGATAAGTTTTATTTCCTCGTGGATTTTATTGTGCTTGACACAGAACCGGTTCAGAATGTGGGGATTCAGATACCAGTGATTCTAAGGCGACCATTCTTAGTCACGGCTAATGCCCTGATAAATTGTAGGACAAGGGTGATGAAGATTTCTTCGAAAATATGACAGTGGAGCTAAATATCTTTGATATCAATAAGTAACCATTGGAATATGATGAAGTGAGAAATGTATGCTTGTTAGAGGAAATTATTGAGGAGACTGTGGATGAATCAAGCATTGAGGACCCCCTGGAGGCATGCTTTGCTTAGTTTTGAGAGAATTTGGATTTGGATAAGTTACTTGAGCAAGTAAATGCCATTTTAGAGTCTGCTCCTCAGGAGAGCATTGAGACGGAGGAGACCGCAGCACCTGAGCCCCTCAAGAAGAAACTTAAGCCTTTACCGGACAATCTTAAGTATAAGTTCCTAGGTCCCGTAGATTTTTTGCTTGTGATTATAACTTCAGATTTGGTTGAGGCTCAAGAGGAGAAATTATTGGACGTTTTAAGAGAGCACAGGGAAGCTATCAGCTGGATTATTAAAGATATTAAAGGGATCAACCCCTCGGTGGTGATGCACAGGATACACTTGAAGGAGAATGCCAATCCATCGAGAGAGCCGCAGAGAAGGCTCAACCCAGCTATGCAAGAGGTTGTGAGGACTGAAGTAATAAAGTTGTTGGATGCAGGGATCATTTATCTAATCTTTGATAGCAAGTGGGTGAGCCTGATTCATGTCGTGCCCAAGCGGGCTGGATTGACGGTAATGAAGAAGAAGGACGACAAGTTGGTGCCAACTAGTGTTCAGTCAGGATAGAGAGTGTGTATAGACTACTGTAAGCTAAATTCTGCCACAATGAATGATCACTTTCCACTCCCATTTATTGATCAGATGGTGGAGTGCTTGGCTAGGCACAATTACTATTGCTTCTTGGATGGTTATTCTGGATATAACCAGGTCCTTGTGGGCCTTAAAGATCAGGAAAAGACGATATTTACCTGTCCTTTTGGGATATTCGCCTATCGTCGCATACCTTTTGGGTTATGTAATGCACTTGCTACTTTTCAGTGGTGCATGGTCAGCATATTCTCTAACATTGTAGAGCGTTTCTTAGAGATTTTCATGGATGACTTCTCCGTGTTCAGTTCATCATTTTAGGAGTGTCTGCATCGTCTCACTTTGGTTTTAGTGTGGTGCAAGGAGAAGAACTTAGTGCTTAATTGAGAGAAGTGTCATTTTATGGTCAAGCAAGGCATTATACTAGGGAACGTCATATCTCATCAAGGGATTGAGGTCGACAAAACAAAGGTGGATCTGATTTTCAACCTTCCACCCCCACGTACGGTGAAGGAGGTTCGTTCTTTTCTGGGCCATGTAGGATTCTACAGGCGATTTATCCAAAATTTTAGCAAGATCGCTAGGCCCTTGTGCAAGTTGTTGTTGAAAGATGCCCCATTTCTATTTGATGAGGACTGTAAGAAAGCATTTGGGAATCTAAATAAGATTCTGACATCCACACCCATTATTCAGCCACCCAACTGGGGTGTACCTTTTGAGATTATGTGTGACGCATCAGATTATATAGTTGGAGTTATTTTGGGGCAGTGTGCTGATAAACTCCCCCATGTCATCTACAATACAAGCAGAACTCTAAACGACAAACAACTCAATTACTCTACCACTGAGAAGGAGTTGCTAGCAGTCATTTTTGGATTAGACAAGTTCAGATCCTACTTGTTAGGATCGAAAGTCATTATCTACTCAGATCATGTAGCGTTGAAGTATATTTTCTCCAAAAAGGATGCTAAATCTCATCTTATCCGATGGATTTTGTTACTTTAGGAGTTCGACATAGAGATTCGGGATAAGAAAAGTTCTAAAAATGCGATAGCGGACCATTTGTCTAAGTTGATAGTGGATTTCATTGAGGCCACTATTCTTATTTCTGAGACCTTTCTTGACGAGCAATTGATGCACATTGCTCACAATCCCTCACCATGGTTTGCTAATATAGTGAATTATCTTGCCACCGGTCAAATGCCTTTACATTGGGGGTGACAAGATAAGTCCAAGTTTTTTGCCATAGTAAAGCATTTTTTCTGGGATGATCCTTACCTGTTCAAGTATTGTCCCAATCAGATCATTAGAAGGTGTATTACTGAGCATGACCAATCTAATGTCATCTCCTTTTTTCATGATCATGCTTATAGAGGTCATTTCAATGCTAAGAAGACCACTGAAAAATTTTGCAGTGTGCATTTTATTGGCTTACCCTGGTCCGAGATTCTCACACCTACTGTGTATCTTGTAAGCGTTGCCAAAAGCTAGGGAGTATTTCTAGGAGGAATATAATGCCCTTCAACCCTATTCTGATTGTTGAGATTTTTGACGTGTGGGGCATTGATTTTATGGGACCTTTTCCAAACTCCTTTGGCTATATGTACATTTTGGTTGCTGTGGACTATCTGTCCAAATGGGTGGAGGCCGTTGCATGCAAGACCAATGACCACAGAGTTGTGGTCCAGTTTTTTAAGGACACTATCTTTGCTCATTTTGGTACACCTCGAGCAATCATAAGTGATGGAGGTAAGCACTTTTGCAACCGGATTTTTGAGCAGTTGATGAAGAAGTATTTCATCACACATAAGGTTGCCACCCCGTATCACCCGCAAACGAATGGACAAGTGGAAATTACTAATCGCAAGATCAAGCATATTCTGGAGAAGACTGTGAACCCTAGTAGAAAAGATTGGTCTCTGCAATTGAATGATGCATTGTGACCATATCAGACAGCATTCAAGATGCCAATTGGCATATCTCCATATTGTCTTGTGTACGAGAAAGCATGTCAACTTCCGGTGGAATTAGAGCATAGAGCGTATTGGGCTATCAAGCAGCTGAACTTCAATCTTTCGAAGGCTGGCTCACAAAGGAAGCTCCAACTCAATGAATTAGAGGAGTTGCGGAATGATTCATATAATTGTGCACGGTTATACAAGGCACAAATGAAGAAGACTCATGACCAGAACATTTTGAGACGATCTTCAAAAAATAACAATTTGATTTCATTCAATTTTATATTTAGGGTAAACAATTTCATACCTGAGTTTATGGAGTAATTATCAAAACATACCTGTAGAATTGGAAAAGACTATTACATACCTTGACCATATTTGATCTAACAGAATCTTTCAACTCCTAACAGAATTTATAAATTTTTGAATACGCCCTTAGTTAAATTAAAAGCCACAGAACCCAATTGACTTGTCTCTTTCTTCTTTCTCTCTCTTCTCCTTCTCTCTCATCTTCTTCTTCATTGAGGGCATAACAGAAGAAAGAAAGTTGAAAGAAAAGTAAAGACACAGAGAGAAGGGAGAAGAGTTTTGGGTTTGGGGGAAAAACATAAAATAAAGAAAAAACTTTCTCGCATTTTCTCACCGTCCAAACAAGGAGAAATTCTTTCTTTTTTTTTTTAATTTTGTGATGGGAGAAGAGTTTTGGGCTTGGGGGAGAAACACAAAAGAAAGAAACGATTTCCTCTCATTTCATCACCATCCAAACAGGGAGAAATTCCTGGATTTCGTGATAGGAGAAGAGTTTTGGGTTTGTAGGAGAAACACAAAAGAGATAAAAGACTTTCTTTCTTTTTCTCACCATCCAAACAGGGATAAATTTTTTTGTTTTTTTTTTCTTCTGGATTTTGTGAGGGAGGTGAGTAAAAGTGAAAAGAAATCTCTTTTGTTTCCTGAGATGCTTCATTAACATTTTTCCAAGGAAGAAAAATGGGAAAGAAATTTTCTCTCGATTTTTCTCACTATCCAAACATTGTTTTCTTGCTTGATTTCACACTGAAAAAATAGAGAGAAATGATAAGATATATACGGACTATGTATCTGGAAGTGTTTTCCTTTAATCTTCTCTTCCTCTTCATCCTCTACTCTAAACAAATATGATATTACAATAACCATTCCCTCTTAATCATAATGAAAAAATTACTCTGCTCTATGTGGTTTTGATTTTTCCCTCTCTATCTACCGTCTATATATTTAGATTTACCTCTTTAATGATTTTGGTTCTTTACCATGTTCTAATTTTTCGTCGACCGTCAGAGCTGTGTAGAAAGAAAATGAAGATGATGAAAAAAAGGAAAGATACTCACCTCAAGAAGCCATGGGAAAAAATTTGAAATCATTTTCTTACCTAAAAAGGAGAATCATAATTATAAAACTTAGGTCTTACCAGCTTTAAAACTAGGTGAGTGTGGTGGGTGATGAGTGGTGGGTGGTGAGGATGATGATGAAGACGATGTCGTTTTGAAAGAGGTGAAATGGGACTCATACCAGTGTTTGACTATGAAAGTCATGAGCTTTTGATCTTTTATTGAAGCAGAAAAAGAAAAACAAGAAAAAGGAATATGAGATTTTTTTTAATTAAATTGATATTTGATTTTTTATGTTATACAATGATGATAATTTGGGAAGATAAACACATTTAACTAAGAGCATTTACGGGTTTTCAAAAGAAAAATTGACTTAGCTTAACATTTGACCAAAATTTTCATATTTGACTAACGAGTTCAGTAATAGAGATATGTTTCTATAATGTTATTAACAAACCTCAGGTATTAAACATTTATTTTCCAATACCATAGGTATGTTTCTGTAATTTTCCCTTATATTTAATGCAAAAATTATGGCAAAGTTGCTGATATGTCACAAGTAATTATGAATATATATATATATATATATATATATATATATATATAAGTAAAACAGTTCCAATGCGCCACTTAAGCAATGACATGGATGCTGACACCACTTAAGTATCAAATTACCTTTTTCAAATAAAATATACTAATTTTCAAATTCAAATTACTTCTTTCAAATAAAATATACTTACTTTCAAATTCAAATATTTACATATTTTATCTTTAACTAACAAAATTATTTAATTTCTCAATTAATTTTTTTCAAATAAAATATTTGCATGTTTTATCTTTCAGTAACAAAATTATTCGATCTCTCAATTAATAATAACCATAATAATTCTTAATTAATATTCACTCACATAATAATTTTTTATCTATAAAAGAGTTGTTGATCTGAAAAATCAAACTCAGTCTTCAAAAATTAAAATTTTGGATTTCATTCAATTTTATATTTAATACAAAAAATTTGGCAAAGTTGATGATATGTAATAAGCTAATTATGGTATATATAATTACTTAGTTATCAAATTATTTTTTTCAAATAAAATATACTTATTTTCAAATTCAAATATTTGCATGTTTTGTCTTTAACTAACAAAATTATTTAATCTCTTAATTAATAATAACCATAATAATTCTTGATTAATATTCACTTACATAATAATTCTTTTTATTTGTAAAAGAGTTGTTGATCTGAAAAATCGAACTCAGTCTTCAAAAATTAATAATTTGATTTCATTCAATTTTATATTTAATACAAAAATTATGGCAAAATTACTGATATGTCACAAGCCAATTATGGCAAAGTTATTTTATGTTATTACCATATATCAAACAAGCACAAAATAAATATATAATTAATTACAATTAATTTTGACAATATAATTGGTGGAAGAAAAATCTAACTATTTTGCTGATATGTCACAAGCTGGTAGTTTGATAGACTGAGCCTACAATTGATGTGATAGACATCACCATCTGTTAGTGTGATATTTTTCCTATACACAACACTTAATCTTTATCTGGACTTGGATTTATTTTTATCTAGAGGCACAAATTGTGATGCTTAAGATAAAATATTATTTGAAATTTATGTTAACTAAATAAATTTAACTCTCATCTCATTTTATTTACAGATAATTTTTTATATCGATAATTATCTATAATATTATAAAAATATTTTGCAGTGGAATATCAGGTACTTACCGATTCGACCCAAAATCTTCTAGTATTTGGACTCCTCTCCGGTTCTTTACACTTCAATCTTGCCGGAGGTCGGACATGAAATCACAACGAAGGAAATCACGTTGTTGTCACAACCTAAGAACCTTTTTGTCTCCCTAAAGGAAGTTCTCTCTCTTCTGTCTTTTTCTCTCTCCAAAATTCATCTTTCCAGTAGCCTTTTCTTTCATGTCATTCCCCATATATATATACTGCCAGGGAGATGGTAGTTATGGGTAGTTTAAATTAACCAAGAGTTGCTTGGTTTCATACATACCTCTTGGTTCAAAGTTAAATGGGCGGATCGGGTTGCCCATCATGGGTGTCCAACATGACTCTTATTTCCTACTTCTCCCACTCACACGTGATGGGCTCGACATTGCCCAATAGATAAAGATAGAGAGAACCTCAACATCAAATTTCCTTTGGAAAACTTCATACCAGTAAATGGGTCGTGTGACCTGCGAGTACACCTGTACTTGGGAACTTAATACTATACACCTGTTAAGGATACACAACGGCTTCAACCCTAAATAAACAATAATAATTAAATTGGAAAAATGTCTCGTTGTGCCCCATACTTATTTTATTACATCAGTCTTAGCATGCCTAATCCATCAAAGGCTATGCTAGACTTTACTTTCCTCACCATGTATCCACAATTATGTCTAAGCTTCAACAAAGCGACATAATTGGTCGACCTGTGAATACATCTGGTGGATGTAAACAAAACAGTCTTCCTTCCCCACTCATGTTTCTCTGTTTCAAACTAACTATTTTCCTAGACATGCTCCATAAGGCTAATTATTTCACTGCTGTTGGAAATATGCTAAAGTAGCAAACATCAGCTTGTCCCTTTAAGAACATAGTCGAAAGTCACATAGGGAACTAGCTGAGGCTTTTAATTTACATAAGCCTATGGGTCTCACATAGTGAGGACACAAGGATTGATTCACTCACTCACTTCCCTTTAAGGTTGTACTAAGCATATGTAGTATGAAATACATGCTATAGTGGCTTACTCTTTCTTGATAAGAGCGTATGTCCTTTTAAATTGCATACCACTGTACAAATCATAACCTAGTCGCAATCTAAATTCTTATGCTCTCATGCGCTAGCTTGAGTTCTTTATTAGCTCACTCCTTTGAGCGCCTTAATAAGTACTTGCATCCGGCTTTCATCTAGGTTTCTATGATCGTGGGATGATCATGATTGGTCTAAGTTTTTAAGCTTTAGCTTAAGACCTCATCTTGACTCTAGTCAATGCGACTTTTAATAAGGCATACTATTTATGAATTCATAACATTCATTATATACTTATCTCATTTTTATTAGCTTCAAAATAGTATACCAAGTCTCATCTCAGCTTTCTATCTCAACACCTGAGGCGATCGCTTATGTGAGAGAGCTGATCTTTTCCTAGTGACATACTTTCTTATGTGTGCGTGTGTTTGTCCTAGTGTTAACATGTATAAGACATCCAACATGTCTAAAATACATGGAATGAAAACTAAATTTATTAATAAACCAGTACATAGATTTTTATTTAACCAATACACATACCTCGAGTTTTTAATGTAAGACAAAAACATATCTCTAGGGATAAATTTAACTCAGTTATCTAATGCATAAATATGTACTATCGGACCACTTTCTTTTGATCCACATTATCTCTAATGTAAGTTATTCTTATAATTAATATATTTGGTCCCATCAAGACATAAAATATCCCACATGTGAGAAATATCAACTTGACTATCAAAGTTGACTGCCACTAATTCCAAGACATTAGTAACAACTCCTGGGTTTTCAAAGAACCTCTTAAGCTATACTACATTTTTCACTATAGCAGAACAATCTATTATCTCAGCCTTCATAGCTAGCCATTTGCATATGTGAATCCCTATTGACCATTATCTAATGCTTCTTCCCATTTACGACTTATCATTAGCTTCAACGCTTAGCAAATATCAGACATAATGTGCCTCTGGCATACAATAGACTTTCACTAGTACTGAAGTAAGAAGCTTTTCTAATTTCTTTCTTCTCTTATGGAGTTTCAGGAATAATTCAAAGTTTAGGCCTTCGTCTTTAGACATAAGGTGTCTACAGGATTGCTATTATGTAGATTAAGCCTTTTAAGAATCTTCTTAGTGTAAGACTCTTGTGATAGAGCTAAGAGATTCCATGAATGATCTCTATAGGTCTTCAAATCAAATATATAATTAGCCTCTCCCAAATCCTTCATTTTAAAAATAAAAGAACAATAATTCTTAAATGGTGATAACCTCTTTCTCTTTCTAGCTAATAAATCATCAACATAGAATGATAAATTTCCAAATTTATCCTCAAACCTTTTACATACATGCAATGATTCTCATCGATTATGTAAACTCATGAGTTTTCATATTTCAATGAAATCTCAAATATCACTATTTGAATGAATACTTCAGGCCATATACAAAAACATTGGAGCTAGTATAATTTACGCTCTTGTCCTTCTAACATAAAACTATGGGTAGTTTCATATAGATTTAGTCATCCAGTTCTCCATTGAGAAATGTAAGCTTAATGTCCATCAAGTGCTTTCATAAGCTCAAAAGTGTATCTAGTGCTTTCATAAGCTCAGAAGTCCATCTGGTGCTTTTATAAGCTCAGAAGTTCATCTAGTGCTTTCATAAGCTTAGAAGTCCATCCGGTTCTTTCATAAGCTCAGAAGTCCATCCAGTGCTTTCATAAGCTCGGACTTGTGATGATAACTAGAATGGGGCGAATAGAGATAAACCTCACAAGCTACACCCACTTGTAGTATATAGTATTTCACCACTAAACATGCCTTCTACCTCTCACTAAATTCATTCACCTATCGTTTTTCAAGTGATCTTGAGAACTTACGTGTTCTCATTTACTCTACAATAGCTAAGAGTTTGACAAAGTCCCAAACAAGGTTAGTTTTCTCTAAACTCCAATATTTTCTCTATTTTTTAAATCCATTTTATTTTCTAGGGATAATCTCAAAAACTTATCTCTTAAGCTCACATCAAAGACAAATGACCATTTTTCTAGTTGCTACCACGCAACTATGATTATAGAGGTAAGCTTTAAACAGGCCTCAAATAGAATCACCAATCATTGTATCTTTCCGACTAGGTTGATAAGGTTTAGGAATAACCTTGTTAACCTCATCTTATTTATTGGATATGCTAACATGATTAGGATCTTTTATCTCATAGAGCAAAAAGAAACTTATCAATATAACCCTATATGAGGAAAATTCGATTTTAGGACATTGCTTCTATCAACTTCAGTCAAACTTCCAGTTATTTATTTATCAATAAACACATCATTTGGGAGTGTTCTCAGTATCTACTAAAGATACACCTCTATGTTTTTTACCCCAACTTCCCGAACTTATGAGAATGGCCATGAACACAAGCAATTGACCCAATGTCATCAATCGACTTAGAGCAAGTATCAGACCTATTCATAGTCAATTAAATAGAAGTAACTGATAGAAAAGGTACGTGGTTAAGCATACAAGCAACAACTAACAATGAATCTCAATAGAGATAGATTGCGCAAATAGTTTAACCATTTATAACAATGTCTTATCTTATATCTCTCGAAATTTTTAAAGGAACAAACAACTCTTTTCTAAAACCCTTCAAAAATGTCCTAAATCAATTCTTCTAGACCACAAAAAATCCAAACAAATTACTAATAATGACATCTTAGTTCTAAGTTCTGTATCAAATGGTTCTTAGTTGTTTTATTACCTAACAAAGTCCACACATAGGCAATAATAAAACTAATGAGTGAGCCTAATATGCTTTCACTAGTCAAACCATTTAAAAATTCACACGCAATGTGATCTAGTCTAGCTTGCTAAATATTTTCGCATTAACAATTTACACTGAAAAGATATGCAATTATATATTGTTGACCTTCTCTAAATTTTAATAATGACAAAACACAACTCTAATTGTACTAACAGTCTTATCTAAGTGTTTTAAATGATAAAAGCTACAGCCAAGAATCAAGATGCAAGAACTCAACTCGAATCAGACACCAAGTCAAGACAGAAGATCTAGTATAGGCATAAGGTATTGAAACAAGTTGTAAATCTCACTTGTTCAGGTAACTAGCTTGTTTTATGGCTCCTTTTGTAAAAGTATTTTAACAAAACTATTCATTCAAACGTTTTTAAGTCAAAAACATTTTAAAACATAAATAACTGGGTTGAAGGGCAACCTAGTCGACCGGATCCCTATACTAGATAACTGGGATATGGGATAGTATATCCCCAGTCGACTGGGTGATCTACACCAGTTGACTGGCATTCTGGACAGAATATCCTCAGTCGATTGGTAAGAATTACCTAGTCGACTGGTACTCTTCACAGCCTTAAAAAGTAAGACTTTTCACTTGATCCAGTCGACTGATACTAATACCTAGTCGACTGGTAATTCGAAAAATATTACCGTTGAGACGCGAGACTTGAGTACTTAATGCACCAAAACATTCTAAGTCAGTACCAAACGGCCATATTAATTCAAGGCTATATAAAACCAGTCCAGTGAACATTTAAAAAAAGATGATTATACATTCAATCCAGTTTTTGCTCATTAATACACAAAAACTTTGAAACATTTATTGTTGAGCCATTCTTTAAGCTTTACTTTGAATGAGAGATATTGTTCATTTGTAAAAGCATTCATTGCTATCTCTTTACCATTTACTTTACAACAACTAATATTTATTGTAAAGGGATTAACTTCCGAAAGGAAAAGATTAGCTTCCGAGAGGAAGGGATTAACTTCCAAAAGGAAGGGATCTTTTGTAAGGTTTGTGCAACACCCGTGAAGTTGTACGACTAAGAGTATTAGTGGATTACTTCAAGGAAGTTCCTTGAAAAGAGTGGACGTAGGGTCGGAACGAATCAGATATTGTCGAACCACTATAAACTGAGTTTGCACTTTCTATTCCTTAAACTCTTTTATTTAAAGCACATTACTTGTTTACACGCTTGTGCATTTAACTGTTTTTATAAACTTGCAAGTAAGTAGTGAAAATATTTAAAAACTCAATTCACCCCCTCTTGGATTGGAACCTTAGTCTGCAATTGGTATCAGAGCCTCGTTCTCAATTTTAGGCTTAAAATCCTTGAGTTGATCCGATGGCATTGAATAGCTATTCTGATGGACATTCCTACACTAGGCCTCCCTTGTTCAATGGCCCTAACTATAACTATTGGAAAAAAATGATGAAAATCTTTGTCGAATGACAAGATTATAATCTATGGAGAGTTATTGAGGAATGACCTAGAATTCCATCAAAGAAAATAACTATTGGAGAAATCAATCATACAATGCCTAAAATCAAAACTGAGTTCAATGATAAGGATTGTAAAATGATGTCTCTTAATAGTAAAGCCACAAGTATTTTACATTGTGCTTTAGATATATCTGAATATAATAAAATTTCTGTTGGAAATCACCTCAAGATGCCCAGGTGGTGATCTTCCAAACACTCAAGTCTAGAATGACTTGTAATGAACAGAAACAAACCAATCAAAGAAAGAACACAAGCAATTGTTATCGCGGTTCGGCAATGTGCCTATGTTCCCGTGAGCTACTCCGAGCTCTCTGCACTAAATTAATAGAGTTCTTACAATTAAAGCAACACCTCTTCAAGAATCCCCTTGTTTTTGAAGAACGAAAGAAGAGAAAAGAAAGTGATAAGGACAAGTATTTCCCTGGAATTTTCCCTAAGAAAATTCCTTTACAAAGCCCTTGAATCCCCAATCTATACTACTCTCTCTCTAAACAACCAGCCTCTCTATAATGAGTCTCTTTTGTGTTTGTATCTTTGCACTCTCACACTTGATCTCACTTGTTATCATATGTTATGTTGAATTGCTCCTAGATGACCCTTTATATAGGGCAATGACTTCCTCATCCAATCTTTGAGATCAATCTCAACCCTTATATCTCAAGAACCAAAGACCCATGGCTCTCTAAGAGTCTAAGTAATCATGTGCATTTTAACCATGCTCCACGCACCATCTCAAAAGGTTTGAAAAACATGCATCAGTGTGCCTGGCGCCGCGGCTTAGAACAGGGAAGGCCGCGGCGCACAACAAAGCAACAACCTCCCAGTTGCTAGGTGCCGCGGTGCACACCTCCCTGTGTCGTGGCATACACCTGGAGGAAGACACCTCTCCTTTACTCCTTTGCTGGAGGCCGTAGCGCACACCTCCTGGGCCGCGACGCACACCTGTATTTGAAGTTGAACTCTTCATCCTGTTTAATCCTTAGATAAATACTAACAATCTCTACCTTTGTCTAAGTGATTAAACTTGAACCCATTGTGTAGAGAACTCAGGATCCAAACTCAACTTGAGTCACCATATCAACCGACTCCAATCCTAAGAAGTCCAAGGAAATGATTGAACTTGCTTAGAGGCAGAACTTTGGTGCCTAAATCTGCAGGATTTTCCTCTGTGACTACTTTGTCCACATGAATACATCATTCTATAACATTTTCCCGAATGAAATGATATCGAACATCCATATGCTTTGTCCTCTCATAGAACACCGGATTCTTACACAAGTGCAACGCACTTTGGCTATCTGAATACACCACCACCTGCTCTTTCAGGACCTTCAACTCTTCCAACAACCCTTTGCACCACATAGCTTTCTTTATAGCTTTCATAGCCGCTATGTACTCTACCTCAGTGTTGAGAGTGATACCACCGGCTACAACTGAGCCGTCCAACTTATACAGTATCTGTTTAAGTTGAAGAAGTAAGAGGTAATCGATCTTCTTTTATCCCGGTCTGCTCCATAGTCTGAATCAACATAACCCTCTAGACAGATGGACTTACCTCTCTTCTCATAAACCAGCCCCACATCTGGGCTTCCCTTCAAGTACCTCAGTAACCACTTCATCCCAAGCCAATGCTTTTTTTAGGGATTACTTATAAACCTGCTGAGAACACTTATTGCATGAGCAATGTCGGGTCTAGTGCTTACCATGCTGAACATGACTGAACCAACCACACTAGAGTAAGGGATTTTTTCCATTTTCTTTTTCTCCACCTCCGATCTCGGACATTGATCGCTGGAGAACTTGAAATGACCAGCAAGGGAAACCTTCACTAGTTTGCTATCTTCCATAGAAAATTTAGATATCATCTTTTCTATATAGAAAGTTTGAGAAATCTATATGTTTCTCTCCTTTTCCCATATTATGCTCATCCCAAAGATCTTCTGTGCATGGCCAAGGTCCTTCATCTCAAACTTCAAACTGAGTTGAGACTTCAACATTTCTATCCTCTCCCTGCTTTTCCCAACCAACAACATATCATTGATATAGATGAGGATAATCACCACTTCCTCCACCTTGTGCCCCTTGTAGTACAAGCACGAATCATAGTAGCTCCACATGAAACCCAAGCTAGTTACAAATGAATCAAACCTCTTATTCCATTACCGATGTGATTGCTTCAGGCCATTGAGAGATTTCTTCAATTGGCACACCAACTCTCCCTACCTTCCTTCCTCATAGCCTTCGGATTGCCTTATGTAGATGGTCTCATCAAGCTCTCTATATAAGAACGTTGTCTTCACATCCATTTGCTCGATCTCCCAATCAAATTAGACCACCATAGCCAATACTATCTGTATCATCTTGTATTTCACAACTGGTGAGAATATTTTGATGAAATCTATGCCTTCTCTTTGTATGAACCCCTTCGCCACTAGCCTAGCCTTATACCGGACTTCATCCCCTGGAGTATTCCCTTCTTTAATCTTGTAAATCCATTTACAATCCCCCACTCTTTGTTTTTCTAGTTTGGGCACTAATTCTCAATAGTTGTTCTTCCTCAAAGAATCCATTTATTCCTCTATAGTTAGATGTCATCTTGACAAATCCTTACATTTCGTGGCATCCATATAAGTTTCTGGTTCAACCCCTGCTTCTGAATAAGGAGCTGCTACATTAGCATCCGCAAATCCATATCTCAAAGGTGGTCTAACCACCCTCCTTTCCCAGTCCCTTGTGAGCTGATAGTCATTCTGACTTGCTGCATCATCCCCTTCTAGTTCAGCCTCTTCATGAGTTTCATGAGCTTGGCCTTCATCAATGGGCTCTACTTGGTTCAAACCCTCTTGCCTTCCTTGCTCTACCTGAACTGAATCTTCCTTGATGATATGCTCCATAAATATCGAATTGGTTTGCTCACTATCCCCTGTAGAGTTAGTTTTCTCCAAATAGGGAAATAACAATTCATTAAAAATGGCATCCCTACTTATTATGAGTTTCATTCCTTTTTGCTCTAAGGACCACAACCTATACCCCTTATCCCCATCACTATATCCTAGAAACAAACATTTTCTAGACTTTGGGCTAAGTTTATCATCTTTTTTATGTGCAAACGTAGCATATCTAAAAGTCTTAAGGTTGCTTAACTCAGGGGGTTTCCCACTCCATATCTCCTCAGGAGTCTTAAGGTCTAAAGCCCTAAAGGGTAATCTATTAACCAAATATACAGCAGTAGACACAGCTTCCCCCCAAAAACATTTTGGTAAACCAAACCCAATTAACACGCACCTAACCTTTTCCATAAGGGTCCTATTCATCCTCTCAACAACTCCACTTTGCTGAGGGGTTTTCACAACCATTCTATGTCTTAGAATCCCATTTAACTTACAGAATTAATGAAGTTCTTTGTTAAAAAATTCTAAGCCATTATCGGTTTTTAACACTTTAACTACCCTGTCCGTTTGAGTTTCCTCCAGCTTTTTCCACACCACTAATTTATTCAAAGCATCTTATTTATTTTTAAGCAAATAAACTCAAACCTTTCTTGAATAATCATCAATTAAAGACAGAAAGTAAAGATTACCTCCCTGTGTTGGTGTTCCTGTTGGTCCCCAAGGATTCGCATGAACGTAGTCAAGAATACCCTTAGACTTGTGCACTCCGGTGTTGAAGCTAACCCGATGTTGTTTCCCAAGAACACAACATTCGCAGAAATCAAGTTTCTCTACTTTGTCACCACCAAGTAGGTCATCCTTGCTGAGAACTTACAACCCATTTTCGCTCATATATCCCAAGCGAGTGTGCCAAAGGGCTGTCTTATCCATCTCAGCCATCAAGCTTGCTGCAAGATCCTTGATTTTTGTCTCTCCGATCATCTTATAGAGACCATCCTTTATTTATGCTTTGATCACTATCAAAGATCTCTTGGTTACCTTGATCTTTCCTCCCTCTTATTTGTATGTGTACCTCATGGAATCTAGGTGCCCCAATGAGATCAAATTTCTTCTCAAATCCGGAAGATACCTTACATTCCGCAGCAGCCTTGTGACTCCATCAAATATCCTCAATTGGATGTCTCTTATCCCCCTCACTTGGCAAGAAGTATCATTCCCTAATAAAACCTTTTCATTATTGGTTTCCTGAAAATTCTTGAACCAATTCCATTGAGGGCACATGTGATAAGTGCACCCAGAATCCAAGATCTATTTTTTGCTGCATTGCCTTCTGCTTACATTTGAGCACACAACAAGAACATCATCTTACTATTCTTCTTTGGAAACTGAAGTCTTTCCATTGTTAGTATGGCTTCTTCCTCTCTCATCCCACATCTTCTTCTTGCAATCTTTCTTAAAATGGCCCTCTTTATTGTAGTAGTAGCATTGCTTCCCTCCAAACTTTGGTTTGGAATGCGATCTCCTATGGCTCTGCCCTCTACCCTTTGATTTCTCTCGGTAGTTGCCATGAATACTACTGCCATTCCGGGTTGTTGGCCTTCCTCTAACGAACAACTCTTCTCCACTTGATGCTTCCCTCATCTGGGCTTTGAAATCATGAGCCCTTACGGTATTGATCAAAATTTCCTTGGTCAGTTTATCTCTTCCATATTCAATAGCATTAATCAAACTTTCAAAATAATCAGGAAGAGAATTCAATGACATAACAGCCAATTGTTCATCCGGGAATGTTATACTACAACTAGCCAAATCTTGAACTAGTTTATTAAACACATCAAGATTATCTTGCAACTCTTTATTAGGATCCATTTTAAAAGCAAAAATTCATTTAAGAAGATAAATCTTATTAGGGAGAGTCTTCGTAAGAAATAACTCATCTAGTTTCTTCCATATGACAGCTGGATCTTCTGAGTCTCCATACTCCCTTGTCACACTGTCTGACATATGCAGAAAGATGGGGTTGTATGCCATCTTCTTCATCTCATTCCGCTGGACCTCCGTAATACTTACTGAAAAATCATCATCTTCTCCAATAGCCAAGTCCATCTTTTGTTGCATAATAACAGCCTTGATTTTCGGCTTCCAAAGAGCAAAGTCTCCCTTTCCATCAAACTTCTCAACAATAAAGTTTGAACCCATCTTGCGAAGAAAATCTTAAATTTATGCAGCACCCACAATTGCTTTCCAACTTCTTTTAAACCTTAAGAACTTAATCAAATCTTGATCACAACACCGTTCTTGAATCACCCTCAAGAACCCGATCAAATCTTGATCTTTAACTCCATTCTTGAATCACCCAAGAAGTTGACCTTTGATTCTTGGAGTCTTGCTCTGATACCTTCTGTTCCAGCTCCGATACCTGCTCACCAAAGCTCTGATACCACTATTGGTGGTATCTCTTATAGCTCTGATATCACTGTTGAAAATCACCTCAAGATACCCAGGTGGTGATCTTCCAAACACCCAAGTCTAGAATGACTTGTAATGAACAAAAACAAACCAATCAAAAAAAGAAGACAAGCAATTGTTATTGAGGTTCAGCAATGTGCCTACGTCCCTGTGAGCTACTCCGAGCTTTCTACACTAAATCAATGGAGTTCTTACAATTATAGCAACACCTCTTCAAGAATCCCCTTGTTCTTAAAGAACGAAAGAGGAGGAAAGAAAGTGATAAGGACTAATGTTTCCCTGGAATTTTCCCCAAGAAAATTCTTTTACAAAGCCCTTGAATCCCCAATCTATACTACTCTCTCTCTAAACAACCAGCCTCTCTACAATGAGTCTCTCTTGTGTTTTATATCTTTGAACTCTCACACTTGATCTCACTTGTTATCACATGTTATGTTGAATTGCTCATAGATGACCCTTTATATAGGCAATGACTTTCTTATCCAATCTTTGAGATCAATCTCAACCCTTAGATCTCAAGAATCAAAGACCCATAGCTTTCTAAGAGTCTAAGTAATCCTGTGCATTTTAACCATGCTCCACGCACCATATCAAAAGGCTGGAAAAACATGTATCAGTGTGCCTGGTACCGCAGCCCAGAACAGGGCAGGCCGCGACGCACAACAGGACAACAACCTCCCAGTTGTTGGGTGTCACGGCGCACACCTCCCAGTGCCGCGGTGCACAACTGGGGGAAGATACCTCTCATTTGCTCATTCACTGGAGGCCGCGACGCACACTTGTATCTGAAGCTAAACTCTTCATCCTGTTTAATCCTTGGACAAATACTAACAATTTCCACGTCTTTCGGCTAAGGAGATTTGGGATAAACTGCAAGTTACATATGAAGGAATTAGTGAAGTTAAAAAATTAAAAATCTATATGCTAGTATCCGAATATGAATCTTTTAAAATGTCTCCTAACGAAACCATTTCTCAAATGCACTCACATTTCACAACTATTGTTAACAGTTTGAACCTTCTTGGTAGGAATATTGAGGAGTTTGAACTAACGAGAAAAATCTTAAAATCTCTACCACCTCCTTGGAAACCAAAGAAGACAACCATTCAGGAGGCCAAAGATCTCGACAAACTTGATGTCGAAACACTTCTTGGGTCAGTATTGACATATAAGATAGAAGAAATGAATCCCATTGTCAATGATGATGAGAAGAAGAAAAAGGTGCTTGCTTTCAAAGCCTTTATGAGCAACAAAGAAGAAGAAATGGAAGAAGAGGTGGAGAACAGCGGGGAAGATGGTGAGATAGCTTTAATCACTAAATAGTTTCACAGATTCTTGAAGAAAAGCAAAAAACCATACACAAAGGATCCCACTTCAAAAAGGGAACCACTTATGTGTTATGGATGCAAGAAGCCCGGTCACATCAAGGCGATTGTACAGCTACAAGCAAACTATACAAGAGCTTCAAAAAATAAGGAAATTGCCAACCTATGTCTTATAGCAATTGATGATGAAAATGAGGTATCGACTTTTCCCTCTTCAAAAAATAACATTGTTAGTAATAGTGAAGAATTGATAGAAGTCATAAATAAAATGCATAAAGAATTGAATAAATTCGATTCTAGGAACTCTATTCTTAAGAAAGATGTGTCATCTCTTTCTAAAGAGATGACAAGTCTAAAAGAAGAAAAAAATAAACTATATTCATTGCTTTATGATCTTCTCAAGATTTTCTTAAAGATGAAAACGAAAACTTAAAGAATAAGATATTAGAATTGAATGTCACAATGTCTAGACTCGTGCTTGGAAAAGAAAAGCTTAATGACGTGTTATCTTTCCAAAGATTAAGTGGAGGAAAATCTGGGTTAGGATATTCTCCATTAGGCAAGCAAAAATCAAAAGAGAGCTTATTCATGAAAGCATCATGTGTGAATGAAGCCTCTACTTCAAAGACCACTAGCAAGGTTAAAAGCATTTCCTCAATGAATGCTAGTAGGTCTAGAAATACTAATTCTAATGCATATACAAGAATGAAACATTCTAGAAATACTCATGCTTATATGTATGTTCATTCAAGAAATGCTTATACACATCCTAGAAGTAACCATCATATGCATCTTAGAAATAACATGTATACTCAAGACTTGCATAGTGCATAAGCGTATCCTAGGAATTATTATCATGGTTATTCTAGAAATAATATGCATATTCATAATAATGTAAGCAAGTATCCTAGAAATCATCATCATACATTTCCTAGAAATGACATGCATATTCCTCACAATAGAAATTTGTATCCTAGGAATTATTATCCAAAGAATTATAGACATGCACAACTAAGTCATCCTAGAAATTTCAATAACTATTATCCTAGGATTGTGCATCATCAACACGTCTATAGAACACAATATGTTGTTAAGAAAGTATGGGTCCTAAAAGGAATCTTATTTTCAAGGACTAACCCCAAAGGACCCAAGAAATTTTGGGTACCAAAAAATGCAATTGCGTATTCTTGTGTGATGTAAATATGTCTTCACACCAAGGAAAAAGATAATTGTTGGTACCTTGATAGTGGATACTCAAAGCACATGACCGGTGATAAAAGTGTATTCAATGAGCTAACTCTAAGATATGGCGGACATGTCACCATTGAAGACAACACAAAAATAAAGATCATCGGGCATTGAAAAGTTGGTAATAATTTCTCAACCATAGATAATGTATTATTAGTACAAGGCCTTAAGCCAAATTTGCTAAGTATTAGTCAACTATGTGATAAAGGCAACAAAGTCATATTTGAAACCTCTCATTGTCTAGTTATAGACATCAAGAGTAACAAGATCAAGTTTGTTGGCCATAGACATGAAAATGTCTATATAGTTGACTTAAAATCCTTGCATTCCAAAAATGAAAAATGAAAGGTTTAGTCATGTGATGTGAACATGAATTTTCTTAAAATCATTTCAAAAAAAGATTTAGTCATTGGACTACCTAAAATCAAGTTTGAAAAAAATAAAGTATGTGATGCTTGTCAAATGGGAAAACAAACTAGAATTTATTTTAACTCAAAAAATGTAATCTCAACTACTAGACCATTGGAACTTTTGCATATGGACTTATTTAGTCCAATAAGTACCATTAGTCTAGGTGGCCATCAATATGCTCTTGTTATTATTGATGACTATTCAAGATATACCTTTGTTATCTTTATTGCTTACAAGGATGAAGCTTTCAAAGGATTTGAAAACTTTTGCAAAAAGGTTCAAAATAAAAAAGGAATTTGTATTTCAAGCATTAGAAGTGATCATGGAAAAGAATTTGAGAACCAAAGCTTTTCAAAATATTGTGATGAAAATGGAATTTATCACAACTTTTCAGCTCCTAGAACTCCTCAACAAAATCGAGTTGTTGAGAGGAAAAATAGAGTTCTAGAAGAATTTGCAAGAACAATACTTTGTGAAAATAGCTTACCAAAATACTTTTGGGTGGAAGCGGTAAACACATTTTGCTATATCTTGAATAGAATTTTAATTAGGCCTATGCTTGACAAAACTCCGTATGAATTATGGAAAGGTAGAAAGCCTAATATCTCCTATTTTCGTACCTTTGGTTGTAAATGCTTCATCCTAAATAACAATAAAACTAACTTAGGTAAATTTGACTCTAAGTCCGATGAAAGGATATTCTTAGGATATTCAACCTCTAGTAAGGCTTATAGAGTCTTCAATAAGAGAACTCTAGTAGTAGAAGAATCTGTACATGTAACCTTTGACGAGTCTAACCCAATTAGTAGTAGAGAAGTTTCTTTCAATGATGATGCAGATTTCATTCCAAGGACGGAGACACCTACTCCCATTGTTGACCCAAAGGAGATCCCACCTCAAATGAATCAAGAGATGGAAACTCTCAAATTAGACCAACTATCTACAAGTCAATAAGAGGATAGTCTTCCCAAATATTAGAGGTATGTAAATTATCACCTAATTGATCAAGTGATTGGTGATCCTTCACAAGGGATAAGAACTTGTTCCTCTATTAGAAACATTTGCAAGTATGTAGCCTATTTGTCTCAAATAGAACTAAAAACATTTGTAGAAGCCAAAAAGGAAAATGATTGGATAATTTCCATGCAAAAATAAATAAATCAATTTGAAAGAAACAATTATGGAATTTAGTTCATAGACCAAAGAATCATACAATAATAGGAACTAAATGGGTATTTAGTAATAAGATGGATGAACATGGAATAGTGACTAGAAACAAGGCTAGACTAGTTGCTAAGGATATAATCAAGAAGAAAGAATAGACTTTGATGGGACCTATACTCCTGTAGCAAGATTAGAAGCTATTCGAATGTTATTGGCCTTTGCATGTTATAAAAAGTTTAAATTATTTCAAATGGATGTAAAGAGTGCCTTCTTAAATGGCTTTATAGAAAAAGATGTATACGTTGAGCAACCTCTTGGATTTGAGAATCCTTGTCTTCCAAATCATGTCTACAAGCTTTCTAAAGCTTTATATGGGTTAAAGCAAGCTCCAAGAGCATGGTATGATAGACGAAGTAAATTCTTAATTGAAAATAATTTTATAATAGGAAAAGTAGACACAACCCTCTTCACAAAAACTCATATAAATGACACTCTACTAGTCCAAATATATGTTGATGATATTATATTTGGTGCTACTAATGAATCTATGTGTCAAGATTTTGCCAAGTGCATGCAAGGTGAATTTGAAATGAGCATGATGAGAGAATTTACCTACTTCCTTAGACTAAAAATCAAACAATTGAAAGGAGACATCTTCATCAATCAATCAAAATACACCAAGGGCCTACTAAAGAGGTTCGGGATGGAAAGCTTAAAGCCACTCACTTGGTACTCCTATGAGCACATCTACAAAACTTGATCTTGATGAAGGAGGTAAGTGTGTAGACACTAAATATTATATAAGCATGATAGGAGCTTTACTTTATTTAACTGCAAGTAGACCTGATATAATGTTCAATGTATGCATGTGTGCTAGATTTCAGGCTAATCCTAAGGAATCACATGTAATTGTAGTGAAAAGAATTCTTAGATATCTACAAGGAACTCAAACCCTAGGATTATGGTACTCTAGAGATTCATTTTTGAGCTTGTAGGATATTCAAATGCTGACTTTGCAGGGTGTAGATTAGATAGAAAAAGCACAAGTGAAACATATCAATTCTTAGGTGCAATGTTAACTTCTTGGTTTTCCAAGAAATAAAACTCCGTTGCACTATCAACCGTCGAGGCGAAATACGTAGCAGCTGGAAGTTGTTGTGCCCAAATATTGTGGATGAAACAACAACTAGAAGACTATGGCATGAACTTTAAAGTATCCCAATACATTGCGATAATACAAGTGCTATCAACTTAACCAAAAACCTTATTCAGCACTCTAGAACTAAACACATAAAAATTAAACATTACTTCTTAAGAAACCATGCTCAAAAAGGTGATATAAGACTAGAATTAATACCTTCAGAAGATCAAATAGCTGACATTCTTACAAAACCTTTAAGTGAAGCTAGTTTTTGTAAAATTAAACTGTTAATGGGATTATTATATTATGATAAACTGTATGACTGACTGCATCATCATTCATCATTTGCATACTTGACATCTAGTGAATGAAAATTAAACCTTATTTAATATTTCCCTCACTCAAGATGGCATAGATAAACAAATTTTGTGCTAAGACTCAAAACTAGAATTTTTTTTTTGGTCTAGTCGACTAATAAGTCTATCTCAGTCGACTAGTAAGTCACTGCCTAATTATCCAGTCGACTAGTAAGTTTATACCAGTCGACTAATAAACCAAGACCTTGTTTGGAGCCATTTTTTGAATTTTAGTTAACTACCCAGTCGAGTGGTATGAATAACCCAGTCGACTGGCATTTCTCTACCAGTTAACCTAGTCAACTGGTGTCCCGATCCAGTCGACTGGTATGTTAAAAATTTTAAATCTGCAAAGGATCCAGTCGGCTGGTACCGTAACCCAATCGACTGGTATCACGATTCTATAAATAGTCTTTTCAAATTTTTCAGTTTTTCACGCCATTTTAGAAACCCTAAGCTTTCTCTCTCTAAAAAATCTCTTTTTTTTTTACCAAAATCTCCTTAAAACACCTCATAAACACTATGATCTACTCCTCCATACCACTTATTTCAACTTTCTAAGGTTGAAATCTCCAATTTTTACCAAAATCTCATTTTTTTTCCCCAAAAACGTTTTTCCTCCAAAATGTCCGAGAGAATCCGCATTAAAACCACAGTTGGGGGACCTCACGTGTCTACTAGGATAAGGTCCACCAAATTTACAGCTCTGGACTAAAAAGGGAAGGGGTTAGCAGGCTCCTCGAGTAAGAAGGCGAGGACAGTGCTCGATGACTCATTGTTCTCCAACCCGACAGCAAAAGAAAGGTATACCGCTATCATCCGTCATAAAAAGATCATGACGGGTAAATTCGTTGATTTCGAATCTATTCGTCATGGTAACTTTGATATTTTACCTTCTTTTGAAGCAATAAACTTGACTCTATTGGTCAAGATTCACCATAAATATTACCCTCGACTGATTCACTAGTTCTATGTGAACTTGGTGAAACCAAATCCACTGGCTCTAAGGTTCAGAACCAGTGTTATGGGTATGGAGTTCGAGGTCAACACTGACCTCTTGATGAGTATACTAGGGATCCATGTGGAAGGGATCCAATAGAGTCTGGACGGATGGCCAGACAATTTCGATTATGAAGAGGTATGTCAGATAGTTAGGGGTGACCCTAACTATGTCTTTCGACCCACTAAATTTCACACATGTAGTGACATTCCCCTCGACTCGAAATTGTTCAACCTCATTATGAGTTGGACCATTCATCTGAGACTTGGGAGTCGAGGCTATCTATCTAAGATAGATGTGGTATTGATTTGGTGCTTTAAAATTAGGCACCACTTCAATATCTACCCCCTACTGCTCGCCAACATGATAAATTGTGAAGCTAGTGACTTCGGATGCCTTCCCTATGGGATGTTCACCACATTCATCCTCCAGTACTTCCGGGTTCCTCTTTTTTCCTCCAAGGCTCAGGACATCGACCTCAAGGACATCATCAACGTCTCTTCACTGAAAAAGATGGGGTGCACGGTCCAAGATGGGATGATCTATTCGAAGGCCGGGAAGAACATCAGGATCGGAGAGGATGATAGCAATGATGAGAACGAAGGTCCGGATACTGCAGCTACTACTATGGATACAGATGACTGAGAACCACCTATGGGCGACTCGAGTACTGGTCTAGCTGGATATGACGATCTTCTCCAGGCTATTAAGAGCCTCCAACTGATTATGCAGTCTGAATTCCAAAGCTTGAGCTATTCCGTCGACGCCATGCATCATGACCTTCACTCCCTCAGGGATGACTTTGAGCTACACTGAGAGCATACAGAGGGTTCCTTGGTTGAGCTTCAGAATCTCATTCGTGATGGCTCTGACTCTCCTGCTCACTGAGTTGCTTTCTGTATTGCTTTTCAGTTGTATATATAGATAACTTTTAGTTATTCTTGGCACGAACATCATTTTATCATATATTGTAGTTTTTTAGTTTTGGCTCTTAGAAGCCCATGATGTATGGATCTTTGCTTTATATGTATATATCTCATTTTGCATTATGATGCGTATACTTGTTTTACTTTTACGCAATATGTTTACTTCAAATAAAACCTTCTTTGCTTGGATATATGCTGTAACTACTTATGCACGTATGAAAACTTCTAGCTTTTTCCGGGAAGTCTTTCCAACCATAAAAAATGCTAAATTTTCATATACAAGTTTATTTATGCATTATCTTAATGTCTATAGTGTCTATGTGGCTTATTTTTTTGTTTACTACCCCATTTTCTACTGTTGTCAAAACAGGGGAGAAATATAAGAAAAATGACTGTAAACTTAAAATAGTGAATAGATTTAGGAGGAGCATTGCTCCAAAGAACTTGTTGTATATGATTATATGTTGAGTTGCTTGGCTGGATTGAATATTAACTATTTTGAACTATTTACAGGTTGATTTTATTCAAAAAAAAAAAAACAGAGGAAACTCTGCCCAATTTTTTCTAAAAACCAAACACTTAGTTTTTAAAACTGTTTTCTCTCATTAGCTTTGTCATCATCAAAAAGGGGGAGATTGTTGACCCTCTCTAAATTTTAATAATGACAAAACACAACTCTAATTGTACTAACAGTCTTATCTAAGTGTTTTAAATGATAAAAGCTACAACTAAGAATCAAGATGCAAGAACTCAACTCGAATCATACACCAAGTCAAAACAGAAGATCTAGTATAGGTATAAGGTATTGAAACAAGTTGTAAATCTCACTTGTTCAGGTAACTAGCTTGTCTTATGGCTCCTTTTGTAAAATTATTTTAATAAAACTATTCGTTCAAACGTTTTTAAGTCAAAAACATTTCAAAACATGAATAACTCGGTTAAAGGGCAACCCAATCGACTGGATCCCTATACCAGATAACTGGGATATGGGATAGTATGTCCCCAATCGACTGGGTGATCTACACCAGTTGACTGGCATTCTGGACAGAATGTCCCCAGTCGACTGGTAAAAACTACGCAGTCGACTGGTACTCTTTATAGCCTTAAAAAGTAAGACTTTTCACTTGACCCAGTCGACTGGTACTAATACCTAGTCAACTGGTAATTCGAAAAATATTACCGTTGAGATGCGAGACTTGAGTACTTAATGAACCAAAACATTCCAAGTCAGTACCAAACAGCCATATTAATTCAAGGCTATATAAAACCAGTCCAATGAGCATTTAATAAAAGAGGATTATACATTCAATCAAGTTTTTGCTCATTAATACACAAAAGCTTTGAAACATTTATTGTTGATCCATTCTTCAAGTTTTACTTTGAATGAGAGATATTGTTCATTTGTAAAAGCATTCATTGCTATCTCTCTACCATTTACTTTATATTAACTCATATTTATTGTAAAGGAATTAACTTCTAAAAGGAAGAGATTAGCTTCTGAGAGGAAAGAATTAGCTTCTGAAAGGAAGGGATCGTTTGTAAGGTTTATGTAACACCCGTGAAGTTGTACGACTAAGAGTATTAGTGGATTACTTCAAGGAGGTTCTTTGAAGTGAGTAGACGTAGGGTTGGAACGAATCTAATATTGCCGAACCACTATAAACTGAGTTTGCACTTTCTATTCTTTAAATTCTTTTATTTAAAGCACATTACTTGTTTATACACTTGTGCATTTAACTGTTTTTATAAACTTGTAAGTAAGTAGTGAAAGTATTTAAAAACCCAATTCACCCCTCCTCTTGGATTGGAACCTCAGTCTATATATATAAAAATAAAAAAACAACCACAATTCTGATTATATTACAAAACACAAACCAAATCTAAGTGTTTTGGTACCATTTAATACATCAACACAACAAAGAAGTATGCTTCTTACAATACATCAACCCCACACCAAAGTAAATAACATTAAAACTAGACCTAGAAGGACTAAAGACAAAAACCAATTCTGTCAAATTAAATTACATATAGGACATTAGTAGGAGTTAGGTTTGACCACCAATCAACCTTAGCTGATTGGTGTCAAAAACCTTATCTTCAACTCCTAAGTAACTCCTCATATATATCCAAAGTGCACTTTGTCAAATGTAATGGTACTCCACAATGCTCCTTGTTCTCCAGCTACACGACATACCCCTCCTAAGTCTACAATCCACAAATTATGGGATTCAGTAAGCAACACATAGCTATAAAGTTAAGCACTAACCAAAGAAATAAAATAGGGTAATACCTTCTTCAATTCAGTGCAATCATGAGCGAAGTGACCCAGCTTACCACAGTTGTAGCATCTCATTTTGGTCTTGTCCTTCTTACCACCTCACTTACCCCTCTTGCGTTTTTTTTGTCTTCTTGGGTGCTAGAACATTCTCTTTACCTTTCTTATGCTTCTGGCCCAAAGCCTTGAACAAGTTGAATTCAGCAACACAAGCTTGACCTGAATATTTAGCAGCCTCAAAGCGCTCATCTTCAAGTTTCAAGTGACACACAATGTCATCAAAACTTTTAAGTTTCTCATCACGCATCATCTCAACTTTCATGTGCTCACATTCCTTAAGCAGATACAGAATTACTACATGAACTTATTGTTCATCAGTTAAGGGGTAACCTTCAACTTTAAGTGTCTTTATCATGTTTGATATCTCAATAAGGTGTTGCCTCATTGAATGATCTACACACTTCTCAAAGGTGCAAAATTTTTGTATGATTATTATGACTCGATTCTGTATCATTCAAAAAATCATTGATCAGCAAAATCGGTAAGAGTATTTGATTTTTGTTTTTTTATTATCTTTGGAGTTTATTGCAGATTTTCTTTTGGTATTAATCTGTTGTTTGCTAGTCTTCTACTATGTGTTTTTGGATTCTAAAGATTGAAGGAAACTCCAAATAATTACATACTATATAAAACAAAACACCTTCAAAAAACAAAATTTGAATCCAAAAACAAAAAGAATAAGGAAATCCATAAATGCCTACGAATTAGATTCATCAATGAAATTTTTGTTTATTTTAATTTTAAATATTAAATTTAATGAAATTAATTTAGAATATTATCTAAAAAAATATGTTTCAAATCGGCATACTTACATATATATTTTAAAATTAACTAAATTTTATTTTAGATATTAACAAAAAAAATAAATAGATATTATTTTAGTATAAACTAAACTAAATATTGTTATCTTACGAAAAACAATTAGCATATTTGATGACAAATAATCCATCAATCACATTGATTGGTGTGTAGAGCAAAAACAAGAATGACATGATAGAGGATTCTAGAAAAGAAAATAGCTAAATCTAAAATGTCACAAAATTTATCATCAAAATTATTTTTTATTATGTTACGATCAATATAATGCCATATAAGGGAAAGAAATTAGTATTATTTTTATCGCAAGCACTATTATATGGATATTTAGACAACACAAAAAATAAGGTTTTAAATTAAAAATATATAAATATCTTTCTTTCTCTTTTAAATTTTTTTACTTAATACAAATGTTATTACGATAAAATAAATTGTTTTTAATCAATGTTTTTTCTCACAACAAAATATGATTGGGCGTTTACATAGGTTCAAAGCTACTTCCAAAAAAAAGGAAAAAAATATCGCGAAAACGTAAATTTGCTTTGTTATTACAAAATAATGCAGGCGTCACATGCAAATGCTCACACATGCAAACTCCTCATGTAGTTTTGCACCACGTGTCCCAATCTGAACTTTCTGCCGCCATTACTAACCTTCTTAAACTCAAATACTTAATCCCACCTCTTAAACCCCATCCATAACACCCAAAGAGCAAGAGCACCAAAAAAGAAAGAAATAAAACAGCATAAAATAAAAATTCACACCTAATGCAGAGAACTACATAGAAGAAACTGATCATCATCGAAATGAAGGAAAAGAAGATCAGAACCCAGTTCCTCTTATGGCACTAAATCACGTATCAAGGCTATGGAGGAGCGTGAAGGACTCCATAGATTTCTACACCAAAATTCTTGGGTTTGTCTTGATTGAGAGGCCACCAGCTTTTGAGTTTGATGGTGCATAGTTGTTCAATTATGGTGTTGGGATTCACTTGGTGCGATCCAAGGATGAAAACAGGTTGCCTGATACAGATCACTTGGATCCCATGGATAATCACATCTCCTTTCAGGTAGTTATTGGTTATCAACAAATCAAATGTATTTGGTTGTCTTGAGATTTCGAGAGTGATTCATCATGCCAACTGTTAATGTATTATATGGGCTTAGTCCCACATTGGTTGTGTATAGCTTTGTTTCTCCTATTAGCTTGTATAAATAAGATAATCCCACATTGGTTGTGTATAACTTTACTTCTCCTATTAGCTTATATAAATAGGATAGCTCCCTTTGTAAGTAAATCACACCATTCAATACAATTCTTCTCTTTGTATTGTCTCAAAAAAAAAAAAAAATTTCACATCGAGAATGATATCCACTTCATCCGTGATCACATTCTCCAGAATACGGTTCGTCTACAATCCGTCAGTTCAACCGATCAGACAGCTGACATTTTCACTAAGGCTCATCCACCCGGACGCTTTCACTCAATTCCAGCTCCCCCACCGCTCGTGCCCTGGAACCTCCCAACAAAATGGACGAGCTGAACGCAAACATCGACATATTCTTGACACCGTTCGTGCTCTACTCATTTCGTCATCATGTCCTGAACGTTTCTGGGGTGATGCTGCATTCACCGCAGTATACACAATCAATCGTGTCCCTTCCACTACAATCCAAAATCGATCTCCATTCGAGCGCCTTTTCGGTAAACCTCCTGATTACTCTAACCTCAGAGTCTTTGGTTGCGCTTGTTTTGTTCTTCTCAAACCACATGAACACAACAAATTACAACCAATGGCTCATCTGTGTTGTTTCATTGGATATGGTATTGAACATAAGGGGTATCGATGCTGGGATCCTATTTCTAAAACTCTTCGTATCTCTCGTCATGTCATTTTTTGGGAACATCAAATGTTCTCTTCCTTACGGTCATTTGACATATCAACCATCACTAATTCCAGATTCTTTACTGATTCATCTATTAAGTTATTTCCTGAGAATCCAGTTTCAGGTACTGTTGAGTCCACCTCCGAATCACCAGCTGATATCACCCCTTCCGTTCCAGAACCACCAGTTGATCCTACCTCTCCAGACCCAGACCCAGACCCAATTCCAGCTCCAGAACCATCAGCTGACCTCACCTCTCTGACTCAATCGGTCGTGCCCGAGGATATTTCTATGTCTGATGAGTCTGCACCGACTCCCTCTGAGAGCCATCCTCTAGATCACCCCCGCAGATCTACCAGGGTAACTCACCCCCCTTCTCATCTTGCTGATTACCATTGTGATTATCATTGTTTTTCCACTATACTTCATCTGCATGAGCCTCAATCCTATAAAGAGGCTAGTACTAATCCTCTTTGGCATAAAGCAATGGATGAAGAACTTCAGGCCCTAGCTAAAACTCATACATGGGATATTGTTGATCTACCCGCTGGAAAAACTCCTATTGGGTGCAAATGGGTGTTTAAGATCAAGACACTTTCTGATGGCTCTATTGAACGATATAAAGCCCGACTTGTTGCCAAGGGATTTGCTCAGGAATATGGCATTGACTATGAAGAGACATTTGCTCCAGTGGCGAGGCTCACATCCGTCCGTACACTCATTGCTGTCGCCGCCATTCGAAGATGGACTCTATTTCAAATGGATGTCAAAAATGCATTTCTGAATGGGGAACTTCTTGAGGAAGTCTATATGCATACACCTCCCGGCTTGGATGCCACTCGAAACAAAGTTTGTCGCCTTCGTCGTGCCTTATATGGTTTAAAACAAGCTCCACGTGCCTGGTTTGCCAAATTCAGCACTACCATTCATCAGTTTGGGTTCACACCGAGTGCTCATGATTCGGCTCTGTTTATCCGCCATACTGCCAACGGTATTATCCTTCTTTTACTGTACGTGGATGATATGGTTATTACTGGAGATGATCCACATGGTATTTCTGAACTCAAAAAGTTTCTCAGTGGCCAATTCGAGATGAAAGATCTTGGCGTGCTCACCTATTTTCTTGGCCTCGAAGTCTCATCTAATTCTGATGGATTTTTTCTCTCAGAGGCCAAATATGCCTCGGACCTCCTTTCCAAGGCTGGGATCACTGACTTAACCACTGCCACTACTCCTCTCGAGCCGAATGTCAGACTTACCCCACTCGATGGTTCACCTCTTCAGGATGCCACTCTATATCGTCAACTGGTTGGAAGTCTTGTATATCTTACTGTCACTCGCCCTGACATTGCCTATGCCGTTCATCAGGTCAGTCGGTTCTTGTCCGCTCCTCGGACCACCCATTACTCGACTGTTCTTCGCATTCTTAGGTACGTCAAGGGTACTTTATTTCATGGGCTTCATTTCTCAGCACAGTCTGCCCCCGTTTTACAAGCCTATTCTGATGCCGATTGGGCCGGAGACCCCACCGACAAACGTTCAACCACTGGTTACTGTTTCTTTTTGGGCAATTCTCTCATTTCCTGGCGTAGTAAGAAACAAACTGTGGTTGCTCGCTCCAGTACTGAAGCTGAATATCGTGCCATGGCTGATGCAACTCAAGAACTTCTCTGGCTTCGATGGCTACTCGCTGACATGGGTATCTCTTCTCCTGCTGCCACTATCCTACACTGTGACAACAGGAGTGCTATTCAGATCGCTCACAATGATGTCTTCCCCGAGCGTACAAAACACATCGAGAATGATATCCACTTCATCCGTGATCACATTCTCCAGAATACGGTTCGTCTACAATCCGTCAGTTCAACCGATCAGACAGCTGACATTTTCACTAAGGCTCATCCACCCGGACGCTTTCACTCTCTGGTTTCCAAACTCAAGTTCACCTCCCACTTACCGCCTTGAGTTTGAGGGGGGATGTTAATGTATTATATGGGCTTAGTCCCACATTGGTTGTGTATAGCTTTGTTTCTCCTATTAGCTTGTATAAATAAGATAATCCCACATTGGTTGTGTATAACTTTACTTCTCCTATTAGCTTATATAAATAGGATAGCTCCCTTTGTAAGTAAATCACACCATTCAATATAATTCTTCTCTTTGTATTGTCTCACTTCCTCTCTTAAATTCAACACCAACATTTCTTTATGGACTAGAGAGTTGTTGTTTGGAAGGTGGAAAAATGGTTAATTAGTTCATCACTATAAATTAAAAAGAACACAGCTTTTAGTGGAGTAAAAACTGTTTAGGGTTTAGTGAAATAATTAAATTATTTGTCAAATTAATTTATATGTAAAACTGTTGGTCTTTCTAACAAAGATTCAGTTTTTAAAAACCATTTTGAGGTTATGATTCTCTTATAAAACATTTTTCAAAAATGTTATGACTTCTCTTCTGATTCAGGAGATAGCTAGAGACCGATTTAAAAACTCTATCAAAAGGTATTTTAATTAATTTATTTTTCTATATACACGTAAAGTGCTTGGTCTTAAAATCCTAGCTTCCTTTATTTTTCATTTTATTTTTTTAAAAATGAAGAACATTAATTATATGTTGTTGATCATATTTATTTAACTATGGCTGCAGTGTGAAGACATGAATGCAATAGAGAAAAAATTGAAAGAATTCAAGGTGAAATACATAAAGAGGACGGTGGAGGATGAAAGCCGTGGAACTGCGATTGATCAACTCTTCTTCAATGACCCAGATGGATTCATGATTGAGATACCCAATTGTGAGAATTTATAGCTTGTCCCTGCAGGTTCATTGGGCAAAATACATCTCCCCCTTGATCTCCATAATCCGCCTGTTGATTTAGATAATGGTGATGATGAAAAGTCTTGTGTAGAGACACACCATTATCAACGGCAATCGGCGAAATTCTTGTTCGACCCGGTGGCTGAGGACTCATTTTCTTAATCAAATCACTAGTGGAGCGTTCAGGATTGAATTTATGGACTTAGACCCAACAAGAATTTCAATATGAATTGGGACATGAGTACTTCGGCAACCTAGAGCCAGCTAGTAGTGATATCTGAGAGTGAAGGATCGATTTTATAAGGCTCTTCAAAATTCTTTCAATTACGTTATGTCATAATTTGTTTATGTTTTTTTTAATGTTGGGGTGTGAGAATATAAATTTCCCCGATCTTGACAAAATAAAACTTAGATCTCTTAATTAGTTGTTTGAGTGTGGGAAAATGGGTATTTTTTTTTTTGGATAAATTAGAAGTGAAAATTAAAAATATGAATTTCGTTGGGAACATTTGGATATTGATTTAAGCATGCAAGTTTAAATCAATATCACTTAAAATAGTTAAAGACATTTTAGTAGTTTGATGCATTTTTACTTTTAATGAATTTAAGTGATATTGATTTAAACATTCTTAAATCAATAGTTAATTGTCGTTATTGTACAATAAAATGTAGGTGGTCTTAATACTCTTTTATAAAAAATTTAATTAGAAGCAATTGAAATGGACAATTAACTACTATCACTTAGAAAAGTATGTTTGCTTGTTCTAATTATTTCTTTGTGAGATTAATTTGTAAGAAATTAAAGTGAGTAACATGGAAGATGTGGTAAAAATTAATAAGAGTGGAAGCTCAGAAATCAAGTAAATTTTATAATTGAATTTGTTTATAGAATTGTAAAGATGTAATAGGAAAATAAAATAATTTTTTGGAATTTTCTGTGTAACAAAAGTATTCACAAATTATTTCTCTGTTCCAATTTTCATGACCCGAATAGTGCGTGCATGGTACTAAATTGTTTTCTCTGGTGATCTAAATTTTATATCGGTAAAGATAAACCGATAACAAAGTAAATAATTAATAGAGGGTTTATTAGTAAAATCGTGAAAAGTTAATTCATAATTTATAAATTTCACTTTAAAAAAAATACTATAACAAGTGAGAAGAGATAATATAACGCGATTTAAATGGTATGATTTGTTTTGATGGTTCAAATGACTGGTAATTTTGTATAGATATATTCAACTCTCTAAGTCGAGCAGAGCTTTATAAACCACTCAAATGGACACAAACCATCACCTTGCATCACCTCATAACACACTCTCACTCACTATAATGCTTATATTGTAATTTTATTAATTTAGTTTCGTCACCATATAAAGTAGACGTGACCCTTGAGTCCATTCGATTGGGCTTCAGCCTATACTATCACTCGACAAGCATGAGGTTTTTTTCCGCCCATTGCAAGACTGGCACAGTGGCACGTGCCTGCATGACCCCATAACAAACCATGGGAGACGTCAAGTCACAACTCAAGTTGTTTGTTGCAAGAGATGGGCACGACGCTAAGAATTAAGACACCTCCCTGCCCGGTTTGGGGGTCGGAATTCGATCCCTGTGATTTATATGTTTTTTTTTTTATATAGAAAGTAAAGTTTTTCCTGATGTAAATAAAATAGTATTTTACTATTTTGACACATTTTCAACGAATTTTTTTTTTTTTTATATAACATTGTTTCAAAAAAATACATCATCAAAGTGTGATGTCATGTTAATGTCATTAAAATTGTATTATTTAATTCATTTATCTTTAAAAAATTCATAAGATGCACTATATGTTATGAATGACAATGGGTCGAGTTTGGTACGGGGAGTATTTGATTCATTTGGGATTTTTAAAAATCTTTGTACTTGCCTCTGTGAGTATAAAATTTTTCCCAAACCTATCCACACCTGGTCGAAGAGTGTCGAGTATCTATCGGAATTGAGGACTTTTGCCATCTCTACTATATGTATCCAAGTATATGGATGCTATATGAATCTTTTGATGAATAAAATTTGGTAAGTTGCGCGAGCGTGCCAACATAAAATTGAATGTTGTTATGTATTTAAATCGATCAAGTGATTGTGAGAAAGATTCAACATATTCAGTGTTTTTAACTCGGTGGTAAGTCGAATGAGAACAATTCACCGTATTCAGTGTCTTTTACTCAACTCCATAAATCCTAATGCAAAGTACGAGCAACGAGGATTTAATTGCTATGTTATTGCGACTCTTAGTAATGTTACTGCTACTCCTAAATAAAAAAGTAAATTATTATTGAATTTGTCATTGTATTTCATAAATGAAAAGTATACAATATTTATAAGGAAGAGGAAAATAACTATTCATCCTCATGCATTGTGGATAGGAACCAACTAGATTCTAGTTTAAACAAAAAAAAACTAATAAATAACTAACAAGAACCACATTTATCTTGCATGCCACTCGTCTAGTCCTTCTTAATGATTTTAAGCACGTTCAGACTTCAATGAGGTCTAAGTAGATAATGAGGCCGAGTCTTAACCATTGTTTGGATTTAAGGGAGCAAAACATGAATGCAAAAAATGGAGTGATACATGTGCATTGTTGTTTGAGAATTTTTCAATGAAAATGAGAGGATTTGGAGTAATACCTCCGACTCTTCAAATCTCCTCAAAACTCGTTTACATTCGTCCTTATATAAGAATGTTTATATATGAGAGTTTCAATGCAAAAGAAATGAGAGGGAATGAGATAAATTGGATGAGTACTTTTTTTACTTTTCCAATCTATTTTTTTATGACAACAAGCTTATCTCAATGATTGCGTCTCTTCCTATGTTAGAATACTCTAAAATTCAAATCAAGTTTTTTTGGTAGTAATTGTCAGACTTCTAAAATTATTTTTTATGTGCAAAGGAGTTTAATAAAAGTTTATTAGTATATAATAATGACTTTTATCAAAGGTTACAAATGAGTTTTCAAATTTTTTTTTTTTGTTTTTAGAATAAGAGTTTTCAAAAAGTTGTATGGGTGTGTTTCTTTTAATTGATTTTGTAGAGAGGAATTTATTTTATTTTGAGTGAATTTGTTAATAGGATTTTAAAATTTTGAGGATTTTATGAAATTGTTGTTCTTTTACATGTATATGTTTTAAAATGATAGGATTTTAAAATCAATTGGCAAAAGTGGAAAATTCATATAAAGAGGACAAAAAAAAGAAAGTATTCATCGAAATGGAGCTTGAGAACATAAGACTTTAAAAATCTTGAAATTTATTAAATAAAAGAAAGATAGTGATATTAGTACTCTATTTATTTTTTTATTTTTAAAACTTATAATAATATTATTAATTAAAGTCAAATCCTCAATTTGACTTTTGAAATACAATTATTACCATATATTTTCTTTATAAATTTCCATAATACAAAATCTTCTATTGATTACACTCTTTCTTCGTCTCTCTAACTCTTTATCCTTCTCATTTTTACATTAAAACTTTTCTTCCTCCACTATCTTTCTTCTTTTCTCTCTTTTGTTCTTCTTTATTTTTCCTTCAATTTTTGTTAAAGACATGAATTCAATTTCCACGTGACAAAGATTGATCCTTCCACATACAAAGGATCTCACTTATGAATTTTTTTTAAAAATTTACTGTTTTCAGTTAATAATTCTAAGTAAATTGATTAAAAAAAATCATTAATCCTACAGATTTGAGAATTATTAATGTTTAAGATAGAGCACATTTTCCGTCAATTGATTATCCATTGTTATAAAAAAAAGTGAAGAAAGAATTAAATTTAAAAGAAAAAAATTTAACTGCAAAAATGAATATGTAAAAAGTTAGAGATGAAGTAAGAGTAATTAATAAAATATTTTATATTTTGAAAACTTGTAAAAGAATATATGATAATAATTGTATTTCAAAAGTCAAATTAAATATCTATCTTTAATTAAATATATTATTATAAATTTTATAAAAAAAATACTGAATAACCACTTATAAAGTGACAATATTACTACACATAAAAGAATTCAGTGCGTTATCAAAATTAAAAAAGGAAACAAGGAAACAAGAAAAAAAAACTAAAAAGCAAAAAAGCATAAGTCAAATCCCAACAACACGTGTAGGCCATAAACAAACTTCTCACAATCAATATTAGTACAGTATAAGTAAGATAAAAGAAGAAAAAAACGTAGTGTTTAATCCGTAGTTAGAGTGTTTATTGATAGATAAAAATCGATTAACTGATAATTTAGAAACGATTTGATTAAAATGATTTAATTAATTAAATAAATTAATATAAATTAATTAATTAAATAAAATAGATTAATTAATTGATTAATAATTAATTTTTTAATTATTTTGATTGTTTTAATTGTTTAATATATTAAATATAATATAATATAATATAATAAATTAAAAAAATTAAATATAAACTAAATATATAATAAATTGAAAAAATTTAATTACCTAAAAATATCAATTAATTGATCACAAAATTAATTGAGTTGAATAATATTAAAATATTTAAATTAATTCGATTAAAATATTAAAAAAATTCAATCAATAAACTGACACCGTTAGCCATGTAGATAGCTGTGATAATGGTTAAGCTAAAAAATACGCCCTCTTAAATTTAAAACGATGCCGCTTCCTGATGTCAATGTTATGGAGTCTTTTATTGGGGCTAAAGCCTAAATATATGCTTTATTTGGGTTCAAATCCGTACACTCAGCGAAAACTTAGATGACAATGAGATCCGTCGTCAATCTGAAGCAAAACACAGAAAGCAACGGTCTTTAGCATCTAATCATTGTGTTCTTCACAAGAGAAAGGTCAAGTTTCTCTCTCTATCCTTTTTAAATTTTTGGTTTATTAATCTATATAAGGGTTTATATAAACTGAGTGATGAAAGAATTTTTGAGTGAAAGTGAAAACTAAAGAGCAAGATTCTGAGCTGTGCCAAATGCCTTTTCATTCTCTTCCTTTTTGAGCTCTCAAAGCTATGGCTGACTATCTCTCTTTTTTCACCAAGGTATGTCAATTTACCTCTTCTTTAAGTTTGATTTATCTATTGTTTAGTCCACATGTATAAGATTCGGTCATTTTATTTTAATTTATTTTTGGGTTCCATGTGAATATTCTGTTCTGGGTAGTTTTTGACTAATAAAAGCATGTTTTTTCCCTATTCTTTTGGGGTGTGTTTTGTACTGATATTGAAATGGAAGCAAACACATTTCCTTTTTTCCAGTGTGTGTGTGATTGAGATATGTAAGTTGATTTGTTTATGTTAAAATTTATAAATGGAATTGTTAATATTTCTCTATTACATATTGAGCAGCTTCTTCACATAATAATTTTATAGTTCTTTTAGCTCAATCAGACTTTCTTTATCAGTACCCATATCTCATTTTATGGTCATTTACCTATTTAGACATCTGGGTCTTGATTTACACAGCTTAATTGTACTGAATCATCATTTTTGGGATTTTGTTTGGACAAAATTATAGATATCCATGCCATTTTGTTTGTGGTTTCAGATTTTCTTTTAACATCTGGCCAATTCATTACTTTCAGGATTCTTTTATTTTTAAGTCTACTAAGAAGTCTCCATTGGTGTTGAGGATGGCCGTCTTGGTGTTTGTAATGGTCTGTGGTGTGTATATATGCTTAATTTGTCTAAAGCAATTAGGCGTTAGCACCAAGACTGGATTTTTAACTGTTGAAGTATTTGAAAGGCCATGCTCAGAACCTAATATTGAACCATGGGATGTTCCTTATGTGCACTACCCAAAACCAAAAACTTATAGCAGGTAAAACAATCTAAACAGCTTCTGAGTTTGGGTTTTATGCTAGCTTTGATGATATGGTTTTCGTTGTATGATCAGGGCTGAATGTGCATGCAATCCTGTGAGGTATTTTGCCATTCTATCAATGCAGAGATCTGGGAGTGGATGGTTTGAGACACTACTAAATAATCATACTAACATAAGCTCCAATGGGGAGATATTTTCTGTTAAAGTCAGGAGGAGTAATGTTTCGTCCATTTTTGAGACTTTGGACAAAGTTTATGATCTAGACTGGTTCAGTAGTGCCTCCAAGAATGAGTGCACAGCTGCAGTTGGCTTGAAGTGGATGCTTAATCAGGTGAAAGTGTCGTACTAAAATTACGTTTTTAAATTTTTATAGTTACTCAGAATCGTCATGCCATAATATTGTTAGATAAGAAAGACTTACCAAAAAATAGTATTGTTAGACAAGAAAGCAACGTTTTTATTTGTACTTCATCTGCATACCTGATAATAATGCCATATTAGAATCTTATCTCTCCTCTCGCTGGTGAGATTAAAAGTTTGTTCTAATTAGTTTCTTGAACTTGGTAAATTCACTTTTCACAATGCATATAATAAGGAGAGCATTTATGGTGAGTGCTTCTACTTGGTATCATTAGTTTCTTTTGAAGATCTAGTGGCAGGACATGAATCAGCCGTAAAATCTCCAGTAAGGTTATCAAAAGATGAAGGAGAGAAATGAAGTCATGTATTGGTATTCAAATAACAATAACTAGCTTCAGATGTTGGGGACCAACATTTTAAATTTCAACACTCATGTACAACCTACCTGGAACTTTCGTTCACCTTCAGAGTTCTAGACCATGCATCGTTCTTCATGCTTTTCTTTTGATTCTAACAAAAAAAATTGTGTAAGCTCTTCACAAGCTCAATTCTTCAGTATTATAGTTTATTGTTGGACATATTAGAAGAGTTAACCATTTGATTAAGTAACACGAGTGAACTTTTTGGGTAGTAGGATTGCCACTCCATCCTTGACATGTATTCAAATGTTGATGAAATTTGTGTTTTACCCTTGATTTTGGTATTGAAGAATACTCTAGAAGCATCACTATGCGTTGTCAGCATATCTTGACTGATAAGTGTAAAGAAATCTTTGTGAAGCTTAAATATTTTATTTTTCCGTGCAATCACTATTGTTACCAACTCTGAACTTTATATTTGAACTATCTGATAAGAGTTACCATATATCATAACTTAACCCTATTAAAGCATTTGGGCTGCTTCATCACAGTGCTATAGGAATCCTTCATGTTTTTCAGGATTGTCTGTCTAAATAAGCCAGTTTGAATATCTGGTTCCAAGATTGGACCAGTACCATAAATCATGGTCTTTAATGCTCAAACAGGCTTTAGCTATATGTAGTATGATTCTTAGGATTTTACTTTTGGTTATGTGTGAATGCAGGTGGTGTGCATGTGCACAGAACTACAAAACAGTCAAATTTTGAAAAATTTACCATTAGGACTGGAGGTTTCTGGAAAGATTGACAGTATAATTCTCAAGTTTATTTATGAGGGAGATCACTTTCTTAACCTCCCTCCCTTGGACTTCCTCTCTCTCTCCTGTTGGTTGGGCTTATCATATGTTTGGAGACAGAGATATAAGCTTTAGAAAGAGTGACAAAAGTTAATCCTGGGCTTTATCCATGTGTTTGAACTGTAAAGATCATCATAAAAAAGAATGATGTGATGTACATGGTTATTTGTTTCCAGGCACCACATTGTGTCCATATTTACGGTTGTAGAGAAAATTCAGAACTATTTTGTTAAGAGGCAGGATAGATTATAATGTAGAAAACAAGTGTCTACTGTTAGTTTTATGGTTAGATCTGAATTTTGTTAGGTTCCTTTAGTTTAAAGGGTTTACAGAATCTAGAATGAAGATGAGGCTAATGTCCCTAGAAGTATTTCAATACTGTTGTTGGGAAATGATTTTATTTTCTTGCAATCTATAAAGTGGATCGATAAAGAGACCTTAAAAAGAGAATGCAGAATAGAAGTTTTCTGGAACAATTAAACACAAGGGGACAAAACTCAGGAGAGTGTAAACACTTTGGTATTGAGAGAAACATAGGCAGTGTTGATGACTTCTAGTAGAATTGAACCACTGTTTTTTACTAGGATTAGCTTTCAAATTGGCTTATATACGGATCCAAATGAACATTTTCTTCACTTTTCCAGGTAGTCAAAGACTTCTATAGATGAGATAAAGGCATGAACAAGACAGTGCTATTCATGTTTCCAATGCCCTTGAAAGATGCATTTTTTTTCAAGATAAAAAAGTTTTATCTAAGAAAAATGTGACTTTAATTCATCTGAAGATTCATTTGATCTCTTAAAAATTATGAGCTCGTAAACGAGAGGACTTAAAGCTTTATTTCAAATTCTTTAGTGATTCATTACTGACAAATGAAGCCAATGTATGTGATATGGTAAAATTCTGTCAGATAGCTGTACAGCTCCAACTTGTTTAAATTACAGTGTCCTTGACTCCTTTCTGATAAAGAACATCCAATTTCAGTTATATCACTCTCTGTATTTGAATCTAAGGTCCACCCAAGTTCTTTTCAAATGTGAATTGAGTTGCATGAGTTAGTAATCACAGCTTTGTTGTTCCTTGCAGAGACTCATTAATTCAGTATGCTTATTATTTGTTAGTAATGAGTTTTAGATGAGTTTGCTATTCTTTTGATAAATGCGTTATGCTAGGTGCACAATTGGTAGTATTGAACTTAACGATTCACTGCATAATGTTATTCTGCTGTCTTTAACATTGTTTTTTGGTGGCCGTGAGCTTAGCTCAACGGTTTTACCTCTCCCCTTGTGGGAGTAATGTCCCGGTTTCAATTTGGGTTGACATCGCTTCAATAAAAATAAAAAAATGACATTGGGTTTCTGGATAACTGAGTGATTATACATTTTAACAATAATGCAGGGTTTGGTGCAACATCATAAAGAAATAGCAGAGTACTTTAAAACTCGGGGTGTTTCAGCTATTTTTCTCTTCAGAAGAAATCTTTTGCGTAGGATGATTTCAGTACTTGCAAATTCGTATGATCGAGATGTTAAGCTATTAAATGGGACCCACAAGTCTCATGTACATTCACCCCACGAGGTCTCTCTCTCTCTCTCTCTCTCACTCACACACGCTCACTCCTTTCCCCCATATGATGATTTATTACTTCAGGCAGAAATATTGGCACATTACAAGCCTTTCATCAATGCGACGCTGCTGATACCCAATCTGAGGCAGGTGGGAGAGACAACCTCCAAAGCTTTGGAATACTTCAATAGCACCCGCCACATTTTCCTCTACTATGAGGATGTAGTAAAAAACCGCACTGTAAGATAAAACTATTGCAAAGAAAGAAGTGTCTCGTTCACTATTTAATCCTTCCTTTTTATTCCAAATATGTGTTCCTACCATATATTTATTTCTGTGTTTTTGGCAGAAATTAGTAGATGTTCAAGATTTTCTAAAGGTTCCAAAGAGGGATTTGAAGAGTCGTCAGGTGAAAATACACAAAGGGTCCCTATCTAGTCATGTTGAGAACTGGGATGAGGTCCAAAAGACGCTCAAAGGAACCCATTATGAAAGCTTCCTTCATGAAGATGGTCGGAAGTAAAGCCAAGGAATGATGTATATATCATATTCCGGTTATTGAATCCCCCCTCCCTCCCTAATTTTCTAATCGCAGGAGCCAACAGGAAACCCAACCTGTTGAAATTTTGGCTGCGGCACGTCCATTTTGCTTTCAACTTCTCTGTTACTGATTTTTTCCCCATTACAATTAATATTCTATTCATTATTTTTTTCTCTCTTTTTATGGAGAAAGTTTTGTTGTATTCAAGCTAATCTGGAGAGAAAGGCGGCCTATTCATCCATCTATGCTTTCTATCTGTACTTTCAGTGAATATTTTGCAGATCTGAAGAAGTGGAAGACAGATCAAGCATGTTCTAGGGTAAGAGTCTGTTAGAAGGTTGGACAAAGTTCAATTTTGCTTTGCTTGTAATTCTTAGTTGTTCGCAGCAGAGTTGGTACAAAATCTACCATCTTTGAATGAAGAGGCAATTTTAGAATTTACTATGTATATTTGATTAAAACTAAAAGGTTGTAGACAGGTCTCTACTCTACTTATATGTTGCCTTGTAAGACTGTAATTAGTACTATAATGGTTTAAAATGATTCTTTCTGCAAATTGCACTGCTGGCTAGGTGTGGTGGAATTCTTGCATAGGTCGGGTCCAATCATAATGCGCCAAGTCAATAAGATATGGTTTGGTTTAGTTGTAGTTTCAGTTTATTTTGTACAAATAATTTTTGAAATAGTTTTTAATAAAATAGCTGTTCCGATTTTCAATTGTTTTTTTTTTTAAAACCGTTTTAAAGGGATGATCAGTTCAACTTTTGTTTATAAAAAATATAAATTATTTCATTAACTTTCTCTATGCAAGAATTTTTGGCAGGCAATTGGTGTTTTCAAATCAAGATGCTAAACAAAGCTTTACTTGCCTTACGTGTTGATGGTCTGGCATTATAAGGTCAATAAGGGTTGTAGCTGTGAATGTGACCATAATTTTGCTGGCAGGCTGATCCAAGTTTCTCAGTACCTTCTAATATATCTACAATTCAGGAAATGCACAGAAATTATAATTATATTCGCTTGATACATCTGAAATCTAAATTTATACATGATTATTGAATTTTAATTCAAAAGCTCCTTAACTTAATTAAAAGCTAGATTTTCAGCATTACTATAAATGCTCCTTTGTTATACTCAGAAATCAGAATGAAAAAACAACCATAGGTCTATTGCATTTGTAAATTTTTAAGTGATTTATTATTGACTTGAAAATATCCTTAGTAAAATTACTCATTTTAAATAAGAAATTCAAACTTAATCATATTTCAATCACATAAATCATACTGCCCATGGGTTCAACTCGAGAGATTCTTACCTGCACTGGGTGCAAAACTCATATTTGCACTGGAGTGAAACCTTGATTGGTAAATTTTTAGAACTTATTGGTAACATTAATTATGTATAGACGTTATTAGTTAAATTTTCCAAAATTACCAATCAAATTTTCAATCGTGTAAAAATAAGTTTTACACCCAATGCAGACAATAATTTCTCATTCAACTCAACGATTAACTTTTTTTTTTCTTTGTGCACTCAATATTTTGAGTTTAATTTGGATTATATATATATATATATATATATATATATATATAATACTAATAATCAATGATATATGCTGCTCTCTCTTTCCCATATTGTTTTTCTAAATGCACTCTTCATCTAATTAAATGATTAATTTATTTGTTAATGTTAAATTAAAAAAGTATCAATTTTTTTTTTAAAAAAAATATTACTTTATAGAATCCACAAGTTTCTAAAATTATTTTTTCATTGTTTTGAATTGAAAAAATATTAAGAAAAAATAAGGGTCAAAATTGCTTCAAAAAGTCAATATTTTTTTAACGCAATATTTCAAATTTAATTTGGATATCTCTATAATACCCGTATTCTTAAAGTATGGGTAAAGAAGTAATTTGATAAATATAATATGCAATTAAAATAAAATAATATATACGTAAAAGGTTTATTATTTGAATAAAATAATTCTTTTGAAGAAAAAAAAGAAAAAAAAAAAAAGAAAAAAAAGAAGAAAAAAAACGTGGACAACACCTAGAGTCTAGATGTTGCCCAGGTAGTTACCCTGCAAGGCTTAACAAAAATAATATGTATATATATATATATATGTATATATATATATATATATATATATATATATATATATATATATTTCTTACCAAATCCTGTTTGGTTTTCTCCATTCGTCAATACAAATTACTCTCTTTCTTTAAACACTTGGAGACTAAAAGAAAAGTTGAAAGAATAAAATTTTAAATGGGTTTACGGGAGAATTTTACAGAGAGTTGTTGTGAGTTTTAATTTACTCGCAAGCGCACGAGTCGTTTGCAATATAGTGTTGTGCAAGTGCGAGGTCAAATCCACAGGGAATTACGTTGTGAAAATATAATTTTTAATCTAAACTAACTCTATCTTAACCTAGTTCCGAATTGTAAATGATATTTGCAAACTAAATTAAAACTAAATTAAATTGATTTAAAAACTAATAAAAAATGCACTAAGGTTTCCGAATCCACCCCACCGAAGTTAAGCATACATGTTCTAAAAATATAGCCTATCAAAACATTCAATGAATCAAACTATAAGACAAAAAACAAAGAATATCCCAACTAAACCAAAAGCACCCGATGTATCCGCTTTTAACAAATCACAAAGGGAATCCAATTTAATCGAAAAGCATTCAATGTATCCATCAGATGAAACACAAAGAAAATCCAACAGACAATTTAAACTCAATCAATTATAAGATTATCTCAAATAATTGACAGAATATTTATACTAAAAATTGTCAGATTTGTACAAGCAAATCTGAACTACTACGCCAAACAACGGCGGGGCTTCATCTTCAACCTTAGCTGAAGAGTCTAGCCACTCATAACAATAAAACTATAATTAAAAGTGCCAAACATTTAAACTAAAACAAACTGAATATAAAGAAATAAATAAACAACTTTACATGGGAGAAATTCCACTCGCTGACGGGCGGCGCTTCCCCTCGTGGTAGCAATGCCTTCGGGATCCACCAGAATGCTGACGGACGTCCACCGGTAAACACTAAAGTGGCTCAGGAATTGTACACTGGATTATGAAGCCAAATGGTGTTTATATAGGAGGAGACCCGGAGTAAAACAGGTTGCAGAAACGATGTGGGATACAGGCCCGTGTGCGCTCGATCGCAGCGTGTTGCGATCGATCGCAGGTACGATCGATCGCATGTCTTGTGCGCACGATCTCATGTGCGCTCGATCGCATGTCTGCTGTGATCGATCGCAGATGCACTGAACTTCAAATATTTCGATGTGGGATGTTGACCTTGCGCTCGTTCAAAGGCAGGTGCGCTCGAGCGCTGGTGCGCTCGAGCGCATATCTGTTGCGATCGAGCGCAATGTATCCAGAAGCTTCAAATCAACCTGAAATGCTGCATTTTCTCCACAAAGCTGTAAAAACACACAAAACACAAGAAAAACATAAAATGAAGTAAAATACTACTAACTAAGAGCATAACAAATGTAAGTTAAGGGTCTAAAATATGCAATATTTAAGACTCATCAAATACCCCCAAACTTATATTTTGCTAGTCCCTTAGCAAAACAAAATAAAAGACTCAATGAAAAACAAAGAACATAAAGATAAAGTCATCATTCATGGTATCCAAAAATTTAAGGAGCACACATCACCATGATATTCATTCATAAGCAAGCTTAAAAAGGTAAACCCATCTTCTCAATGAATAGAAATGTTAAAATCTAATTACTTACAAAATGCAGGATAAGGCATCACAAGCTTGAATCAGTGTAAGGTGAATTAGCATATAAAAATGAAGCTTCCAAGTAACTCTAATGTGTAAGGTCTCCATGTCTCAAGATTCACCGAATTTCCCATAAAAAATGAACGAAAAGGCATAGTTTTTATTTTATTCTTGTTTTTTTTTTAATAAGGCACGGCTATGTTTAGTTCCCTTAAGCTTTCTAATTGATCCATGTAGCGAGTGTTGAGCCAATGACTCCCAAACCAGGTGGCTTTAAGGCATTAGGTGTAAAAACACCCCTAAGGACTTACTAACTCGAGTCAAAAAGGCTACGAAATTAAACCGACCTTAATATTACCAAGCAAAATTCCACATTTTGACGTGAACACTCACTGTTTACTGAGGCAAGAGGTCCAGTTACTAAGCGAAAAGTTTATTGATAATTTTTTTTTATTTTTTTTATTTTCCTATGCCCAAGAGTTCATCCAACAGGTCATCCAGTTTCAGTTAAGATATGAAAAAATACACATTAAAATCACGTGTCATGCCTCACATAATTTGTGCTAATGTGCTCGTGTTAGATTAGATCAAACATGTGAATTCTCAAAATGCCTAAAGTAAGTAATTAAATTTTAAAAATTTATCACCAGATCATGTGTTCAAAATGTTAAGCTCACCAATGACATCACATCACAGAAAATGTTTAGATCAACTAAAATTTCACGATAACATGAGCATGCATTTATCTCTATGACGAAAAGACAACAAATTAGGACAAAGTGCGTGATGTGTCTCCCATACCCCCAAACTTAAATTACACATTGACCCCAATGTGTGACTAATATGGAAAGATCTGACCTGAGATATGGAGAACTATCTGGACTGGTATGGCTCATAGCATACCCCCAAACTTGAACTGAAGTACACTTTGTCCCTGAAAAATAAAAACTGGAAAACAAAAAATACTGGAAACAAACATTAATCATAAAAAATGCGAAATTATAAATAAACAAAAGAAAAGATAAGCTGTGGGGTGCCTCCCATGAGCGCTAAGTTTTACGTCTTCAGCCAGACTCTCCCTAGAATACTACACTCGATCTGAGTAACTAGGATCCTCCAACAGTATCGTCTCAATGTCCAGACTCCTCAACTCTAAGAATGGTTTCAGCCTCTGTCCATTTACCTTGAAAGTATTACCATTCTTAGGATCCTCAATCTCGATGGCCCTATGAGGAAAAACCGATCGAATAATGAATGGGCCTGACCATCGGGATTTGAGCTTGCCTGGAAAAAGATGCAGGCGCGAATTATAAAGAATAACTCTTTGACCAGGCTCAAAAGCTCGTCTCAAAATATTTTGGTCATGAGTCTTCTTCATTTGTGCTTTGTATGATCGGGCACACTCATATGCATCATTCCGCAGCTCCTCCAATTCATTGAGTTGGAGCTTTCGTTGTGAGCCAGCCTTAGAAAGATTAAAATTTAGTTGCTTGACAGCCCAATATGCACGATGCTCTAATTCAACCGGAAGGTGACATGCCTTTCCATATACAATACGATAGGGAGACATGCCAATTGGTGTCTTGAAGGCTGTCCGATATGCCCACAGTGCATCCGTCAATCGCAGAGACCAATCCTTTCTAGTAGGGTTCACAGTCTTTTCCAAAATATGTTTGATCTCGCGATTTGAGATTTACACTTGACCACTCGTCTGTGGGTGATATGGGGTGGCAGCTTTGTGTGTAATACAATATTTCTTCATCAACTGCTCAAAGATCTTGTTGCAAAAGTGCTTACCTCCATCACTTATGATTGCTCGAGGCATACCAAAACGAGCAAAAATAGTGTCTTTCAAGAACTGGACCACAACTCTGTGGTCATTGGTCTTGCACGCAACAGCCTCCACCCACTTGGACAGATAGTCCACAGCAACTATAATGTATAAGTAGCCAAAGGAGTTTGGAAATGGTCCCATGAAATCAATGCCCCACACATCAAAAATCTCAACAATCAGAATTGGGTTGAGGGGCATCATATTTCTCCTAGAAAGACTCCCTAGCTTTTGGCAACGCTCACAAGATATACAGTAGGTGTGAGAGTCCCGGAACAGGGTAGGCCAATAAAATCCACACTGCAAAATCTTTGCAGCGGTCTTTTTAGCACTAAAATGGCCTCCACATGCATGATCATGACAAAAGGCGATGACATTAGATTGGTCATGCTCAGGAATACATCGTCTAATGATCTGATCAGGACAATACTTGAACAGGTAAGGATCGTCCCAGAAAAAGTGTTTTACCATGGCCAAAAATTTTGATTTATCTTGCCTCCCCCAATGCAAGGGCATGTGTCCGGTGACAAGATAGTTCACTATGTCAGCAAACCATGGTGCGGGACTGTGAGCAATGTGCATCAATTGCTCATCAGGAAAGGTCTCAGAGATGGGAGTGGCAGCCTCACTGAATTCCACAATCAATCTAGACAAATGGTCCGCCACCACATTTTCCGAACCTTTCTTATCCCGAATCTCAATGTCGAACTCTTGAAGTAACAAGATCCATCGGATAAGACGAGATTTAGCATCTTTTTTAGAGAAAAGATACTTTAATGCAGCATGGTCCGAGTAGATAATGACTTTAGATCCTAACAAGTAGGATCTAAACTTGTCTAGTGCAAAAACGACTGCAAGCAACTCCTTCTCAGTGGTAGAATAATTGAGTTGTGCGTCGTTTAGAGTTCGACTTGCATAATAGATAGCATGGGGAAGTTTATCAACACGCTGCCCCAAAACAGCTCCAACAGCATAGTCTGATGCGTCACACATAATCTCAAAAGGCACACCCCAGTTAGGTGGCTGAATAATGGGTGTGGACGTCAGAATTTCCTTCAGATCCCCAAATGCTTTCTTACAATCCTCATCAAATAGAAATGGGGCATCTTTTTGCAACAACTTGCACAAGGGCCTGGCGATCTTGCTGAAATTCTGGATAAATCGCCTATAGAAACCTGCATGGCCCAGAAAAGATCGAACCTCTTTCACCGTACGTGGGGGTGGAAGGCTGGAAATCAAATCCACCTTTGCTTTGTCGACCTCAATCCCTCGATGAGATACGATATGCCCCAGTACAATTCCTTGCTTGACCATAAAATGGCACTTCTCCCAATTAAGCACCAGGTTCTTCTCCTTGCACCGTACCAAAACCAAAGAGAGACGGTGCAGGCACTCCTCAAATGTTGAACCGAAGACGGAGAAGTCGTCCATGAAAATCTCCAAGAACCGCTCTACCATGTCAGAGAATATACTGACCATGCACCGCTGAAAAGTGGCGGGTGCATTGCATAACCCAAAGGGCATGCGACGGTAGGCGAAGGTCCCAAAAGGACAGGTAAATGTCTTCTTCTCCTGATCTTCGGGGTCCACGGGGACCTGGTTATATCCAGAATAACCATCCAAAAAGCAATAATACTCGTGCCCAGCCAAACGCTCCACCATCTGATCAATAAATGGAAGTGGAAAGTGATCCTTCCTTGTGGCAGTGTTCAGCTTACGGTAGTCTATACACACTCTCCACCCAGACTGCACACGAGTTGGCACCAACTCGTCGTCCTTATTCTTTACTACCGTTAACCCAGCTCGCTTGGGCACGACATGAATGGGGTTCACCCATTTGCTATCAGAGATGGGATAAATGATCCCTGCATCTAACAGCTTAATAACCTCTGCCCTCACAACCTCTTGCATAGCAGGGTTGAGCCTTCTTTGCGGCTCCCTCGATGGCTTAGCATCTTCCTCCAAATGTATCCTGTGCATCACCACCGAGGGGCTGATTCCCTTAATATCCTCAATGGTCCAGCCGATAGCTTCCTTGTGCTCTCTTAAAACATCTAATAATTTCTCCTCTTGAGCCTCTCCCAAATCTGAAGCTATTATCACAAGCAAACAGTGTGCTGGACCCAGGAACTTATACTTAAGATTATCCGGTAAAGGCTTAAGTTCCTTCTGTTGAGGTTCGAGTGACTCCTTCTCCTCCTCTATGCTTTCTTGAGGATCAAACTCCAAAATGGCATTTACTTCCTCGAGTAACTTATCTAAACCCAAGTCCTCTCCAAAGTGAGCAAAGCATGCCTCCATAGGATCCTCAATGCTTGATTCATCCACAGTATCCTCAAGAATCTCCTCTATCAAGCATACATCTCTCATTTCATCATATTCCAGTGGTTGTCTAATGATATCAAAAATGTTCAAATCCACTGTTATATTTCCGAAGGAGATCTTCATCACCCTTGTCCTACAATTGATTAGGGCGTTAGCCGTGGCTAAGAATGGTAGCCCTAGAATCACCGGTATTTGAATCCCTACATTCTGAACCGGCTCTGTGTCAAGCACAATAAAATCCACGGGGAAATAGAACTTATCCACTTTTATCAAAACATCCTCAACTATCCCCCGTGGTCTTTTCACTGACCTGTCAGCCAATTGAAGCGTCGTGGATGTGGGCTTCAATTCTCCTAACCCCAACTGCACACAGACTGAGTAGGGTAGAAGATTCACACTCGCCCCTAGATCCAAAAGGGCCCTCTCAATATGGCTGACTCCTATCGTGCAAGAGATGGTAGGACACCCCGGGTCCTTATACTTGATGGGTAGCTTGCACTGAAGGATTGAACTGGCCTGCTCAGTCAAAAATGCCTTCTTTGGGACATTCGTCCTTCTCTTGATAGTGACCAAGTCCTTTAAAAACTTGGCATATGATGGCACTTGATGGATGGCATCCAAAAATGGGATATTGATATGGACTTGCTTGAATACCTCCAGAATTTCTTCATACTTCCCTCCTTTCTTGGGCGCCTGTAATCTCTCGGGGTAGGGCGCTCTAGGTACAAACGACCTAGGAGGGTCTTTCTCAGTAGGTGTGGCTGTAGATGGCTCAGCATCTCTCTTCTTTGTGTTGCCACTCCCTTGCCCTTGCTGCATAGCAGGGCTCTCTTCCACTCGATTGTCCACTTGTCTCCCAGACATTAGTGTGACAATTGACTGTACTTGTTCCTCCCCGTGCGTTGGAGTTGATGAACTCTCAACCATAAATTGTCCTTTTGGGTTTTGCACGGGCTGACTGGGGAACTTTCCTTTCTCTCTCTCACCCAAGTGACTTACAATTTGCCCTATTTGACTCTCCAGCTTGGCAATTGCTTGGGTGTTTACCATTGTTGCACTCCTCACATCGCTCATATTTTGGCTAGTCGCCTTCATGAATTCCTTGAGGGTGTCCTCAAGCGACTGAGAAACTGGCGCTGGTGTTTGAGCGGGTGCATGGTAAGCAGGTGAAGGTGCTGGATGGGCAGAACGACCATGATTAGGAATTTGTGGGGCAAATCCGGGAGGATATTGATTTTGAGCATGATGAGAGGATCCTCCCTGATTCATTGGTTGGTTCTGTCTCCATGAAAAATTTGGGTGGTTCCGCCACCCTGGATTGTACGTCTCAGAGTACGATCCATTTGACTGCCTTCGAAAGTCATTGAAAGCATTTACTTGTTCCATAGGATACTCGGCACAAGCCGGCATTGATGGGCAATTCTGTGCTAGATGCATGGGACTAGCACAGATGGAACAGCTTTCAACATTGAATGTGTTGGCAGCATTAATGGATTGGCTCACAGTGAGAGCGTCAATCTTCTTAGTGAGGGCATCTAACTTTATCTTCAAATCAGCGTCCTCTCTGACCTCATAGATGCCTCCCCTCTTAGGAGCACGAATGGACTTATCTCGAAAGCTTGAAAAATCCCACTGCTGTGAGTTGTCGGACAACTTGTCCAACGCCATATATGCTTCGTCTCCTGTCAGACTCAAGAATGCACCCCCATTCATAGACTCGATCATGCTACGGTTGGGTTGAGTCAACCCTTGGTAGAAGAATTGAACGAGTCTCCACTTCTCATATCCATGTGGAGGGCATCTGATCAGTAACTCTTTAAGCGCTCCCAGCTTTCAGAGAACTTCTCATCCTCGTCCTGAGTGAAAGAGCTAATCTCCTTACGGCACTCATTCACTCTAGACATTGGGAAAAACTTATGGTAAAATTTGCTAAGCAGGTTTTCCCAAGATGTAATAGACCTGGACGCGTTGGAGTCCAACCACGCCCTAGCTCTATCGTGAAGGGAGAAAGGAAAGAGTCGAAGATGGACTGACTCCTCAGAGAAGTTCTGGAATTTGAATGTAGCACAAATGTCTTTGAACTTCTTCACATGACTATAAGGATTTTCAAGATCTAAGCCATGGAATGAGGGTAGGAGTTGGATAACATGTGGCTTCAAATCAAAGTGTGTGGCATTGGTTGGTGGCAACACTATGCAGGAAGATGAGTTAGTCGCAACGAGTGAGAACAAATCCCTAAGGGATGTAGTGGAGTCCACGTTCCAAGCTCTAGGTTGCTCTACATGTTCAGGATGATTAAAATTTTCTCCCATCTCAGCAGTCTCTCTCTCAACTAGCGCTCTTTTCTGTCTCCTAAGAGTTCTTTCTAAGTCGGGATCTAAATGTGTCAAATCTAAGTTCAAGGATCTCCGACCAAGCATACACTATCAGAAAAATAATGAGATACTAACCAGCAGAAGCAACAGAATAAAGCAAAAATAATTTTTTTTTAAACTAATTAAATTAACTAGTAGAAAAATAAAATCAATTCAGACCAAAAATTTTCACAAACAAAACAACTCCCCGGCAACGGCGCCAAAAACTTGTTGTGAGTTTTAATTTACTCGCAAGCGCACGAGTCGTTTGCAATATAGTGTTGTGCAAGTGCGAGGTCGAATCCACAGGGAATTGCGTTGTGAAAATATAATTTTTAATCTAAAATAACTCTATCTTAACCTAGTTCCGAATTGTAAATGATATTTGCAAACTAAATTAAAACTAAATTAAATTGATTTAAAAACTAATAAAAAATGCACTAGGGTTTCCGAATCCACCCCACCGAAGTTAAGCATACATGTTCTAAAAATATAGCCTATCAAAACATTCAATGAATCCAACTATAAGACAAAAAACAAAGAATATCCCAACTAAACCAAAAGCACCCGATGTATCCGCTTTTAACAAATCACAAAGGGAATCCAATTTAATCGAAAAGCATTCAATGTATCCATCAGATGAAACACAAAGAAAATCCAACAGACAATTTAAACTCAATCAATTATAAGATTATCTCAAATAATTGACAGAACATTTATACTAAAAATTGTCAGATTTGTACAAGCAAATCTGAACTACTACGCCAAACAACGGCGGGGCTTCATCTTCAACCTTAGCTGAAGAGTCTAGCCACTCATAACAATAAAACTATAATTAAAAGTGCCAAACATTTAAACTAAAACAAACTGAATATAAAGAAATAAATAAACAACTTTACATGGGAGAAATTCCACTCGCTGACGGGCGGCGCTTCCCCTCGTGGTAGCAATGCCTTCGGGATCCACCAGAATGCTGACGGACGTCCACCGGTAAACACTAAAGTGGCTCAGGAATTGTACACTGGATTATGAAGACAAATGGTGTTTATATAGGAGGAGACCCGGAGTAAAACAGGTTGCAGAAACGATGTGGGATACAGGCCCGTGTGCGCTCAATCGCAGCGTGTTGCGATCGATCGCATGTCTTGTGCGCACAATCTCATGTGCGCTCGATCGCATGTCTGCTGTGATCGATCGCAGATGCACTGAACTTCAAATATTTCGATGTGGGATGTTGACCTTGCGCTCGTTCAAAAGCAGGTGCGCTCGAGCGCTCGAGCGCTGGTGCGCTCGATCGCATATTTGTTGCGATCGAGCGCAATGTCTCCAGAAGCTTCAAATCAACCTAAAATGCTACATTTTCTCCACAAAGCTGTAAAAACACACAAAACACAAGAAAAACATAAAATGAAGTAAAATATTACTAACTAAGAGCATAACAAATGTAAGTTAAGGGTCTAAAATATGCAATATTTAAGACTCATCAAGAGTCACGAAAAGCTCTCAGAAAAACAAAACATATTACTATGAATTTTATTTTTGAAATTTATCATACATGAAATTTTTCGGAGCTCAATGTGGGAATTTTTAGATGGTATGAATTTCGAAAGAATTGACGAATAAATTAGAAATTTTAATATAAATATTATGTCGGGTGTTGACGAACAACAATCGGGTGAAATTGCTGAGAAGAGCAGAAAAGGCAAGGAAGTGATCCACTGGTAGTTTTAAGTACTACGTGGTGAGTTAGATTTACTTTAAGTAATCAAGATAAATATGAAATATATAGTGATAGTATTTGAATAAATCATTAACTTATGATTTGGTGATAGATGAAAGTTGGTTGCTAGGTATGATAGGAATAGTGGATGTGTAGAGAATTATATTATGAGAAATAATATTATTGGAATAATGATTCGATTTAATAATAAAGGCAATAAGTGAAATTCTTGACGAGCTATGGTTGATGATTTGATATGATTTATGAGGAGAGGAATTTAGTGAATTTTTTAAAATAATAATTTGAGAATAATCAGGATAGCTAATTTAAATGTTTGAATTCATGCTTGTTTCTATATTATTGTTTATATGCGTATTTCATATCATTGTTCATATGTATATGCATGAATTAAAAGAACCGAGAAGGGGTTGATCTAAATGAAAAATGGTGACAGCCGGTATATGCTGAAAATAAATGAAAACCGTGACAGTCAGTATATAATGGAAATAAAAAAACGGGGAGGGCAGCCGGTCTAAATAAAATAAAAGAACCGGGAAGGCAGCCGATCAAAGATAAAAACATGTCGACATATGGGAAGACGTTCCCTAATAATAATTCATGCATTACATTTGTTTTAAATATTGATTTTATTACTAAAATGCTGAAATGTTGTTTTGTTATTGTAAGTTTATTTATAGATGAATGAGTCACACAGAAAAACAATTATGTTGATAAGAAATATGAAAATAGTAAATTATGAGAATTATCTGAGTGATAAATTATATGTTGTGAACCTCATAGCGAGGTTAATTATGAAATAGAATTGATAGTCTCAAGATGATGATTAATTATATGAGAAGAAGATATTTATAAAGGATAGGGATTTGATATGAGTAGTGATAATAGAATGTTATTATCAAAATATATGAGATATAGATGATGAATATTGGAAGACTTACAAATTGAATACTTCTAGTAAGTTTAATTAACTGAGCTTGTGAAGTTCACTCCTCATTGTATAATGATTTCAGGTACCAGGCAAGACAGATAGTTTGGTGAGTTGAGATTCAGACGAAGTCATTATCTATAAGCCACGTGGTTCATTTCCTCATACTAATGGAAAGAAAAAAATATTTGTAAATATTCATGCATATTATATTGTATAAAATGCTTAACTTTATATCTGAATGATGTATCTCCCCTATTAAGGGTTGAGGATTGATGTAAATAATTGCACTAGCTATATTTTTATTGTTGCATATATGTGTCGTGCTAGGATTTTCAAAATGTGACAACACCGTCTCGGGGGTGGCTAAGCCGGGATGGGTCGTTACAATTTTGGTATCAGAGCCAGGTTTTATGATTCGGTAGACTGCATAAAGTAAATGAAAGTGGAAGATTAAAATAAATTATATTTTAATGAAAAAGTCTGAGGATGACACGTGGACATGTTAGAATTAGAATTAGAGTTATTGACTTGAGAGGGTGTGGTAGGCCCCATATTTTTTAGACAAACTGAGGTTAAGATGGAAGTTGAGACTAAGTCTATGGTTCCTAAAATGGAACGTGTTGATAGTATAATTGATACTAGTATGGGTGTGAGTGAATCTGGAGTTGAAAGAGATAAGTTGAGAGAAGCTTTTGTTCATGCTTTTGAGAAAATGAATGTAACAGATGATAGAGTTGATTGTCTATAGCATAGACTTGATGAACAAGCTAGAGCAATGCCTGAAATTGTTGTAAATCCAATAATGGTAGATGTTCAAAAGGGGAAAGGTGAGTTTATGCATGAGATGTAGGGAGATTGTTTTGTTAAATATATTAAGTTGAATGCTTTGTTGTTTCAAGGATTTATGAATCCTTTTGAACCTGAGCTATGGGTGAAACATATAGAGATATTATTTGGTACTTTACTAGTAACTGATAGGCAGAGTGTTTCCTTTGCTTCATTTAAGTTATAAAAAGAAGCTTTAGAATTATGGGAGAATACTCTTCCCAAGGTAAGTTCATATGTTAATAGACCCTTTAACCTGGAATCGGTTTAATGAGGTTTTCCTTGATAAATACTTTCTTTATACTTTTAGAGCCCAACAAGAAAGAGATTTTATTTATTTGAAGAAAACATATTGACTATGACTCAATATGATAGAAGATTTTTGGCTTTGTCGAGCTTTGTACCGAAAATGGTAGACCTGGAGGAGAAGAAGTGTAAGAGGTTTATAGAGAGACTACATTTTGAGATTAAATCGAAACTAATTTACATAAGGCATATGAATTATGTTACGTTGGCGAATATAACACTTCAAATTGAGAATGATGTGATAGAATTTAGAGGTAGGAGGAATTGGGGGAAGAAGTCTAGATTTGAGGAATCCAAAGGTGGTACCAGTATGAGTGTTCATGGTGGGAAACCACCCAGAGGATGCGTTCCTTGTCACAGGGAACTGTAGTTCAAAGTCAGAGACAAGCAGGATTTGTTGCTTCTGTAGGTCAGAGTAATATTGGTGGGACCTTTATGAGAATTGGGAGTCATGGCAGAGGAAGTAAGTATGCCACCAAGGGGAAGTGGTAATCTGATGTATGATCAAGAGACAAAAGTTTGTTATAGATGTATTTAGATAAGATATTTATCCCAGAATTGTCCTAATTTGAAGTGCTTTGTATGTAGAAAAGATGGACATATCAATGTTGGTTGATCTTGGTGCATTACATTCTTTTGCATCCAGTATTCATATGAAGTCTATTGATGCATGTATTAGTCCTTTTATGCATAATATTATTGTTCAAGTTCCCACTAGAGATAGAGTAATAATCATAAATGTTTATAAGGATTGCATGATTCGTATCAGTGATAAAGAATTTGAAGTTGATTTATTACCTTGAATATAATAGATTTTCATTTTATTTTGGGAATGAATTGGTTGTCAATGTATTACGTCTAGGTTGATTGTTCTAGAAAGAATGTAGTGTTCAAGAAATGGATATGAGGAGTTTAACTTTCAGGGAGAACATAAGATACTCTGGAACTATTTTATTTTTGCTCTGACCACTAGTAAATGGTCAAGGAAAGGACGTAAGGGGTATTTGGCATATGTGGTGTGTTGGAAAATCACCTTCTTGCAGAATCTCAGGTTGTGATCTTTCTAAACACCCAAGTCTAGAATAACTTGTAATAAAACCGAAATAAAACAGGAATCAAACCAATTAAAGAAAGAACACAAACAATTGTTATCGAGATTCGACAATGTGCCTACGTCCTCATGAGCTCCTCCGAGCTCTCTGTACTAAATCAATGGAGTTCTTACAATTACAGCAACATCTCTTCAAGAATCCTCATGTTCTTGAAGAATGAAAGAAGAGAAAAGAAAGTGATAAGACTAGTGTTTCCCTGGAATTTTCCCCAAGAAAATTCCATTACAAAGGCCTTGAATCCCCAATCTATACTACTCTCTCTAAACAACCAGCCTCTCTTGAACGAGTCTCTCCTGTGTTTTGTTTCTTTGAACTCTCACACACCATGTGTTCTATTTCACACACACTTGCACACTCTTATGTCTTGTTGTTGAATTGCTCCTAGATGATCCTTTATATAGTGCAACCACTTCTTGAACCAATCTTGAAGACAATCTCAACCCTTAGATCTTGAGGACTAGTCAATCATAGCCCTTCAACAAGTCTAAGTGATCCTGTGTGTTTTAACCAAGCCTCACACATTAATCTAAAGTGTTGTTCAGGAAGCTTCAGGTGTGCCTGGCACCACAGCCCAGAACAGGGCTGACTGCGACGCACACCAGCCTGGCCGCGGTACACACCTAGTGGAGGCCAACTTCTCCTTTGTTGTAGGCTGAGCCGCACACTCCTTGTGTTGTGGCTCAGAAGACTGCTGAAGCTCCTCTTCAACCCGTTTAATCTTTAGACAAATACCAACATGGTGGATTTTAGAAATGATAGTACAGAGTTAGAAGAAATATTAGTAGTGGAAGATTTTTTTTTTGATGTAATTCTTGATGAGTTGTCTAGTTTACGTCCCAGTAGGGAGATTAAATTCTCTATTGATGTGATAACAGGTTCATGGCATATATCTATAGCACCCTACAGAGTGACACCTACTGAGTTAAAAGGGTTGAAAGTTCAAGAGTTGTTAGATAAACAATTTGTTCGATTTAGTGTGTTACCTTGGGGAGCCCTATGTTGTTTGTGAAGAAAAAAAATGGAATGATGAGATTGTGTATTGACTATAGATAGTTGAATAAGATAACCATTAAGAACAAATATTCTTAGGATAGATGATTTGTTTGAGCTATTGTAGAGAGCGAGGGTGTTTTCAAAGATAAACCTGAGATCAGGTTATCACCGGTTAAGGATAAATGAGGGAGACGTGCCTAAGACCACTTTTGGGACACGTTATGGTAATAAATTCTTGTGATGCCATTTGAATGGACTAATGCTCCAACAACGTTCATGAACTTAATGAATAAAATGTTTAAACCATTTCTTGATAATTTTGTGGTTGTGTTCATTAATAACATCTTAGTGTATTTTAAGACTAAGGAAGAGCATGTAAAACATTTAGAAATTGTGTTGGAGATTTTGATGAATGAGAGATTGTATGCTATAATTTTCTAAATGTGAATTTTGGCTGAATAAAATAACTTTGTTGGGGCATGTAATATATGGATATAGCATAACAGTTGATCCACAAAAGGTAGAGGCAATGTTAAGTTGGGAGAGACCAACTAATGTGACTGAGATTAGAATCTTCTTGGGGTTAGTTGGTTATTATAGAAGATTCTTTCATAATTTTTCTATTATTGTAGCACTATTGACTAGACTGACTAAGAAAGATGTAAGATTTATATGGTGTGGGAAGCGTGAGAAAATTTTCCAATTTCTAAAGGATAAATTAACTATAATTCCAGTATTGGTGCTTCCTTCTGGTGATGAAGGATTTGTGGTGTATAATGATGCGTCGCATTAATGGTTGGGATGTGTGTTGATTTAACATGGGAAAATTGTGGCCAATACTTATACGCAATTAAAGACTCATAATAGAAATTACCCCACCCATAGCTTAGAGTTGGCTGTCACAGTGTTTACTTTAAAGATTGGAGACATCATCTGTATGGAGCCACTTGTGAGATATTCATTTATCATAAGAGTTTGACATACTTACCTACCTAGAGAGAGTTGAATTTGAGGCAAAGATGGTGGATGGAGTTGATTAATGACTATGATTGTAAAATTCACTATCATCTAGAAAATACAAAGGTGGTAGCTGATGCATTGAGTAGAAAATCTACAAGAAGATTGTCTACTATTGAAAGTCATGATGTGTAATTGATGATAGATTAAGAGAAATAATAATGAAGTTGAATATCAGTGATAGAGGATCATTGTTAACAAATATGGTTATATAGTCATCCATAGTAAAATGTTTGTTACAGATGCAAGGTAGAGATGAAGAGATAGAAAATATTTAGCATTGAGTGCTTACTAGAAAGCAATATGAGCTCAAAATTTGAAATGAGGGTATTTTGGTATTGGAACATAGGATTTGTGTTCCCAATGATGTAGAGTTGAGAAAGAAGATATTGAGAGAGGTACATGATGATATATATTCAATGCACTCGAGTAACAATAAGATGTATATAGGGTTGAGATAGAATTACTGGTGGTCAGGATTGATGAGGGATGTAACTGAATATGTTTCTAGATGTTTGGTTTGTCAGTAAGTGAAGTTAGAGAATAAACATCTGGGAGGCCTACTACAGCCTCTTCCTGTGCTTCAATGACCACAGAAAAATGTGAGTAAGGATTTTGTTTCTGGATTTTCCCATACTCAGATAGTTCACGATACAGTGCAAGTGATAGTAGATAGACTTTTTAAGTCATTTCAATTTCTTCAAATTAAAACTAATTGGAATCCTAAAAAGTTGGCTGAACTGTATGTAGCTGATATTATGAGGTGGTATAGAGTACTATTGAGCATAGTGTCATTTGGAGATGTTAGATTTACAAGAAGATATGTTAAGGGAAAATGTGATTAGTTTATCAGTAAGTTGGGTTGTTTACTTGCCCCTGATTGAATTTGCTTATAATAATCAGTATCAAACTAGTATTGGGATAACACCATTTAAGGCCTTATATGGTAGGAGGTGTAGAACTCTAATATGCTGGAAATAAGTTAGAGAGAGAAAGATATTTGATCCATAAATTATTGAGTTAACAACTGAGAGGATCAAACTGGTTAGAGAGAACCGTAAAGTAGCACATAGTAGACCGAATAGCTATGATGATAATAGGAGAATACCTCTTAAGTTTCAAATAGGTGGTTGGGTGTATTTAAAAATATCTCCATGAAAATATGTATTGAGATTTAAACAGGAAAGGAAAGTGGAGTTCGAGGTATGTGGAACCCTATAAGGTTGTTGAGAAAGTTGGGCTAGTCACATATAGCCTAGAATTGCCTCCAATGTTGAAGCAGTTACACAATGTGTTTCATGTTTTACTTTTGAGAAAGTATTTACATGATGAATCTCACAATATTTTGAACCAAGCTGTAGAAATTAAGGAAGGTTTGGCTTTTATACAAGTACCAATGAGAAATTTAGACAGAAAAGAACAAGTCTTGTGTAATAAAGTAATTCCATTAATTCAAGTTTCGTAACGGAATAAATATGTTGAAGAGATTACGTGAGAACATGAGGCAACTATGAAGAAATATTATTCACAATTGTTTCTTGAGTTAGGCAAGGAAATTTCGGGGTAGAAAGTTTTTATAAGGTGGGTAGAATTGTAATACCCGTGTTATTAAAGTATGGGTAAAGAAGTAATTTAATAAATATGATATGGAATTAAAATAAAATAATATATACGTGAAAGGTTTATTCTTTGAATAAAATAATTCTTTTGAAAAAAAACTGGACTCGTGATGGTGTGGATACAAAGAAAAAAAAAGGAAAAAAAAAGAAAAAATGAAGAAAAAAAAACGTGGACAACACCTGGAGTCCAGGTGTTGCCCAGGTAACATGCAAGTAATGCATGTTACCTAGTAAGGCTTAAAAACGGTGGTTATATGTGTGTGTGTGTGTCTATATATATATAATTTTTGTTTAATTTTATTTTTCTTATCAAATCCTATTTGGTTTTCTCCCTTCTTCAATACAAATTACTCTCTTTTTTTAAACTTAAAATAAAAGTTGAAAGAGTAAAATTTTGAAGGGGTTTACGAGAGAATTTTACAAAGAGTCATAGGAAGCTCTCAGACAAACAAAAGGTAATAACATGAATTTTATTTTTTAAATTTAGCATACATGAAATTTCCCATAACTCAATGTGGGAATTTTTAAAGGGTGTGAATTCTGGAAGAACTGACGAATAAATTATAAATTTTAATATAAATATTATGTCAAGTGTTGACGAACAACAATCAGGTGAAATTGCTGAGAAGAGTAGAAAAGGCAAGGAAGTGATCCACATGTAGTTTTAAATACTACGTGGTGAGTTAGATTTACTTTAAGTAATCAAGATAAATATGAAATATATAGTGATAATATTTGAATAAATCATTAACTTATGATTTTGTGATAGATGAAAGTTGGTTGATAGGTATGATATGAATAATGGATGTGTAGAGAATTATTTTATGAGAAATAATATTATTGGAATAATGAATTGATTTAATAATAAAGATGATAAGTGAAATTCTTGACGAGCTATGGTTGATGATTTGATACGATTTATGAAGAGAGGAATTTAGTGAATTTTTTAAAATAATAATTTGAGAATAATCATGATAGCTAATATAAATGTTTGAATTCATGTTTGTTTATATATTATTGTTCATATGCATATTTCATATCATTGATCATATGCATATGCATGAAATAAAAGAACTGGGAAGGGGCCAGTTTAAATGAAAAACCGTCACAACCGGTCTAAATAAATAAAAGAACCGGGAAGGCAGCCGGTCAAAGATAAAAACATGTCGACATATGGGAAGACGCTCTCTAATAATAATCCATGCATTGCATCTGTTTTAAAATATTGATTTTATTACTGAAATATCGAAATGTTGTTTTGTTATTGTAAGTTTATTTATAGATGAATGAGTCACACAAAGAGACAATTATGTTGAGAAGAAATATGAAAATAGTAAATGATGAGAATTATCTGAGTGATAGATTATATGTTGTGAACCTCATAACGAGGTAATTATGAAATAGAATTGATAGTCTCAAGATGATGATTAACTATATGAGAAGAAGATATTTATAAAAGATGGAGATTTGATATGAGTAGTGATAATAGAATGTTATTATCAAAATATATGAGATATAGATGAATGAATATTGGAAGACTAATTATACAAATTGAATACTTCTAGTAAATTTAATTCACTGAGCTTGAGAAGCTCACTCCTCATTGTACAATGATTTCATGTACCAGGCAAGACAGATAGTTTGGTGAGTTGAGATTCAGACGAAGTCATTATCTATAAGCCACGTGGTTCACATCCTCAGACTAATGGAAAGAAGAAAAAAATATTTGTAAATATTCATGCATATTATATTGTATAAAATGTTTAACTTAAGATCTGAATGATGTATCTCCCCTATTAAGGGTTGAGGATTGATGTAAATAATTACACTAGCTATATTTTTATTGTTACATATATGTGTAGTACTGGGATTTTCAAAATGTGACAACTCCATCTCGGGGGTGGCCAACCCGGGATGAGTCGTTACAATCTCGCAACATAAAAAAAATATATTGTACTAATAATCGATGATATCAGCTTTTGTTTTTGGCTTAATATGCAATTTCTTATTTAGGGTTTGACTTGTTTTTTTTTATTTTGATCTTTGGGCTTCAAAATCTTGCGATTTAGTCATTAACATTGAATTCTGGTATCAATGTAGTCCTTCCATCCCATTTTCCATCAATTGTTGTCATGAAAGTCTACCTAAGATGTTGATCTAGCTAAAAAATCTTAAAGATTACCAGTAGCTTATCCTAGCAGTTTGAGTGTGGATAAACTACCAATCAATCCTGTTAGCCATAAGAAATCTGTACTCATATACCGAATCTGACCTTTCTTTCTTGTTCCAGAAACCCTGAAATCCTCTTCTTCCTCACCGAGAAATCTTAACACCCATTTTTTCTCCTCACAACTGCCAACCCCCAAACACTCTCAGCTTCTTCTTCCTCGCCAGCAATACAAAACTCTCAAGTTCTTATATCTCTCATACTATCTCTGAGAAATCATTAAAAAAAAATTCACCCCTTCTCACAATCTCCAAATTTCTTGAAAGAAACCCTTAATATCTCCTACTTTAGAAATTTATTCGACTCATTTTGGGCGGCTCAAGCTTCAATGACGGAAAAGTAGATTATCTCTAATTTCTTGAATTTCTTGCGGGGAAAAAGAATTCTTCTCAACAGATTTCTGGTTTGTCGTTCCTTTCTTCTCTCTGATTTTTTTTTATAGATTTCATTTTGGTAAACAAAGAAAGATTTGTCACAAGGTAAAAAAAATAAAAAGAGAAAATATAGATGGTAAAAGAGGTTTTGTCGATTTTTTTCTTTCTGGATATTACATTGATTTTTTTCTTCATATTTCTAGAAAATAATTATTAATTTAAAAAAAATTCTTCTCTAAACTAATTTGTGCGTTTTTTTTTTGTTTCTACTTGGGGGTACCACTGATTCTCATTTTCTTCCCTAACTTGTAAGTTTTACTTTTATTAGGTTTAAAATTTTTCTTTCTAGATGTTTCTGACTTATGTTTGGATGTTGAGAAAATACGAGAGAAATACAAGGAAGGAGAAAGAGACTTGAACTTGAAATGTATTCTTTTGTTTATCCTTTTCTCTCTTCCTTTCTAGTTTACTCAATTTGAGATTTTGGATATTGCAATCATCGAGTATTTTGGTGCTATTTTGACGCTTCATTCTTGTTCGTATCAAATTCATCCAAGTTAAGGTTATTGCTTCATTTTTTTTTGTAATAAAGAAGGTTTTGATTCTCTTTTGTTGAATTATGTACTCAAAGAATGTCCATAGTGTTTTCTGTGTTTTGTTTTTATTAAATTACTCAAATTAAGATAATTTTTGAATCTGGATCTTTGATATTGGTTACTCTTTGATAATTTTGAACTAATAATGTTTGTTTAGAACTATTTTTATATTTGATTTATTTGAACTCAATCAAATTTGATTTATTTTATATGGAGTTTTCCATCAAAATGAAAAGGGCTTTTTTTTTCTCTCTCTCTTTAATGCATTAGCTTTCTTAGTCTTACTGGGTGATATTACGGGGAAGGAGTGTAAAAATAGTCTTACTCAGAGTAACTATAATGACACATCCCGGGTTGGCCACCCCCGAGACGATGTCGTTACATTTTGAAATCTCCGTAGGACACATATATGCAACAATACAAAAATATATCAACTGAAATTAAAATTTTCATCAAATCCTTTACTCTTCTCAGAGAAGATACATCATCATCATCTTTTCAGAAACAATATATACATATAACAAAATGCATAAAAATATTTTTATTACAATTTTTTCTTTCTTTCTTGCAATGTCTAAGGACTTGACCACGGGACTTACTTAAGGTAGTTACTCTGCTATCAGCTCTAAACTCTATCTGTCCTATCCACTGCTTGAAAATTTTCAACAATGAGGAGTGAGCTTCACAAGCTCAGTGAATTAAATTTACTAGAAGTACTCAATTATATACTTCCAATCACATCTCATAATTCAATATTTTCTGATTTACCAATATAAATAATTTATTTCTTCATAGACAATCATTTAATCTTTCAAATAATCTTCCCATATTCATTAATCTATTACCTCATATAAATCAATAATAACATCCTATTATAATTTCAATCATTTATCAATCTCATCTTAAATTAATCATTGAACATATCAATTTTTCTTCTCATTTATTTAATTTAACATCATTATTTACCTCGTTATGAGGTTCACAACATATGATCAATCAATCAAATAATTTTTGTCATATCATACTTTCACATTTCTTTCTCATCATATCTGTCTCTCTGTGAGACTCATTTGTCTATCAATAATTTAACAATCAAGAATGATACTTTAGCATCTCAATCAATAATAATCAATATTTAAAACAAATGTAATGCAATAATTTAAATTTTCTTTCTTTCTTTCTCATCATATCATTTTGTATTATTATTTGGGAACGTCTTCCCATATGTCGACATGTTTCAGCCATACCAGCTGCCTTCTTGGTCTTTTCGGATAGACTAGCTGCCTTCTTGGTCTTTCATTTTCAGCTAGACCAGCTGCCTTCGTGATCTTTTATTTTCAGCTAAACCGACTGCCTTCTTGGTCTTTTATTTTCAGCTAGACCAGTTGCCTTCACGACTTTTTATTTTCAGCTAGACCGACTGCCTTCCCAATCTTTTTATTTTATGCATATGAGCAATAATATGAAAACAAGTAGACCAGCTACCTTCATGGTCTTCTATTTTATGCATATGAGCAATAATATGAAAACAAACATACATTCAAGCATCCAATTTAGCTATTCAGATCTTTCTCAAATTTATTAATTTTTATCATATTCATTGAATTATCTTCTCATATTTCATATCCACTTTTCAATCATATTTTTTCAGAAAATTTCGTAAAACTTCTCAGTATATTTTTCATTCATCCATTCGTTTTAAAATATAAATTCTTATGTAATTAATATTCAACACACTTTCCAGTTCCTAATCAATAAATCAATTAATTTTCATATATAACAGAAAATACATCATTAAATTATTGTAATTCACCAATTTATTCAAATATCATATTTTTATTGGTTTCGATTACTAAAAGTAAATCTAACTAACCACGTAGCACTTAAAGCTACCCGTGGATCACCTCCTTGCCTTTTATGCCCCTTTCAGCAATTTCAACCGATTGCTGATCATTAACACCTGATATAATATTTATATTAAAATTTCTAATGTATTATTCAATTCTTTCATAATTCATACCCTTTAAATTTCTACATCAAATTTTGGGTAATTTCATGTATAAATAATTCCAAAAATAAAATTCACATTATTACCTTATGTTTTTCTTAAAGCTTCCCTCGAATTTCTTTAAAATTCTCCTGTAAACTTCTTCAAAATTTCAGTCTTTCAACCTTACGGATTTAACACATTTAAACAATAAACTAAATTTGTTTTATACCAAACCATCCGCCGTCAACAGGGCCACCTTTTGCGATTGTTGTCTAACATGCATATTTTGCATGTTAGACAGCCAACACCTAGATGTACAAGTGTTCTCCTCCCCCTCCCCCCCCTTCCCCACACACTTTTTTTAAATAGTAAATCTTTCTTATATATATTATTTTTAATTTTATATTATATTTATCAAATTATTTATTTACTCTTATTTTAAGAGGACTAGTATTACAATAACAAAGGCAAATTAGGACAGTAATGATTTTAGCAGGCTCATTTTTTCCCCCAAGTGTCGGATCAACATCTTAAGTGGACTTTCACAGCAGTAATTAACGAAAAATGGGACGGAATGGCTACACTGATATTGAACTTTAACATTAATGACTAAGTCGCAAGATTTTTAAGCTTAAAGATCAAAATAGAAAGCTAGTCAAACTCTGAGGACTAAACTGCATATTAAGCCTTTTGTTTTTACCGCAAAAAGAAATCTATTGTTCATGTGTGTGGCTTCATGCATGCACCGCTCCCTTCAAAATTCGAAACGATAGCGTTGACCTGTACAGCGTGACGCCTGGAACCCACACGGCTCCGTTTTGACTAGATCTTGTTCACTGAACTCGTCATATAGTATTTTCCTTTTCAAGAAAAAGAAAAAAATGTACCTTCCTTTTTTCTTTCTTCTAAAGAAGAAACAAAATCAAATGTTACGCGTTACTCTCCGGGACTCTGTTCATTTTGCTGCGCTATTAAGTTACAAATTTAAAGAAAGAAAGAATGTTTACCTAATGAAGATACAAAAATCAAAGAAGGAAAGCAAGTTGTAAGATAATGTTTCTAAATTTGATTTAAATTATTATTGACATAATAAAAAAAGGAAACACACGAAATTAAATTTGAAACTTGTACTCAAATAAAATTTTTTTGAAACATTACTTTATTATTACTTGAAATAAAGTAAAAATCATTAAAATTCAATTAAATAATTCTTTTTGTATTATAACTATTAACCACATTCTATTTTAGTTATATATCTTGTAATTGTTCTAATTCGATCATCAAACTACCTTTATTTACCTAATTGAATCTTTCCGTCGTTTTTAATTTTAATATAAAAACTAACTTAAACGTTGAGGTGGCTTGAGAAAATAGATAAAAATAGATAAATTAACATATTCACTATGAGTTGGATTGAATCATCATCAACAATCCATTATATGGAAGTTTGATCTGTCACTGCAGAGATAACTGTCATTAACAAATAATAAAATATATGTTTTAGGGTTTAATTGACATATATTTTGTTACCAAATTCATCTCTCAAACCACCTCACCTCTAAACTGACGTTGAGATGAAGTTTGGATAAGTTTTTACGTCATAAATCAATGAAATGGTTTAATTGAGTAACAAAAAGACAATTTGATGATCGACGTTGAACAATCGATAATGTATTATCAAAATAAAACGTTGTTAGATAAAAAAAAATATATATATTTAACCTCAAAAACTTGAATTGCAAAAATCAGAACCCCAAATGTTAAAATTATTCTACCATTATAGAAATGAATAATTGTTAGATTAAGCTCACCATATTTTCAATGTAAATTATTATTGATATTTCTTAAATAATTTGATCAATTATGAACTTTTAAATTGATTATCATATTCACTACAAAAATTTACTGATTTCTTTGATTAAAAATTTAAAATGGTTGAATAAACAAAAAATATATGTTAAACTTTAGTGATTAATAACACTAACAAATTGATTAATAGCCTTTATTTATATAACTCTTTTAAAACAATTGCATATATATATGCCAAAAGAGAAAATTATTAAATCGAATTTGATTATGTTCGAAACTAATAAATTCTATAAGCTTGGAAAGACAAAAAAAATCATTAAATTTACTTCAAAATAAATTTATTATAAAATTATAGATTTAAGTTTATTTATTATAAATTTTATTTTATTTAATTTCAAACGGAATCATATCATTAACTAATAATTCGTAATATAGATGCCAATTATTAACATAGAATGAAATTAATTAAATCACATCCACCGTACAAATTTATGAATAGTATGATTTTAAAGTAGTTTAAAAAAATCGTACGATTTAAAGAAATATTACCGCCACCTATAATTACTATTACCGTCAACCCAAAATCAAAATTAGTTGAATTAGAGACATGTGATATTGGACAGCCAGTTGGATCTGAGTCGTCCACGTCACTGGGAAGGCCATACCAAACGCAACTCCGTCGTTGTAACCGAGGGTTAACCCCAACACAAACACGCCCCACAGATCCACCCCGCCTCCCTTTAAAAACCAAACCCAGAGACTTCTGTAATACCTCTTTCCTCTCTCCATTCTTCAAATTCGCCATAACACTCTTATTGGAGAGAGAGTGAAATTAATCTGATATTTATAAGAAATAAACTAATCGACAAACAATCAATCAGTCGGATCAAGATGCAGCCTACTAACGGTCCTGATCTGAGCAACGCAACTCAGCAGCAACCGCAGCAGCAGTGGGTACCGCATCCACAGCAGCAACAGCAGCAGTGGATGGCGGCTATGCAGTACCCGGCCGCGGCTATGGCGATGATGCAGCAGCAGATGATGATGTACCCGCAGCAGTACATGCCTTACAATCATCCTCATCATCAGTTTCAGTACTCACAGTATCAACAACAGCAGCAGCAGCAGCATCAACAGCAACAACAACAACAGTATTCACAGAAGCAGCAGCAGCCGGCATCTGCGGAGGAGGTTAAAACGATCTGGGTTGGTGACCTTCTTCATTGGATGGACGAGACTTACCTCCATAACTGCTTCTCTTACACTGGCGAGGTCTGATTTTACATAAATTTGTGCGCATATAGTTTTATATACCTGTTATATATCTTTTCTTCTGTCTTTGTGTTATTTAGCGTGGTGGGATTTCAATTAGTTTATGGGTTTAATGTTTTCTTGGCTGGCTTTTTGTTTGTTTCTTCATTTTTCTTTTTCGTATGCATCTTAAATTTTGTGTGTTAATTTTTAGGAATCTGCTTTTAGTTTTTTATTTATCTTTTTGGGGCGGGGATTGTTGAAGTCAGTTGGATATTAGTGTGATTTTGGGTTTTATGCTTTGTTTAATTGTTTTTGCTTGAGAAATCTTAGATTTACGGTACAGTTTAGCTGAGTTGGTGGTGATTTAGTTTGTATGCAGGTTTTACCATCAATTAATGTCGTGAATTTTTTTTTTTTGTCTATAATTGTAGGTTTATGATGATTACCGTGATGAACGCACTCTATAAAATAGGTTATTGTTGAAGCGTGAAAAGCATGGTTGAAATAATTTAGTTTAATGTTCTGACATGGAGTAGTGCTAAAACTAATTAATTTGCTGCGTATTAGAGTATGTAACTCAATTTGAGAAATCCATTTTTTTAAATTCTCTTTATTTCCCAACTGTATTCAATTGGATTTTAGATCATTTACATGTTTTAAAATCAATTAATGTTGCGAGTTAATGTTTACCGATATAATTGGAGCATTCACCCAATCTTAAATGAAGAAATAGATCGGCCTCAAGTTTGATCAGATTTTAGCGCTGACTTGTTATTGAAATTTAATGCAACCTGTGATAGTGCTGACTTGTTATCAAGAGTGGAAATAGTTGTGTGATAGTCTTCTTGCCGTGCACCATGCCCACGGAGTAGCAAATTCTGAAATGGTGATGAAGTCCTCTTCGATTTCTCATATTGTTCATCCTCACTTGTACTTGGTTGGCTTGGCAATCAGTTTGTCTCCATCAATTACCATAGAGCTAAGAACTTCTAATTTCTTTATTTATTTTGATTGTGAACCTCAAATATTTTAAGAATGAAATCGGAATGATGAAGTTTACCTCATCTTTAAACCAAACACCACTCACTGGAGAAAAAAAGAAGAATAAAAGACGGAGAAATAACCTTATTGCTTGTGTTTGGGTAGAGTAAGCTGTCAAGACTTGATGCTGTGAAGTATGATTTCTTATTATCTTGCAGGACCTTGTAATATATGGTTTTGAAGTTTCCTGAAATGTCATGACAAATTTTAAGCAATCTATTGTCCTCAATTTGTTTTTTCCTAGTCTGCTTGCTTATCTTAAGTTGTCACTTGAATGGAGTTTGATTACTTTGTTTGGGTTTGTAATACCATCAGTTGTTGGTAGGTTGGAGAATGTCACAGCCTTAGATGATTTGTTTCCCAGGAGCCTTGGCAGGTCAGGTCATCAGTCCTAATATTCAAGATGATGGCTGTCCTTTCTCTTCTGTGATCATGAATGAGGACCCTTCATTTTATATTTTCATGTGATCGCATGACTTGCATTTACTTCTTTTCATTTCATTATATGTAAAATTAATCATATTAGAAGCTTTTGATTGAATGTCAAAGGTTACAACCCCTTCTTACTTGCAGCGGTTAATTCGTTGAGAAATAATATTAAGCTTTCTTGTCTGTTCAAATTTCCTGATGAAAAAAATTAATTCTTTTAATCTTACCTGAATTTGCCCTTGTTTTCTGATTTTTGGTCTCTATAAATATATGCAGGTTTCCTCTGTGAAGGTTATACGCAATAAGCAAACTGGTCAATCGGAAGGGTATGGATTTATTGAGTTTTGTTCACGCGCAACAGCTGAGAAAGTTCTGCAGAGCTATAATGGCTCTGGGATGCCAAATGCAGACCAACCCTTCCGTCTGAACTGGGCATCCTTTAGTGCTGGTGAAAGACGATCGGAAACTGGTTCTGATCTATCTATATTTGTAGGAGACTTGGCTCCAGATGTAACTGATAATACATTGCAAGAGACCTTTGCTAGTAGATATCCGTCTGTTAAGGGGGCAAAAGTTGTCATTGATTCAAATACTGGTCGTTCCAAGGGTTACGGGTTTGTTAGGTTTGGTGATGAAAATGAGAGGTCAAGCGCTATGACTGAGATGAATGGTGCCTATTGTTCAAGTAGGCCGATGCGTCTAGGTGTTGCAACCCCCAAAAAAGCAGCTGCTTACCAACAACAGTATTCGTCACAAGGTATATTATGATGCTCCCTGCTTGGTAAATGCCAGACCTGAATTTTTGTGTTTTATTTTCCTTTGAAGTCTTGATCAGGACTTGGTATAATGCTCTTGTAACTTCTGTTTCCATATTTAGTGCTTACCAGATTTTTTTTGGGCACTAAAGTTCTTACCAGTTTGGTCAGGTTATGTTTACTTTTGATCTCTAAGCTTATTTGACGAGTGAAAGCAAACTGCTGCTCCTGCACTGCATTTCAGCCTTCTCTTTTTCACTCGAGAATTTTTTGTAGTTGGTAGGTATCATGACGGCTACAGTTGTTATTGTGATGTAAGGACTAAGGAATTCACAAGGTTACATTTCAAAAGTAGAGAGGCGACTGGAGGATAGTGAGTGTCATCATTTTCATTTAAAGACTGCATCGTTAAACTCCTCCTCCTCCTCTCGAGAGAGTCTTCTGTAGTTGGTACTTGGTAGGTATCATGATGCTACTGTTGCTCTTGTGATCTAAGAACTAAGGAGTTCACAAGGTAGTTAAATATCAAAGGTAGAGAGGGATTGAAAGGATTGTGAGTGTTATCATTATCATTATCATCATCATTTAAAGACTTCATCCTCATTCCTCAATCTTCTTGACAAAGGAATTCACGAGGTGGTCACATATCAAAGGTAGAGAGGCGATTGGAAGGATTGTTTGTTATCATTATCATTTAAAACTGTATCTTCTTCTTCTTTTTCTTTTTCTTCTTCTTACTTTGGTATACTTGACGGTATGATCTCCTCATGGTGAGTATGATCATAGATAAATCCTGCACTGATGGAGAAAAACGTAATTGGAATTCTTCATTTGCTTCTAAATTGTAATACTCGAGGTGAGTATGATATATATCCTGCAGTGGTGGAGAAAAAAGCATGTGCTTCTGTTGTATCACCCTTATTGTTTTTGTTTTGTTCTTCTTATTGATCATTCTTCTTCTTCCTTTTCTCTTACTATTATCCTTATTTTCTGATTATAAAAAAAATCCATATTTCTGTAGATAGCATCCTACTTTTAAGTATTTGGAGAACCTCAGCAAATAATACTACCATAAATATCACCGCTTAGCTAACATGTTATTAGAACCAGAATTTGCATGAATCAAATCATTGTGAGTTAGGGTCTACTCTTTCCTTATGAGTCAATGAGGAGTGTAGTTGGGTGGTTCTCCTTCTTGACAACTGTTTATCTGTTATTATTTTTCCAAAAAAATACTTTATTGACTGCTGCTTTGTTTGTAGTTGCAACTGGGTAGGTTAATGATTACTATTTTTGACATAAATTGTATCTTTTTGAAAATAAAAAAAAAAGAAAGATTTTTCAGACCACTCCTCTTTTTTGGTATCCTTATTACCATCTCACACACTCTCTCTCCCAATAAGTCCCCTTATTTCCATCTCTTCTGTTGGTTTACCGTAATTTATGAAATGTCTTCTCATGTGCTACTAGGCAAAAATCAATTCAATGTAAATTGGTTGTGAATGTCCTTTCAACCAAGTACGAACTACTGGTAAATAAAACAAATATTCTCATGCTTATTCTTAAGTTTTGCTGAGCACCATAATTTTTTGTTCTGTAGGAGGGATGTGTAACTAAACCTGTCATTCTTATTACAAATAATGCAAAGATTGTCAATATTGTAATTTCATTTTTCCAAGCTTGATTGTACACTTCCCATACTATTTTCTTCGTGCTTATTGATCTTTTTTCCTGGTGTTTTGTTTTAATGGTGTCCTAAATTCGAACATTTAATTTTGATTACTGTACTATAGCCGCCACCTGGTGGTCGACTGTGTTTTAAGAGGCTCCACCATGGTTCAATTTCGGTTTGGAAATTTGTTGATATAAGTTCAACCATGTGAAACTCAGCCATGGCCATTATGTGAGGTTTTTGCCTTGGTGAAGGTTTCTCAATATCTTCATTTGTGGAAGTGGCTTTAAAGTTGAACCACATAACTCTGCGTCTTCTGTGTGATTGTTCCTTTTCCATTTCATTTCACTTGGCCACTGGAAACTGTAGTACCTGGTTTGTGATCATATCGAAGTGAACCATTTATTTTGTTGACTATTCTTTTTAAGTTTTCACTCTCTCTCTCTCTCTCTCTCTCTCTCTCTCTCTGCTCGTGTGTGCCCGTGTGCAGATTGAGAAGGCCTCTGATCTTTCCTTTAGAAAAACAAACTTCTTCCATCATGTTTCCTTGTTCAACAAAGTAACTGCTAAACCAGTTATCTGTAACGAGCTAAAATTTTACAGTCCATGCAGTGGATGTCAGGCCTGACGCTTTCAACATAAATTTTGACTTAAAAATTTTGTTTTTCTTCTTTGATTAGCTGTGGTATTGGCCGGTGGACATGCATCAAATGGTTCTATGGCCCAAGGTTCTCAATCTGATGGCGAGTCAAATAATGCAACTGTGAGTCCTTCTCAGCTCTTCTGTGCTAACTATCCCCAGCCCTGTATATCTCATTACCCATTATCTCATTTTCTGTTGCAGATATTTGTTGGAGGACTTGACTCTGATGTAAGCGATGAAGATCTCAGGCAACCTTTTTCTCAGTTTGGTGAGGTTGTCTCTGTTAAAATACCATTTGGGAAAGGATGCGGGTTTGTGCAATTTGCTATCAGGTTTCCTACTTAGTGACTTGACTCCTTATATTTGTAGACTTCTTGCATTATTATTAGTGACTTGACTCCTTATTTAGTAGACTTGTATTTGCTAATAGTAAGGAATCTACTATTTTTAATATGACATACTAATAAGAATGCCTTAAATAAGGATTAGTTATGGTTACATGCAAAGTGATTGAGGTTGACTAGTAGTCACAAAATGATCACATCATATGTCTGTTCATAGGAAGAACGCTGAGGATGCAATTCAGAGTTTAAATGGGACAGTTATTGGTAAGCAGACGGTTCGTCTTTCTTGGGGTCGTAGTCCAGCAAACAAGCAGGTAAAATTTCTCAACTTGAAGTGAATTTTTTCTATTGAAGTATTCAGTTACTTTTTCCCTTGGCTACATTTTCAAGAATTACGTTGTTAAAACTCTTCTTTTCTCGGTCAAGTGGTAGCTGGTTGGTCTTTTACAGTGCATGGTTCAACAACTTGAGAAAACATGTTTTTCTGGGGGAGATACTTCATTTGTGTTTTTATTGAAGTTTCTACCATATTATCAGTATTCATGTAGTTGTTACTTTGGTGTAAACCACCACAAAAACCCAAAGAGGTTCTCTGCTCCCCTTTTATTTTCTTTTTGATAAGTGCTCCCTTTTTATTTTCTTTTTTTTTTTATTGTTCTCATCAGTTTAGTTTTCTTATTTATTTTTGTTTTGTTTGTTTATGAACTTAATTTTGAATTTGGATTTGGCAGTGGAGAGATCCTAGTAACCAGTGGAATGGGGCATATCAACGAGGGCAGGGCTATGGTGGTTATGGATATGCTGCGCCATCAAATCAGGATCCTGGCGTGTATGCAGCCACTGCAGTTCCTGGGGCTTCCTAAGAGGGGTATGGTAATCACAGCAGCTTGTAATGTGAACTTACAGGACTGGCTTTTAAGTTTAGTCACAAAATCATATGGTTGAAGTAGGGTTGGTTTAGCTGCTGCTGCTGCTTTGGCTAAATCTGTAGTCTACAGAGTTTTGTAGCTGGATTAAATTTAATGTCTTGGAGTTGTGCTTAGGATTGTACTAATACATTTAAAATTTTGGGTCTGTTTTGAGAGATGACTTAATGAGTGGAATTTTTTTTCCCTTAAAACTGAATTGATGAACAAGGAAGGAAAAGCGTTGAGAATGATAGATCTTTTTTAGGCCTGCTGGGTTTTGTCTGTGAATCAGCTAAACCTATAGAATCAAGGAAGAATCTATATTCCTGATTTCTTTTTGGTCTTGTTTACCCTTTCTTTCTTCCTAGTTTTTTTTTGTAAGATTTGATTTGGTTGAAGGGGATCAATGTTGGCAGTTGAAAGGCCACCTTTTGCAGAATTGCCGAATGTTTCGCCATCACTGGGGCTAGCAAGTGCAATATGATTGGTTGTGTTACTTTCCTCATTAATTATAGAATTGAGCCCGTGATATATTGCATTATGGTTTTTCTCATTGCCTTTCCCGTCTTTGTATTAAGGCAGTGTAGCCTTAAGGTTCCTCTTGTCATCCTTAATTTGGTTGTCAAGAAGACAAATTGCATAAGGCAGGGCTTAAACTTATCAAAGCTCTCAAGTGCTTGCCTGTCCCAAGTACTATCGGATTTGACCATCATTTTACGAAGACGAGCTTGGTGAGAATGATTTGGGGTTCTTGCAGAGTGGAACCATGCAGTACCTACCATGAAACCTATTAATTCCTTTTGTGCCAAGTTCAAGAGTCATTGCAAAGACAGAAACTCAACTTGGCGACGAAAGTTTTCCTTTCATTGCTGTTACTCAGCTTTATTACTGATGGTTTTTCTTGGGAGATTGTAGCCTGATGAAATCATTGACTTAATGCATAGTTGCTGTGATGAAAGATAGTATTTCATTGTGAATTCACCCTGGAATGAGGCTTTTTCTTGATATGTTGATAACGGGATAAAGATGATGTCTTGATTAGTTGGTGTATTTAATTCATCACCATCACTTGAGATGTTCTTTTTATTTGGAATGTGCATGATTGAGAACTTGAGAGTGTTAGATTTTTTTTAATTCATTTACCAAGTGGCATTTGATTTGCATCACGAGGATTGGTTTTGTTGGGTTTGAATAAGGGGAGAGATTTTGATGTGAAGTCTTTTCGCTAAGGCATTTTTGGGTGAGCTTTTTATGAAAGGTAGATTGGATTTTTTTATGAAACAATTTGGAGAGCAAGTGTTCCTAAGAAAGTTTGTTTTTTAGCTTGGAAGGTTTACAGGGAATGGATTTTAAATAATTGGCAAATGAGAGGTAAAGCGATTGTTGTTCATGAAAGCGTTGTCTTTGAGCTGTCGGTGATGATTGAAGGCAGTGAAGAGCAAAGAGCAGCAGAAGCAATGGCTTTTACTTCTTGATCTATTTGTACTTTGTATTATTGTGTCAGTTCAGTTGCATATTTTCAGTATTTGTTTAGAATAAGACCGCTTTGTATTTACACTTTGTTTGGGAGTTTGGAGGGGAGGGGAGGGGAGGGGAGGGGAAGAGGACTGGTATCTAAAGAGGGGATGAAATGGGATGAGATAGGAAAGTAGAGCGATTACTTTAATATTAGGTAAAGGAGGATAAATAAATAAGTTTCTATCCCCTTTCTTTCTATATCTCACAAAAGAGAAAAATTAGAGTCAAACTCTTTTCTCTTCCTGTTAAAATTAAAACTCTCAAACAGCTTATAAAGAAAATGAAAAACTTTGTAATACTCAATCCTCTTACTTTCTCTCTCATTCCCTCCAATTCCTTCCTCCCAAACACATTGTAGCCTATATCTTCAAAATTTATCTCTTCATTATCTTCTTTCTGGAAGCTCTGAGATAAAATTTCCAGTCTTTCTTTATGTTTCCCTCTTTTGGCTCGAAATTTTCTAGTTATAAGCTTTTGATAAAATCAAATTCAAGGGAGCTAACCGGATCATAGTAATGAATAAATGCCATTTTATGGGGTTTAGCACATAAACAACATCTTAAAGGTTCAAATCAGAATTAAACAATGACAGTAAAACTTCATCAACGAAGGTGATTTCTCCTTCATCTTGATATTTACTTGGATATTTTCTGAAGTATCCTTTTTTGAACAGAACTCTTCACTTGCCCGACTTGCTATCCAAATTTTGCTCTTGCAGATCTTGCAATAATGTTTTTTTTTTTTTCAATTGTAGATATGAGTGGATTCGAGCGAGGTTTTATCGAGCTATTCGAGTTCGAGCTCAGTCAAAACTTGGCTTCATCGAGCTTGAGCCTGAAAATTAAAATCGATTAGCTTATCGAGCAAAATTCAAATACCTTAAGATTCGGTTCGAAAGGCTATCAAACAGTTCGATATGATATTATCGAGCTCGTATTGACCCAAGCTCGACTCAATATTTATATTTTTATTTATTAAAATTAGAGTCCATATTCGAACTTTAGCTCGAATGGGCAATGCAAGATTCAAGCTCGAGCTTGAGTTCAAACAAGTTTGTTTGTTATTGAATCAAGCCATTAGAAAATTGATCGAGATCGAACTCGATCCCAATTTTAAAGCTTGATTTGAACTCGAATTCGAATTCAAATTGAGTTCGAGTTCGAGTCTGTTTATTTTAAATGAGCCGAACTCGAATATTTTAATATTCGGGTTCGGCTCGGTTGGATTAATAGAAGACTTGATATCTCCTTATCAATTATCCATGTTTCTCATCCAAATTAAAGTTACCAACTCTACTGTTAAGGAAGACATCATGACGATTTGTCTATGAATGTTTTTTGGTGAACAGGATATTTGGATCTTTTAATCTTTTGGGTATATGAAAATCGTCTCATCCATGTGTATCGGTAAACTCGGAATAAATTTTGCAGGCATAACCCTTATAGATTATATATGAAGATGAAAGTTCTTCTCAAGTTTTTCTAGTAACTTGGGCAAATGTTTACTAAACCATGGTTAGAACCTGTTTAGTGGATAGAAGCCCACCAACCATTATGCAAAGTCAATGATCTTTTTTTAAAAAGAAAATTACATTTGCTCGTCGATAATATCACTTAACTTATAGATAAGAATTCGTAATTTCAAAACTTACAAATGTCCCTGGTGTAGGTTTGACAGTTAACCTCTGATAATTTTTTTCAAAGAAGAGCAAATGACATAATTGTCATCGTATATATTATCATGGGAGGATGAAAAGTCAATACTTCTGTTGATGCCGCTTACTGTTGGTGCTGACGTAGCCTGGGTGAGGATGTGGCTTGGATGTTGGCGTGGCTTTGGTGAGGACGTGACTTGGTCCTGCATAGGTAACATGGGTGAACTGAAGACCCTCGGAAGGAAGGGAGGGGGAGACCTCTGAGAGCACTCCGATGCTTAAGTTAGCAAGAGCTTAAGGGAGAAGCAGAGGGTTTGAGAGAAACCAAGGGCTTAAGTAAATGAAGTGCGAGTAGTAAAAGACTGAATATGTATCGATGGAGTCCATACCTTGGCTTATTTATAGCCATCCTCCCCTAAGGGGTCAATGATTACAAGCTCGGGGCAGGGCGACCGTAGGGTGGCTGTTGCAGGTCGTAGGGTGGCTGTAGTGTAGCTGTAGGGCTGTGCGTCGAGGGGGCCCAGGTCTGGGCCATTCTTCATGGGCCCAAAGGTTTTGCTGGGCCGGGAGACTTACTGGGCTGTTTCTTGGACCGGAGCCTCCATCGGGCCGGAGAGTTAGCCGGGCCTAAACTTATTTGGAATGGACTGTTCTATTAGGCCTGGAGCTCATTTGGGCCGGAGTATTTTGAGTCGGAGTATTTCGCTGGGCCTGGAGCCTGTTTGGGCCGGAGTATTTTGGGCCATATCAACTTCATTTCCTGCATTCTCTCATCCCATCTCTCTCTCTCTCTCTCTCTCTCTCAGACGACAATTCATTTTGAAATTGACTTTGCTTTAAAATGTCACCAAAATACATACCTTCGCCACAAATAGTAAAGGATTTTGTTAAAAAAGGAAATGACATAGTAATGTGCCCAAATAATTCTACTTGAGAATTCAGTGATTTTATTAACCTAATCTAAAAAGAGTTGAAGATGAATGTTCAACAATGTGGCTATGATGCTCAAAAGGGTTTGTCAGACCATGGTGAGGGGATAGCGGCAACGACAGTGGTGGTTGTCTTCGGGGTTTGAACAGAGAAAATTTCTCTCCTTTCCTCTTTCATTCCTTCCATCTCTTTTTCTTCTGGTTTTGTAAAAGAAATTGTGCCCAGATAATGAATCTCCTCTCTCAATTTTCATTCTTTCTTCGATTTGAGTAAAGGAAAGGAGAAGATATAGGCGTCTTGGAAGCAAGAAAATAACATAAAAGTATTTTTTACTCTCTGTCTCTCTGTTTGAATCAAAATTAAGCCCCCCTAAATCTGTTTGCCAATTCTTTCTTATCAGTGATGTGTGGTGTGTGCAGGTGAGGGAATCCGAGAATCTTAGAGTTGGTTGCAACTAATTTAGGTGAAAGGAAAGAGAGAAAACTTGCAAAATTTTCTTCTTTATTGCTTTTAGAGATTGGAAAGAAGAAGAGATTTTCTCTTCTTCCCAAAATTGACACCGCATAAAGGGAGGAGGCATAGATTAGACCAATATTCATTAATAAGAGAAATGAGTCCATTAAATTGATTCAAGTCCATCTTCTTATTTAAATGAAATGAAAGTACATTAAATTGATCCAAGCTCAAAAACTGTCCTAATATCAACTATTTCAAAGACACAACCCTGGTTCTTGCTTGGAAATGTAGGGCTTCCTAGAGCTGGTTCCTGGAAAGAGATCTCAGAGTAGAAACCCTACTGAACTGTTCAAATCATTGTGAGAGAGAGCTTCCATCGAAGCTTGGTTAGATCAAGAGATAATACGTAGATGGAGCCTCAGATAAGCAAATAACATTGATTTTGCTAAAAAAAAATGTCACCAAAATACATTCCTTTGCCGCGAACATAAAAGGATTTAACAGCTCAGGACAAGTTTCTCCTAAGATCCTGAGCTGAATGGGTGAAGAACATAAACTTGAGTTGTTAATCGATGGAGAACAAAAGCTTTATGGGTGAAGAATAATGACTGCATGAGGGATCAATCCAGGTCAACGTTTTGAAGCAACTATAAAAGATTATAAAACCACTAAATGGTATTATAGGGATATTTTCAAATAAATGCTGATATGGACAAGTTGTTGACTAAGGTTAACAGATTTGACTAATTGGGATTTAATGACGTGAGTGTATCAATCATCTTAAATCAAAAAAAAAATTACACTGCATTACCTCCAAGTTTGTTAAAATTACACTAACATACCAAACTTTTTAAAACCAATGATTCATCCAAAAACATCAATTTTCACCATCAAGCATTCCTAAAATGAATTTCTTTGAAGAATTAAAATTTTGACTAGATATTACTTTTGATTATCAAAGTACTCTTAATGTTAAAATATCTCCAAGTGATTATGATAAGTTTAATAATTTTATTTATCAACTATTTATCTTAAAATTGTTTATAACACAATTTTTTAGATTATTTGAATTATAATTTCTATATAAAAAAAAACATCCAGTGTCATTTTAATTTTCAGAATAGAAAATTTGTCTTTGATTTTTCTTTTATAATGGTTTTTGATATTCGTTTACTTAAAATGTGAGACTATTCAACTTTACAAAAAAAACATATCAACAAAATTTTCATTTAAAATATTTAATTTTCTTTTATGATGGTTTTTTATTTTCATTTATTTAAAGATACAATAAGCAATATCATCATAATATTTTTAAAATATAAAATACATGAAGTAAAATTTATTTTATACCATATAATATAATATAAATCTATTTAAAATATGTTTTTAACAATTTTAAAAAAGAACGATGATAATTTTATTTAAAAATTCCTAAAAATCATTGTTAAGTATATTATATCCCTAATACTTTTATTTTTTAAAAAGTAACATTTATGATACCTAAGGGTATTTTGATCATCATAAAAAGTAATATTCAATTAAAATTTTAATTCTTCAAATAAATTTATTTTGGAGCTACTTGATGGTGATAATTGGTGTTTTGTGGTGAATCGTAGGTTTTAAAAAGGTTTGGTACGTTTGTTTCATTTTAGTAAACTTGGAGATAATGCAGTGTAATTATCCAAAATCAAAATATGAATATTTTAGGGGTATCTGTAGGTTTTGAAACTATGGGTCATCATCTATAGGTTAGGTCATACTATGGGTGGGTAAATATAATTTTTTCATTTTTTTAAAGAGTCGATGAATCAGATAACATTAATCTAATATCTGCATGAAAAATAATTTTTTTTTATATTAACCTAGCATGTGTTAAGTAAAAAAAAATAAATAAGGAAGTGTTTATGCAAAATCTCCCCGTTTAGTCTAGTTGTAGTTTCAATTTATAATTATCAAAACGGTTTTTGAAACAATTTTTTTAAACAAAGGAACTAAAACTTGTTTTGTGTTTGATAAAACAACTATAAAAACACAAATGCAATTTTTTAAAATTTCTTTTTAGATTTTTTGAATCTTTTCAAAAATTATCTTTTAAAAAAATATTTAACTTAATTTCTGTTTATAAACAAAGAGAAACAATTTTATAAATCTCCAATACAAAACAAAGCGTATTGGATTTGGCCATCAAAATTGCTTTCATATTACCAAATGAATTACCTTAGATGAAACTTGATGTGATCAACTTGCATTTTGTTTTATTCTCTTGAAAAATAAAAGAAAGAAATTAGAATTAAATATGTCAACTTAACTTTGTTTTGATGGGCTCAAGCTCATACATTGTAACAAGGAAATAAGGCCAAAGAAGAGTTCAACAAAGGAAAAGAAAATATCTCAACACAGTTATAAATTTGTCTTTTATCTCAAAATTCAATTTGAAAATTGTTCAACTAATCAAAGAGCTAATATAACTGTAAAATCAATGCAGCAAGCAAAACAGACAAAAAAAAAAGGATAGTTGTTAGGCCAAAATCAAAGACTTTAGCTTCAAAATTCAAGAGTAGGCATGAATTATTAGCTTCAAAAAAAGTGATGGTTTTATGATCTCAGTTTTATGAGAATTACTATAAAATCGAGAAAGTTTACTAATAATTACGAAAAAATTAAATAGTAATTATTTAAAAATTAAAAAAAAAATTAAATGCTGAAGACAATACTCAATTTTCTCGTAATTACAAGTTAACTTTTCTAATTTCATTGGAACTCTCACGAAACCAAGTACATGGTATAATCACAATAAAATAAAATAAAAATATTTGCATGGAATTTATATGAAATTATTCACGATTAATTTTTTTAAAAATATAAATAAAAAAAATTGTTTCCAAAATTTCCCTCTCAATCACTCTTTCTCTTTTAAAAATTCAACGGTCATCAAAATATGAAAATAAAACAAAAGGAAAAGAAAAGATAAAGAGTATGAATACCATATTTTTGGGGCAATTTCGTTTTTTCAAGCTAAACGGATTTTATGGATGAAGAGGGTAATTTAAAACAACTGAAAAAAAAAAATAGATCGATTTTAAAAATGACGAAAATAATTATTATAAAGGCAATAGTGATATTAACCCAATACATTAAATATAAATTTTCTATAGTTTGTGCATGAGAATGTCACACAATTGACACTTTTGATAGTTACCATATGATGAGCAGCATGCGATTGGCAGAAAGTGGATAATGGTAAATCTAGTATGAACATGGATGATTGTAAATTGTTGACTTCCACTCCCCAACAAACCCATTCAAACCACAAAAGTTTAAAAAAAAAAAAGAAAAAGAACATGTCAGAAATGGGAATTACAATCTTTAGTAAAACCCAACAACTCTACTCGTCTACTTGTCTGAGAGGTGTGCCTCCCCAAAAGAACTAAAATAACATCAATGCAATTCAAAGTAACATAAAGAAAACACTAGTAACAAGTAAGGTGAGAAGTCATGATTTTCACTTTGTAATGATTTAGACGGAGAATTATTCAAATGTAATTTAAATCAATAATACTTAAAAAAAATAATAAATACTTTTTTAAATTTAAATAAAAAATTCACAGTTACTTTTTCTTTTTTATAAAACTTAAAAAAAAACAAGTATGAGTTTTTTTGTTTAAATTTCGAAAATGCTCATGTTTATTTTAAGTTTTATTGATTTAAGTTGAATTTAAACTAATTCCTTAATGCTACCTTGATATAATGACATTCAAATATGGGTCATGACCATCCAAGCTTTTCAAGAGATGTGCTTGAATGAAAAATGGGTTTGGGTTGGTTTGATGTGCTTAACAGCCTTGTCTTTCTAATGGAATTGTGAACTGAATTGAAATTGCTTAAATTTCATTGTACCAACTACCAACTCCCAACTACCAACATTATGTTTACTGCTTACAGCCTGAATGGAGCCCAAATAAACTGGGTACTTGTTTGTTTGTTTGTCTGTGTTTCTTTTCTTCGGAAGTGAATCAAACTGTTGAAAATGTGATCCATTCATTTCTTTCGTGCAATCTAATATATCCAAATTTCAATGAGAATTTGGAGGCATGCCTGTACTAAGAGCTAACAATTTTATTCTATTTTTTTAGGAAAAAAAGATTAATTTATATTTCATATTATGTAACATAGACTCGAATATAAATATCAAACACAAATATGTTTTTGAATATCAAATTTATTTATTTTTTTATAATATTTCGTAAGTGTCATGTTTTTTATTTAAATATCGAAAATTCAACACAAATACAACTAATTAAAATAAAAAATCCATGTAACATAGGTTTCAGACACTGCATAATGATTTACTGACAAAGTTTTTAATCTCAATTTCTTTTGACTCTTACATACACGAGAAACGAGTTTATCCCATTCCCTCTATGTAAAAGAAATAATCAAGATTTTTAAATTTATTACAAAGCCCATTTATGCATGTCCACTTTTAAATATATCATTTCACCTTTTAAAATTCCAAATAAAATAAAATAAAATACACAAAATGTCAAAATACAAGAAGCCATTTCGGGCGGCCTTGTGCTTTGATGAAAAGAACCTCGTTAGTCATTACTCTACACCTATAAGATTTGTCCCTTCTCAAACAAAAGTACTCATTTTATATTAATTACACTTTCATTTTTTCTTTTTAATTTTTTTTTTATATTAGGGCATGCTTCTGAATTAAAAGACTGAGGCCTTTATTCAATTTAAGAAAGATTAATTATAGATGTGCCTTTGATTTCGGAGGACATTTTTTTTTTCATTTTTAGAGAATAAAAATCGTTTTCATTTTTTAAATTTCACATAAAATTATTTTTCACTTTTGTTTTAATTTGTAACTGAAAACAATTTTTTTTTATAAAACCAAACTCAACTAATTTTATATTCAGGTTTCGAAAATGAGTAAATAGGTAGGTTATTTTACATACCCGCTAACGAACAGAAAATGAATTTAAAATAGTCCCTAGCGTACTTACATAGAGATCAAAGTTAAAGACCATTCTGCATTATATTATATAAAAACTTAAGTTTAACACTAACAAACATTTATAAAGAGACTCAAACTCAAACATTTCAAACGAGATATACGAAGAACCAAATGCTTGTTAGCCAACTAATTTTATTTTCATATACTTAAATACCATTAAAGACATGCCCATTGGCGTTCATACCGTTTGCTGAAAAAGATGTGTTAAATTCGAATATTGTGTTGTATCAAATTGATAAAAAAAAGTGATTAAAGGAAAACGAAGATGAGTAGTCAAAGAAACAAATAGTAACAGTAAAGAATGCTTAAATGCAAATAATTATGTCACAACCCCGTGGTAGATGTATAAAGGCGGCTCCTCGTCAGTCATACAACCAAAATAATCAATCTCTCCCTTTCCCTCAGTCAATCTTTCCCTCTCCTTCCTCTTCCCTTCCTCACTCCCTTTCCTTCTCCCTCTCTCTCCTCCTATAAATCCTCACATTTCCACTATTACTCAGCTTCTAAAGCCACCAAAAAAAAAAAAAAAACCCAACAGCAGAATCAAATTAATGGAGATGGAAGTAGTAGTGCCAGTCCCTGCAGTTGATTTCAACTTTGACAGCACATGTTCATCTCCATACATGACTGCTCCTTCGAGTCCTCAAAGAATCGGCAACTTCTTCGTAAATGCCCCCACTAGCCCTTCTCGAGTTTCTTCATTTTATCGCGATCTCAAGGATGTTTCTACTGCCTCCAATTATTCCTCTACAGTCCCTTTTCAATGGGAAGAGAAGCCTGGAACCCCTAAAAGCAGAGTTTTTGATAGCAAGAATAACAACATTAATGTTGATGATGATGAAGATTTCGAGTTCAATTTCAGTGGACAGTTAACAGAGAGGACTTCTTTATCTGCTGATGAGCTATTCGATTGTGGTAAGATTCGACCCTTGAAACCACCTCCTGGTTATGATCAAGCTTCCACAGTTTCATCTCCAAGATCGCCAAAATCAAGAGCTTCGCGTATAAAAGACATTGACCCTTTTGCTGCAGCGATTGAGGAGACGCGTAAAACAGGGGATTTCAATCAAGCAGAGGAAGAAGAGAAACAACAACAACAGCAACGTGGTAGAGAAAGAAAACCCAAGAGTTATGTTCATAAAGGAAGCAGATCTTTGTCTCCCCTGAGGGTATCAGACATGTTGGTTGAGCAAGAAGAAAACCCACAGACGACAGAGAAAATCGTTAGTTCAGAAACAAGAAACCCACTATCATACGCTGCTTCGATCTTGTCGGCGATTTCATTTTCACCGAAAGGTTACAAGAAATGGAAGCTGAGGGATTTCTTGCTGTTTAGGAGTGCATCAGAGGGTAGAGCAACAAGCAATGATCCGTTGAAAAAGTATGCAGTCCTGTCGAGAAAAGATGAAGTAGCAGAGGACGTGAAAAATTCTAGCTTCCGGTCCACTGAAAGTTCCGGTTCAGTTTCCTGTTCTAAGAGGAGAGGACCGGTCTCGGCTCACGAGTTGCATTACACGGTGAACCGGGCGGTTTCGGAGGAGTTGAAGAGGAAGACATATTTGCCTTACAAGCAGGGGTTGTTGGGTTGCTTAGGGTTCAACCGGCCTGGTATTCATGAGATCTCCAGGGGAGTTGGGTCCTTGACACGTGGATGATCCAGATCATTTCTTCTATTTCTTTTTTGTTTTTTTTAACGTTGATTTAAAGATTATATGGTTATCTTGGTATAATTATTGTCTGTTTATGGTGGTCTGTATCCATGAAATGGACTGAAAATTGTATGAAATTTTACATCACTGATACAAGGGACATAGAGAGGATTACAAAGAATGTGTGTAGACTTCTTTTGGTTGGGCTCCTTGGAGATATTATTTAGAAATATTATGTTCAAAGAGAAAAAAAACAAAATTTTGTGCTTATTAAGTTACTAATTTAATCAGCAATATAAGTTCTCATATATACCAGCCAACCAAGAACTGTCCACAGCATCTCCAAACTGAGCACAAGAATGCCAATTTTGAAGTTACAAATTGATGGTAGTTTTTCTATCATTGTTACAAATTAGTTGTGTCAATTAAATACCTTTTTAAATAGGACTTTGTGCTAGAGAAGATTATCTCCAGTAATTTAAAAAAAAAATTCTCCAAAAATATCAAGTCAATATTATAATTAACGTGATATTTATATGATAATGCACTTGAAAATTTTTTTTTTCTAAATTACTAGAAAAAGATATCCTCCAATAGTAAAACCAAGCAAAACATAAGTTTTCAAGAGAAATGGAAAAGAGTATTAAACTATTAATATCCTATAAAGCAAATTTTAAGAAAAACAATTTTAAAGAAAAACCAAAAACTGAAAAAATAAATAATAAAACATTGAAATTTATATCAGAGCCACACTTCTATTTTTTTTATATAAATATCAATTTGACAACTATTTCGACGGTTATTTTACCAATTACTTAACATCTAGATTTTAACTCTATAATTGTTTTATTAATTTCTGTTTTAAAAATCTTTTTAATAACGATAGACAATTAGGCAGGATTATACCAAATCCATGAGATCAACAAGCAAATTTTTTTTCTTGCATTAAGAAGTGAAAAATTGTTTCCTTTTTTTTCAAAATTTTTCTTAAAGCCCAATACCGAGTGTTTTTCAATAATTAAAAGATCAATATCATGATTAATGGATATCACATCATTTATAATGTTAATGTGACATTTATCCACCGAAGTATTGATCTTTCGTAAATATAATTCTCAACGTGAATACTTTATCTAAGTAAATGTGTTATAACGAGATCGATAAAGATAACCAAATAAAAATAATAAAACACTAAACAATCACATAAAATAAAAGATACAAAATTTACGTTGTTCGACTAATTAAACTTATAAAAAATTCACTATTAAAAATAAAAAATACAAAAATCATCTTAACATACCGTCTTTCAAATCTTAACGATATGGATATATGCTTTTAATAACATGTAATTAGTTCTAAACGGAGAAATAGTTGATTTTGAGTTGCTCTCAGTGAAACATTAGTCTATGCGAATCACATCTAGATTTGAGGAAAGTAGAAATGTTGGAGAATGATGATAACGCAACATGGCTAAGCCAAAAAAAAAAAAAGAGAAAAAATATTTCAACACACATGGGTTGGAAAAGAGGGGTTCTTTGTAAACCATAATCATTAGGTTTGTGGAATAATTACGGTGATGATGCCTATACAGTGTAAAGGAATGTAATTTAGTTTTTGGCAGTCAAACAAAAGGTAGAAGAATTAAACGAAAAACAAATTAATAATCCAAAATAACAAAACATATGCCTTCCTTTCCTTTCATTTTCTGTGGCCAATGACTCTATTCCATCACTACAAACTACAATTATGAATTGTTGGGCAACATGGCATCTTATTCAAAATTTTGTTAGCCCAATGCATGTGCAATGTCTCAACAACAACAAAAAAAAATGCAAGATGTGTGTTATGTTGTACTTTTAAGTTTCCAACAAATAATAAATTAATAATAATATGAGAAAAAGTTAAAGTGAGGAAAAGAAAAGGGAATTTTATTAAAGTAGACAATAAAAATTTGAAAACATCAATGAGCATAGGCTCAAATCATCCAGGCGGGGTGGTGGAGAAGTATTTGATTTTGGGTTATGATGGTCTAATGTTTATGTTGTACCCACTTCTAATTTAATAACATTTCAGCATTTAACTAACATTTATGATATGGTTTATATTTTTTATAAACAAAAAATTAAGTTAAATATTTTAAAAATCTACTTATAAAATTAATCAAAAACTAAAAAGGTAATTTCTAAAAAACTGAATATATGTTGAAAAAACTGTTCTGTATTTCTGTTTTATCAACTACCACTGTTATTTTATCAAAATTGTTTAAAAAATCATTTTGTAAACCATAAATCAAAACTATTATTAAGTCAAACGATACCTAAAACTTATGTTCGCTTAGACAACTGATAAAATGAAGAAGAAAAAGTAGGAGGGAGATTTGCATTAGATGTCTTTAAACTATGACCATCTATTACTTAGATCCCCAAACTAGGAATTTAACGTTAAAGATCTTCTAACTTTTAATTAGTTGCATTGTCATCCATTTCATCAAGGATAAATTACACAAACCTCTCGTGAGGTAACCTATAATTGTAAGTACTTCCCTTGTATTTTTTAAATTTTCACTTACACCCCCTGATATGAAAGATTAAATTTGATTTCATGTGATTAAATTCTTCTACCAGGGGGTGTAAGTGCTTACACCCATTGGTAGGAAAGATTAAATTTGATTTCATGTGATATAACTTTTCTATTAAGGGGTGTAAGTGAAGGTTTAGAAAATGCAAATGAGATGTTTACAATTATACATTACCTCTATCTAATTTACCCTTTCATCAATGTAATTTGTATTTCTTCACTTTTTAATGGTTGAATGCATTAAAATAATATTTCAATAAACTCTATGAGCTATTTAAATGTCATACAACAATTAAATTTTATGAATTTTTCATTCATGTGTTATTTTCTGTGCTTTTTTCAAATTTCTTATAGTCGAAAAGTAAATATAAATATTTTCGACAGTGAAAAATTTAGATTTTTTGTCATGCTATTGTTAACCTTTAACTGTTTTATTTCATATGTATTAATATTTATTGGAAGCTCTAGTCATTGGTAGGTTTGTCCAAGTCCTTAGGTATTTGGTTATTTGATTTCATGGCTGAGAAAGTGTTTTATGTGTGATCTTATTTTATAGGAGTTGTGGTTAGTGCTAGGATGAAGTGTTCTGATGTAATGCCTATTTATAGGCTCTTTTTCTTGATCAATAAACAGACAGAGCTTTACCATTCCAACATGTCTCTTTTGTTTTTTCTTAACTGTGTAACAGTGGTATCAGAGCAAAAAACGTGTGAGAGAAAGCAAGAGAGAGAGAGTTTCCAAACAGTGAGAGTGCCCAAAACAGTTCAAAATAGCAGCAGCTATTTTCTCCTCTGACTTATTTTTGTAGGAAACGATGGCTTCATATTCCAATTTTGTGCAGGCGGCGATTCCACGTTTTGATGGTCACTATGACCATTGGAGTATGCTAATGGATAATTTTCTACGGTCAAAAGAGTATTG